>JAWNPK010000010.1:112500-275000 GCA_035047565.1 Drosophila mulleri
GTCACGTTTGGCGGCGAGACGTTTGCCGACTTCGCGCTTAATGCGCGGATGCGAGGCAAAGCTCTGCATTAGGGTGGCGTACACCGACTCCATGTCGAAGTAGACGCCCAGCTCGGGGTCCATGCCCAAGTACTGGCACATCAGGCCAAAGCGATCTGGCTGGCTGGTGGGGAAGCAGTCCGGATATTCGACATCGGTGATATAACGGTAAAATAGGCAGGCGCTGCGCAGGAACGAGCTCATCTGGCGCTTAACATACGCCAAAATCCGGGCCAAATGCTCGCCCGTGCAGTCCGGCGACTCAACACCCTCCTCCCCCAAGCCCACTTCCATTTCCTCGAAGTCCTCGCTCGGCTGCTCGTTCCGCATCAGCTGGTTGACGCGATATGCCATATTGTACTTCATGTAGAAGGTGGCCATGTTGTGCCTGATCTTGCACGGCAAATCCTCCACGTACTGCAGCATCGCCGCAAGTTGCGCCTCATCATCCCATTTGGGCGGACGTTCCAGATCCTTTTCATAGTCAAAGCAAATGATCGCCTTTGTCACGTTGGCCAGGAAACACGCCTGCAGCAAGTAAAAGTCGATCATGCTGCCGCTTGGCAATATCTTCTTGTGGGCTGAGAGTTGAGTAGAGCGAGCAAGGGAGAAAGAGAGTGAGAGGAGAGATTCCATATTAGGGCATACCATATATCCCATTCATTAATTGATTCACTTACCGTCAGTAGCAATCAACAGATTGGGCATGGCAAATGTGAGGTGCACCAGCTGGCGGAAGCAGTCGATTTCCAGGACGCAAAAGTCATTCTGGTTGAACATCCCCTGGTACAGGGAGGCCGCGTAATCGGTCTGCTCTTCGATTTGTTCCCAATTCAGTTTGGTCGAGTAGAGGGCGCAGGCGCGCACCAAATTGCTGACGCAGCTCTGGTGGCGCATGGGCAGCTCGGCTTTCAGTGGCTTCTGCGTGATGTAGAGGTAGACCTCCAGTGCCTGCAGCGTGTAGCAGCAGGCGTCCCAGAGCACGGTGACTTTCTCCAGCTGCATCTCAGTTATAGGTATCATGTACTTGGGCAGAGTGCCCTGCAATTGGCTGTGCTTGGCGTTGCGCAGTGCCGTATGGAAGGAGCTCATCACATCGATATATTTCCTGTCCATCTTGGGCGTCTTTATGATCTGCGCAGTGCGCTCGAACTGGGCCATGTTGCCGATGATGCTCTCGTACTTCTCTTCCACGCGCGGACTATTCTTCAGCCTCAGATTGCTCAGCGCACGCATCAGCTCCACAAAGCTGTCCAATGGCATATAGCTGTCGGCAGCGTCGCTCATGCCCTGCGATGTCGCCTGGGGCTGCGAGAGCTTGGAGAGTGGCTCGCTGACTGGCAGCACCGCGTTGCTTAGCGTGCGGCAGTAGGGGCAATGGAACTCAACGTTCTGGTGCTGGTTCTGCGCCCGATTGCGTTGTGGCCGACGCTGATCCTTGTACTCCTCGCTGATGTAGTACTCCTTCCAGCAATTGTAGTGCATAACATGCCCGCAGCAGCTCACATGCAGGCCCGGCACCATGCCGTCGGGCATGCGAGTCGTGTAGACGACGCGCGACGTCTGCACGAATGCAGAGCTGACCAGCGGCTGGTCGTTGCCGTTGATGCTGCAGTTTTCGAAGCAAAGGATGCACTTGAAGCTGTTGTTGCCCGCCTCGGCGAAGCAGCGCCGTGCGCCCAGGCAGGACACAATCTTGCCGGGATCTGGCATCACAGCGGCAGCGCCTTCCTCATCTTTCGGCTCCGGTATATCCTCCCAGTCCATCATCGAGCCACCCGGCTTCACAGCAGCACCGCCAGTGTCCTCTTCACTGGCATTGGCAAACAGTTCAGCATTCGATTTCATGAACGACTTTTGTGCGTTCTGCATTTGGGCCATGATCTTGGCACGATGCTCAGCGGCCAAGCGCGAACGTGCCTCCTTCTCCGGCTGAGCCTGCTCCTCGGAGGTGAGCTGCTGCTCCTCCCCCTGCTGCGGCGGCTGTGCGCTGCCGTCCGAGCCAGCGGCTGCTGACGAGGAGCCCACACTTGGCGACTGTTTGGCCTGCAGATCCTTGTAGCGCTTAATGGTCCATAGCACAAAGTCACGATGTGCCTCCAGCTAAAAGTGACTAAGATTAGGCCCCGTACAGTAAAACATAGCTATGTCCAACACTTACGCGTGAACAGCGTGCCAACTTCTCCAGTTTATCGAGTAGCTCGTGCTTCTGCGAGCGCTCATAGAAGCTGAGGAACGGGTAATATCCACTGAGCTCCTCCTGTATGGCAAATCCAATCAGATGCAGCACCTACGAAGACAGAAGGCGGCGACGTCAGCCAGTCCATCCATTATCAATTCAATTCACAGCTCTTACCTTTTGCAAATGGCTCTCGGTAAAGGAGCGACTGCACGGGTCCAGCGCTCGATCTATGACCACTGTGATGATGGCAAAGAACACATTGCACTGCAGAATGTTGGCCATGGAGCTGTAGAAAGTGGAATCGTATAGCAATCAAATAGTATCAACGCATTCTTTCAGCTGCTCTCCACTTACATGAAGGCCTTCGTCAGCTGTGGCAACATTGGCGGAGGGCAGCAGACGAGCTGCTTCTTGACCTTGCGACGCTCGCGCTGCAGTTCCTCGGCCTTGGACTTGTCCTCCTTGGTGTAGTGGTAGAAGTACACATTGAACTCCTCGTAGAAGGGCTCCTTTAGCTCATAGACGCCCTTGCCGTCGGCGCCGACGGGCTTCTTGAAGGAGGCCACCGTATTGATGACATCCTCAATGATGCTATCGTTGCTGCCGCCGTTGCCGTCGGGCAGGGCGCGCGAGAGCTCCGAGTGCGAGTAGGATTTGATGCAGAGCAGCTGTATGATCTCCTTGCGCAGGCGATCCTCCTCGGTGACGAGCGAGACGCCCGGCATCCAGCGCTCGCCAATGATAACAATCAGCAGCTCGAGGAACTCATCGATCATGGACAGCTGGCGCATAAACTCATCGTCCATCGGCGACTGCTGCAGGTTAGACTCGTAGGTAGTTTGAGCCCAGGCGACCATGTTGAATTTGTTAAGCAAGTGAATGAGGAACTCGTTGCTCTCCATTAGCGAGGCGCCAATCTGCAGGCAGACGATGTCCCTGTCCAACATCTCGACGCGGCAACGCACGTTCCTATAGAAGTACAGCTGGTGGAGCAACGAATAGCCATTGCGTCGCCACATGCCGGCGGCCACCTGGGCAATCATCGCCTGTGTGCAGAGTACCGGCTCAATAATCTCGCGGGGCGTCAGCTTAATGTTGAGCGCCTCCGCCTCGGCCAGCAGGATGTCATAGGTCAGGTCGTGCGCTCCCAGATGCAGGTAGATGCCGGCATAGAAGCGCGACAGCGGCAAGTGTATGGAAACGGGACGCGAGGACACGTCATACATCAGGCAATTGGCCACATGATCGGCGACGGTCTTCGGCTCCACCTTCTCGTTGCCCACAATGAAGCTGTTGTTCACTAGGGCGCGCACCGTCATCTTGTAGAGTTTGCGCAGCAGCTTCACATCGCTGGCCGCCCACTCGATCACCTGGGATATGGTCGAGGCCAGCTTAATGTGCAAATTGAAAGCGCACTCCCACTCCGGCTCGTAGTCCATGTGCTGGCCCATTTGACGAGTTATCGATTCCATGCCCTGCATCACGTTGAGGACGCGCATCAAAGCCTTGCAACCTGAGCAAATAAGAAAGAAGCAATCAATATTCTTGCTGAATCGCATAGATTAGAGCGGGACAGGGTGTCAGAGTGAGCGAGAGGGCGTAGATCGGACTCGTGATGCAAACGAATAATACTCACCATCAAGGAAGCCATTGCGCAATTCATTGCTAAGCACTTCCGGCTTCAGGCTGAGCAGATAGCGCAGGTCGTACAATATGTAGTTGGCACGCTTGAAGAAGGTCATGCTCGCGATGTTCTTGCTGAAGTGGAGCGTGCGATTGTGAATGAAGTTCTCGATGGCGACGTGGTAGAACGTGTGCAGCAGCTTGTCGAAGATGCCCTCGTGGGCGATCAGATGGTGAGCAATGCTGGGCACGGTGAACAGCTGGACACTGAGCGACACAATCGAGAAGGAGTGATCGTGATCGTCGCTAATGAAGTCCTCCACAATGGTCGCATAGCGGCGCGAGAACTCCTGGGCCAGCACCATTTTGTTCTCGTACTCCATCAGCATGCCGGAGATGAGCAGACGATGCCAGCAGGTGCGCGCGGTCTTCCACAGCTTCACATCGTACTCGAGTATGTGGCGAATGCAGAACGGTTCGTTTTTCTGCTGCACCAGCGTGGCGAACGTCTTCCGGAATAGATAGTGACGCACCAGAAACTCCTGGAACCAGCTGAGCAGCTGCAGTGCAAATTGCTGGCACGCCACCGAGCTTATATTCAGCACGGACGTACGCAGCGATTGGCTGTGCCGGGCATTGGTCAGCAGGCCGCTGGGCGGTATATTCTGGGTCTCAATGGCCGTCTTCAGGTCGTTGCATTTCTTGAACGTATCGCACTTGACAACGGCACGGCCCTCCCGGTCGATGGCCGCCACGATCTCCATGGCATCCCTCTGACGGCACTTGGCTATCTTTGTCAGTGTATTGATGACCTGGTCGAACGTGTGCGACTCGTCGTTGTACAGAACCGTGCAGAAGTTGTTGCCGTCCAGCTCGCCATCCAAGCACTGCAGACTGGCATTCGGCTCGATCTCCAGATAATTCACACAGAATGCCAAAATGGCGCTGAAGCAGATCTCGACTCGCTCCAGCACGGCGCTGGTTATGATATTGCTCTCGAGCGGATTCTTGCGATTCGCCTGCGAAGCGAGGAGAGATTTGGAGATAAATGCTTAAAGCGAATGAATCGGAATGAATGGGACTCACCAGATGCAGCTCACAGTACTGGTCACGCTTCCAGGCCTCATCGTCGCCGCAATCGCAACAGCCGCCTCCGCCGGAACTGGACATTTTGTACCTGTGGAAGCGATGCGCCGATCGCTTAAAGCAATTCACGCACAGCACACAGGTCGGATCGACGCCGCACTCGCGGCAGCTATAGGTGGGCTCGCCATTCTTGAACACCTTGCCGCACACGGTGGCCGTGTTGCCCTCCAGTCGGAGCTTCTCGAGCGCTGTCTTCGGATTGTCGCCCAGCATGAACTCGACCAGCTTGTTGATGATCTCCTCGTTGGCCAGCTCCTCCTTGAACATGCATTTCACTGTAATGGAGGCGCGCCCAGAGACGGCAGACAGTTAATTTCAAATCGATCAGACGCTCCGCGGAGCGAGAGGCGAAACACAAAGAAAAGCAACTACAACTACAGCAATCTCGGCTCAACTTTCAACTTGCGAGTGATAACGAATGAAGTGGGCCCAGTCTCAAGGGAGCTGTCAACTTACAGGACCCACAGGTCACGGCGTGCTTGCTCTCCTGCAAGCGCTTGATTTCTTGCAGGAGCTTCGCGATCTTGGCGCTCAATTGAATTTGCCCCCCTTCGAGAGCCATATAACCTGAATACATGGCGCTATCTTCATCTGACTCATGCAATGCTTCGTCTGTGCGTGGCCGGGAAGTATGTGCGAGTTCATGGATCGGGAGAAGGATATGTTAATGTAGGGATGCTGAATTATAAGCAAGCGATGGGATGGTTAGACTCGTGTGGGGCTAAACGCTTTGGTCAGTGCGTCTGTCCAATGATAGGTGTTGGCATGTTGTTTTGTATTTGTTAAGTGGGACTATGATTTGTGGTTTTTGTTTTCTGTTTTTTGTTTTTTGTGTGAGGAGGCGGGATAAAGTATAAATTACAAATACTCACGAGTTGCTGCATTTGTATCTAAACATAAGTAAAGAGAAGAGAAGAAGAGAGAGAAAACACACAAAAATAATAGATACAGAAATAAAAGAAAATCAAATTCAAATATACATATATTGTGATAATAATTAACTGTTGTAAGCAGTAGTCCATCTATGGCCACACTCACACTCTCCACCACCACACAGGATCATCCATCCCCCCACCCCATATGTCTGACTCATATGCAAGCAGTCGTTGATATTGTACGAAAAGCCAAACGATATTCCATGTACACAGATGCTATATCATGCATTCTTGAGTGCAGAGCGCATTACTGTTTACACTAAGCGAACCACATTCGATTCCTGCGAGAAACTGAAACCGAGACGTGCATTGCAATTGCCTTGACTTATGCTCCAATGCATAATAATAATAATTGCTGAAAATCAGTGAATTCTACTTAATTGGGAAACACATCAGCGACAAACTGAAATGGAAACGGGAAACAGAAGCGGACGCTGAAGCTGAAGCTGAAATATGAACATCTGCAGCGTACGTGGCGTATGAGTAATGCACTTGGTCATTGGTTTTGACTCCAAGTTGATTCGAGTGCATGCAAATAAATGAAATAGCAACAAAAAGTGGTTAGTCCATGTGGCTAAGGCAATAAACAATTAGTTGACATTTGTACAAGAGCCAAACCCACACACAAAGGCAATGAAAATCAGAAGCGAAATTAATAAATGATTCGCAAATTGAAAGAGTGCAAAGATCTGCGAGACCGAGAGAGAGTGAGAGTGAGAGAGAGGGGGTGGTCTCTCCCTGCCTCGCTCTCATTCCCCACACATGCATGTGTATTTTCTATGAATCCGCAACCGCAGCCAGAGTAATCCAAAGCTTCAGCTCAAAGCCAAACTAGCAGCGGGCTATTATTGACATCATTCAAACAAACAAGACGAGAGAGCAACAACAAATCATTTATGAGCGACACGAAAATTAACCAAAACAGAAAAAGGCAGTACTTTAGCAATGAGTAAACCTTCGGCAAACGGGTTTTGAGGTAATCAAAAATGAAATCGAATCGAATTGAATCATATCGCATCGCATCGCAGCGTTTTGATATCGAATGCAAATGCAGTTCAAGGTCGTCTCATTACGAAAAAAGGGCGAAAGAAAGCCGACAAATAAAATAAAGTCAAAAACTGAAGAGGCTTGCCACACACATTAGCGCAATGTTTAGTTTTCTTTCGCCTAGGGCACGATAAGAGAGCAACAGCTGAGCAGAGTTGAGCTGAGCTGAGCTGAGCGTGAGTGTGTGAGAGCGAGATGGGACTAAGGCAACGTGCTTTCTCTCGCATATGTATGTACATATGTATGTATGGGCCCACAATCGCATCTGATGTTGCCAGAGGCTATCAGCAGCTGTGCTTTCGCACCTACAACAATGTCTGCATTACGTTCACATACATACATACATGTATTGTCAACAGTTACATATATATATATATATATGTATGTATATAGCTGCATATATTTATATTGCGATATATATGTATATATATATATATTGTATATTGTGCTACTGCCGCAAACAAATCCTAATGCTCCCCCTCCCCCATACACGTTGGCCCACATATTTTGGCCGTGACTATAAGTGCGTATACTCAAATTTGTTGCCCCATCGTTGTTGTTGTTGTTGTTGTTCTTGATGCTTATGGCGTTGCAGCCTTCGCAATTGCACGGAACACACCGAAACAAAAGCGTATTCCAGACGTTCCTTTGTTCCAGTTGCGCCTCAGCTGTTTGCGCATGACACGGCCACGGTTGGCATGTGTAGTATATGCAGACGTTCCATTGCTTCCTTTATTCCAGTTTCCAATTGCACACACACGCACACACGCACACACGCACACAGCAATGGCAATGGACAACAGTTATCTCTGACTTCTCTTCTTCCTTTTGCTCAACTTTTGCATTTACTGGGCCAACGATGATAGAATCGCTATAGCCGAATTCGATTCTACACTATCTGCAATTATCGCCGACCCATGTAGCGTAGTGTAAACACATAAAAACCGCCAGTAGGTGGCGCGTCTTCGTTTATTAATTACAATTGCTCGAGAAACACAAGAGGAAATTGTTGGAAATTATCAAGGCGCTCCCAAAAAAGAAAGACAGAAATATCCATCCGCCTGATTTATGCATGCTCCGAGCGTGATCAGCTACGGCACGGCATAAAGAGGTTCCCGAGAAACACGCAATGGGCCACGTCACCTCGAATCGTCTCACCTCACCTCACCGCCACACGGCGGCCGATAAATAAAATGATTCAAATTTAAATATATACATATATACATATAGGCATATCAATATATGTATGCATGCATGTATATTGATATGTATGTATGTGTGTATATATCAATCAATACATAGCGATCAATGCGAAACAGAAAATTGATCTTCCAGCCGCATCGAGTAAAAGTTCGAAATTCACTTCATTCCAAAGTTTCTATGAACAATAATCGCAGCCAGTGCAAGATAACGTGCAACTCAAGTACAGCTCATATCATCAGTTATTTATTATCTTTATGTGATACCCTACCATCACAACTGCCGCGTATTTGTGTGCTGATAATGCCGCTAAATTCGCAGGTCAAAAACCCGCTGAGCTTTATACTAAATGCAAAGCATGTTTGAGCAGTTAGCAAACATCCTTATATTTGTATATACAATACATATATTGTGGTATATAATATGGGGTTAAGTTGTGCTAAGCTTATAAATAAATATAAATGCATCTGAGTTTGCTGGGCGAGTTGAGTTATTTAATGTTAGCTTGATTCATTATATCGATGATGAGATCGATATATGTATTTATGTGGGAGAAACAAAACTGATGGAAATTTCTGTTTCGGTTTCAGCAGGAGTCCGTTTCAAATGGAACCACGCCAGGAGGGGGATAAGGAGAGGGTTATACCAAGTTATATTTTATTGGGAGACAATTATGGATATGGATATAAGAGCCCCTTCAAATTCGGAGATCAACTGTGCCAGTTTAATGCTTAACTAAATTGGCTAGAAGTTGCTGAATTATCAAATTACACACAAATTCCGGGCTTAAACTCATAGAATATAAGATATAGCCATAAAAGGTTATATGACATCATTTACAGCAATAGAGGGCAATAGGAATTAAAGATTTGCTAGACTCCAATAGGAGAAATCGAATGAGATCAATTGATTCCTAATTGGACAACTTCCTCGTTTCAGCTAATAAATTCAACTAAATAAACGCTATCACCCATCAATTGTGTCACATAATTAATCTACTATTTAATTTAGGTATTGCATACATAATACTCATTATAATGACTACAATGCGTATGACTCAATACATACGTATGTTAGAGATCCTACCTGAATTGGAAATATGTAACTAATTTTTAAGGTGTTTTAGAGTATTGAGTAAACAGCAAAACAGTTGCATAAAATTCCAAGTATTAGATATATAAATACGCGTCTAATGCGGAATGTGGCACAAAACTAGTTTTGTTATTGTTGCTAGGCTAGCTGATCTGGGCTCCTGAATATTGCAATAAATAAATGTTGGTGTCCGTTGCAGGCGAGGCATACCATAGGTAACAATTCGTGCACTTGACTCGAATGAAAGGAAAAGCGGCTAAGCGCTAAATCGCGGAAATCCAATAGAGAGCATAAACAGAAAAATAATAACAATAACAAAATAGCAAGAACGACAACCAAATACGAGAGAGCGCACAGCACAACGTGATATATTCAATGACGATAACAATGAAATCGAATTCAAGAGCACGGCTCCAATACAAGTACTATATAGACACACACACACACACACACACACTCATAGATAGACAGATAAATAGGCAAGCACACTCACACACACACACACACACACACACACGTACAGTGACAAACAGCAACACATATACTCGCACACACACTCTCCCTCTCTCTCACGCTATGTAGCTTAGAGCGGCACTCACCTGTTTCCATTTCATTATGAACTTCGAAAAATTTGGGTGCTAGCTTTTTAAAATAGTCGATGAAATCGTTGCGTGTCAATGTTCCGGCCTGCAGCGCGAGGCGCCACTCTTTGATTGGGGAGCTGTGGTCATGTTCGGTCGGTGGCACAACAACAACATCTTCCATATCGTAAGGATCCATATTTGGTTTCTGTTGCTACTCGACTGTGTTTCTCCACTCACTCTCACCCTCTGTATTTATCTATATATATATATATGTATGTATATATATAATATATACAACATATATACATATAGATAAATAAATATATAAATATATATATATAAATATATATATATATATATATATATATATATATATATATATATATATATATATATATATATATATATATATATATATATATATCACTCTCTCTCTCTCTCTCTTTCTCTCCTTTTAAAGCTCTTGTTCTTATCTAGATATATATATATATATATATATATATATGTAAATAATTCTAGTCTTTATGTATTTTCTTGGCTTGTCCTTGGCTCGATATAACAGTTGCTTTGTTTCTGTTGATGTTGCCGTTCCTGTTGTTGTTGCTGCTGTTAGTGATGCTTGTTTTCGGGTTGACTTCAATTTACCTACTAAACGAAAATATTGAACGCAATTGAAGTGTTTAGCTTTTGTTGAACATTGATTGTTTTGTCGTTTGATTTATGTACATATGTATATCCAAAATAACGAGTGCGCGCACTGACTTATTAACATACATACAACCGATTTGAGATGAGCTTATGTATATATTTGTTGTATATGTAAAGCAATAACTATGTTTTGTTTGCTCTCTTGCGGTTTTACTTTTATAATAAATTTTCATTTGACAATTTATACAAATGCTACTGCTGCGGCTGTTGCTTTCCTTTTCTTGTCAATTACATGCATATTCCACATAAAATTATATTTCTGCAACTGCTTTTGTTATATGTAATTAAAATATTGCCGCTGCTACGGCGGCGGTTGCTGCTGCTGTCGATGAATAGTTTTGGCAGCAAAACAAAAACAAAACAGGCGACGCGTTCGCGATGACAGCGGAATGGCAATAACGCACGCGTAAGTGGGAGCGAGAGCGCGCATGCCAACAGCAGTAGCACAGCCTACAGAAACGGCAATCAAATTTTCGATTAACAGAACAGAACCGAAACAAAAAATACAAAAAACCAACAAATTGAACTTTTAAATATTCAATTTGAAACGCAATTTATGTATTTACATATCTGAGTAAATTTACATAGACCTATACAGATATATGTAAATGCAATTTACGATTTTTTTTTATATGTATATGCATGTACTTGGCAGGCAACAACTGCACCCAGCCTGAGATTCTGCATGCCTAACCACACACATACACACATGTGCAGATATATGTATATATTTATATATATCTATATTTATTCATATATATTTATATACTCATACATTTGCACATACTCGTTCAGTTGGACATAGTAACACCCATTTACATTCTCACACACACATACATATATTTCTGCAGGCTGGTAATCAACTATTTTCCGTTCAGTTTTTGTACGTATAAATATGAACACTATTTCCAGCTAAACATTGTTTTTGTTCGTCTGTTCCGTTATTCGTGCATATTTCGTTTCCTTTTCTTTTTGCTTTTCACATGCGCATGCATACATTTGTATATATAAATATATATATAATATACATATATGCAAGTATGATATGCGTATATATATGCGTTTTTATATTTTCAACAAATGCTCTTTTTTGTTATTTTTGTTTTTGCACTTCCTACGCGAAATAGACAATTGTCGACGCTGGAGGAACGCGGCAGGCAACTGATGAATTATACAAGCAAGAAAGAAATAAAAACACACAGCTGCACACTCGCTCACTTATACGCCAGCACCAAACAAATACATACACTATTTCTTTATATGTACATATGCGTACATATGGTCTTTTGCTTTGATTTAAACTTTTATATTGTAAGCAGTCAGACTGTTCAACTGGCTGCTGCAATTTCGTAATATGCAATGCACGTTTCAGCTTAGCTTTGCTTTGCTTATCCGCTTTCAATTACTCGCGTCAGCTTTTACTCGCGAACTACGCACTACGATTACGAGACACAATAATCATTATTATATCGATAGACGCGAAGTAATATCGATATGTGTTCCGCTACATTTAGTAATTCTTGTTAGCTTATAATTCAGTTAATACATTATATGCATATAAATTGTCGATTTCAGAGCCTAAACAAAAATATTCAGATAATTGAAATTTTCGACGGCAGTCTATTCCTAAATTATCGGTAGTCGTGCAGCACATAAATATGCACCGCATTTGCGATGAATTTGTGATAATTGTCAAAGTCTTCGAGATGGCAAAATTGAAGAGTTGTCCACAATCGAACACATCTTTCTTTTTTTTTAATAAATATCGATTAGGCGCAAATGATTTGACATTTTATACATGTACAATATGTATTTATATCATTTGTAAATGCACATGTAATTATTATAAGCGCTTATGTTGCTTTTACAAAATAAATAGACTAGGCATTTAAGGCGACTTTTTATTTTAATCAAACATAACGTATTTATTACGATTTAAAAAAAAAACATACATATATGTATCAGTGTTTTCTTGCATGTTATGTATGTTTGTACATATGTATATTTGTATGTATAAATCTACAATTTGTCAACTGGCACCAGCAGCGCCATCACGACGATTCACGTCGTTTTTTCTTGACCGTTTGCTAACTTCATCGGTTGGCTAAATGCCTCGTCGCACCGGCTTGGGTGCAAAGAGAACCTTGGCGGGCTTGCAGAGCTCCAGCTCGCTGCCAGGCCGAACAGCGAGGCACAGTTGTATCTCCACTAGCGACGCCTCCGTCCAGACGCTGTGCGAGAGTAGGATCGTTGTGCGCAACCTAACGTTCGTCTCGTGCTCGCCCTGCTCCGTCATGATGGGTTTGAAGTCCGTCATCTTGGGCACCACGGTGTGCATGTGCTGGTCTGGGTACTTGATCTTGATGCGCATGTCCGCCTTCTGGGACTCCAGCAGATTGTCAATCTCGGCCACGAACGGCACGGCAGCAATCAGACCGGCCGTCACCTTGATCACGTTGTCCTGAGACTGCACCGGGCACGGCTCCAATATGTTGGCCATGCAACGCCGAATCTTCTCGTTGGCCGGCGGCAGAGCCAATGGCGGCGCATGCTGCACAAGTGGCAAGATCTCTCGGAACACGCGTCCCGGCTTCGGGTCGGTAATCGCGTCCAGCTTGGACAACAGTGACCGAGTGAAACTGTCCGGCTCCGCTTGGCCCGCCTCAGGCTTCAGCTTCAGTTTTGAGTCCAACTCCACGTCTGTCTGCTCCCCGAAGGAGGTGCTCTTGCTGCGGGTCCGCATAAAGGCGCTGATATCCCCAGCCGTCTGCAACAGCATCTGGCAGGGTCCGAGCGCGCTCTGAGATCTATCCCGCACCACCAGCACCAGATGCAGCGCACTGGCCCGCAGCCTGAGCTGCTTCACCTGCAGAATGTCGCCGTAGTTGAGCCCGGAGAACGTGTGCTGCAGCTTCAGGCAGTTGCGTATCAGCTCTGCCAGCGACTCCTTGAGCGGCACACGGCTGCGCTGGGTGCTAGTGCATCGTTGCATCTGCTCGATCTGTATTTGTGCCGAGAGAAAGGTCTCCAGGAAATTGGATGTTCCATACATGTCCGAGTCGATGGCGCCCAAGCGCTGAAAGCAAAAGCGAATCGAATCAGAAGTCAGTGATAAGTCGGCTATACCCAAAAGGCGCTACATGGGCAGGAATGGTTCAATTTGACAGGAATGGTTCAATTCGAGATCTATCTTACTCTCTCTCTCTCTCTCTCTCTATCTATCTCTCACTATTTAGTTTTGTTAAAAATATATAGACTGTGCATTGAGAAGCTATATTTTTGTCTCTCTTCTCTCTCCATCTCTCTCTATTCAGTTCTGTAAGCCGACAGTAGATAGATACATCTTTTGATTCCCCTCTGATTCTGAATCTATATATGTATCTTTCTCATTTGCTCTCTCTTTTCTTAAATGTAGGTAGGTAGTGAATTACAGATAGAACTCGTATCTTACTTAATCTCTCGCTGTCGCTTTTCCATCTCTCTCTCTCTCTCTCTCTCTTTGTGTACTTAGTTTTGTTCATAACTAAATGGATTATACCTTTAGTGTATCTTCCTCTCTCTCCTAATCTATCACTCTCTTTTATTTCTCCTATTCTTCTTAAGCATATCTTTCTCTCTCTCTCTCGAGCTCAATCTATCTGTCGCTCTCTCTTTCTATCCTCCTTGCTTTCTCTCACTCTATTCACTTTGTACTTGATTCGATCTCACCTGCAGATTCGATTGCGCCGTCTTCAGCAATTCGATGCGATCGTCGGTCATCGTGAATACCTCGCCAATGTGGTTGAGAATCATCTGGAGATATTCCGCGGAGCTGCCGACGGCTTGAAGGGCGTCCTCAACGCGCTTCGTTGTGGACGCTGAGGAGGCGCCCTCAATGGGCAGCTGAGGCACCAGCTTGGGCATGGAGTCGCGTAGGTAGGCATAGTGCCGATGCGTGGCCGTGGGCAGGAGGCTGATGATGGGCACCAGGTGCTCGGCGGCGTTGAAGACAAGAATGAGAACGCAAAGGTAAGCGGGATCCTCGACGTCGCGTTCGGGCGTCTCGAAGAACGGATGCACGTAGAGCAGGTGCCCAGTGACGGCCATCACGAGATGCGGATGCTTCTGGCCAATTTTCCGCATGCAGGCGTACGTCGAGTGGCGATCCTGCGGATATTTGGCCAGGACATCGAGCAGCTTCTGTACGACCATCAGCAGGCAGGTCTGCGTGGAAACGCGACAAGCGCCGAGCATCAGATGCAGGGCCTCGCGCACATCCACAGAGTAGTCCTCCAGAGAGCCAAGCATGATCTCCAGCTGGTCCTCGCGCAGCACAATGTGCCGTGAAATGGCCGTCAGGCTGTAGATGGCCTTCAGCCGTACATCTTCGATCTCATCGTTGAACATGTCGACGAGGAAGTCCAAGCTGGTCACCGCGAACTCTGGACGCGACATGGCCAGCTGGCACATGGAGCCGACGGCAGCGGTGCGCACCTCCAGGAATTCATCCTCCAGGCCGTGCACAAGCGCGCCGCACGCACCGCTGGCTATGAGGGAAATGCTGCGCGCATCCAGGTGCTCTTGCGGGGCATCGTCTGCCCACCGCTTGCCCGATGACCATTCACCACTGGTGACCAGATGCGCGCCACGCTCGTGGGCGTTGCGCTTGCGGCGCAGATTACTCATAAGCTTTTTGTCCAGAGTCTGGTGCAGGAACTCGCTGCTGACGTGCGTCATGCTGCCGAGCAGCTCGGCGGCCAGGACGCGGATCTGCAGCGAGAGATCGCAGAGCGCTTCGCAGACCTTGCTGAAGGCGGCGTCGATCATGCGTATATCCTCGTTATGGCGGTCCACATTGAGGATGTAGTCCGGGTGCCGATTGCCGAGCATATGGACCAGGCGCAGCGCCTCCTTGCGCACGCACTCGTAGTCATCCTTCATGGCCTCCACGGCACGCTTGTATAATACTGGCGGCAGGTGGGAGCCACGCTCGCCCAGGGTCAGCAGGGCATGCAGCGCCTGGGCACGCACGCCCGAATCCTGTGAATCAATGTAGAAGGCCAACTTCCACACATACTGGCGCTCACTCTCATGGCAGGTGGCAAAGCGTCCTATCACCAACATCGCATTCTTCTGCGTATGGGTTGATCCGCTGCGGAGCAACTCCTTGGCCAGATGGGCCACCTGGGTGTTGTATGCCAGCGGCACCATTTGGCGGCGCTGCTGTCCGATGCGGAATAGACACATCATGCCCTGGGCGAGCACCTTCTGTGAGGTCTCCTTGCGCAGCAGGTAAATAAAGTAGTCGATGATTAGAGTGATGCCCTCTTCAGTTCCAGACTCGCAGCCCAGGCCCGACAGCAGCTCCAGCAGTTTCACACGAACCGAGGTGTCGTTGTCGCGCTCCTGCGCCTGATATAGCTGGAATATTTTGGTGGCAGCCTCTTTCAGCTCTGCTATCTGCACATTATCATAGACAATCTCATCCGTTATCTTGACAAGCACTTCCAGCAGCTCCTTTGTCTGGTTGGCATTGGCGGGGCATATGCTTGCAGCGGGCATCGAGCCTATGCCAGGCACAATGATGCTGCTGCCACTATTACCGGCGGGCAGATACGGCTCGAGCAGTGCTAATACATGAAGTTTCCTTTCAGGTTTTGGTTTCGGTTTGTTGGCTGGCGGCGCCGATGCCTGCACACGCAGCTTCTTTAGCGGCGGAATGCCAACTATCGTTTCAATGAACGACTGAGGTTTATTAATGGCTAGTGCCATGTTTGTAGTTATTCACGTGTCTTGTCAAGCTTCTATAATTATTGTTTATTTTGTTATTTCTTCAGCACAAATGTATTTCACCAAACACGGATGAGGTTTGTATCGATAAATCAATCATCGTCAATCTGTTTACATATTGTGTCGATACCTTAGACTAGATTTTCGATTCTTGGTGGACAAAAAAGCACTAAATATGGCAACTGCATTTTGAAAACGTAAAGCGATACATATCGCCCTAAAGGTTATCGATACTTTAGACTAGATTTCCGATTATTCTTGGGGGACAAAAATGCACTAAATATGGCGACTGCATTTTGAAAACGTAAAGCGATACATATCGCCATAAAGTTGATTGAAACTCTTCGAAAACTCTGTCCAATAACTATTTATTCTGGTTGCTTTGGATCACTTTCCGCATCTATTGTAAAGTGCCAGCTAAATTTCAAAGCGAATAACAGTTCACAAGCCGAAAATGTGACGTCACAACAGAGTTGTTGATTAACATGAATAGTGTAGTATAGGTTATGTGTCTGTTAACAGTGTTTGCGTACTGCGTCTTTTAACACTGGTGACTGCTACAGCGCTTACGTGGTTCATGTTTGCATTACGTGATTCGTAAAGATCCCCTAATTCGTAACGGTATAATTCATTTGAATTTGACTTATGTACATACATATGTACTTCGTGTCTCTTTACTGAAAAAGAAAATTAAAGAACAATTGACAATTTTCGTTAATTTACTTTTATTTCTCTCTTATACGGTTTACAGATAAAAAAATATTACATTTATAAATGGCGGCAGCCCTGTAAAGCACATGTTTTCAGTTTTAAGGCAAGGAGTATAAAACAACGCGTGAGCTACTCGTACATACATACATATGTATGTATATGCAAGAGCTCAGCCTTTCAGTTACAGACATATGTATGTACATTATGCAACACTGGAACTGTTACCGGGGGGTTTGCTGATTTCGGAAGACGGCAACTTTACGTGGATCGATCTACATATAACAAATTATAAATGCTTTATAGAAATACCTCCTCTATTAGGTATATATATATATACATCAATCAACTAAGTTTCAAATCCAACCTCTCGTAAAACACCATCAAATCAAATTGCTTTATTCGGTTTGCACACTTTATCATCATGTTCATGGATCATGCCTCCTGGACTCGTTATATTGTAGAAATTTTATCCTTCAAATAGGACGCTCTGCAAATTTTGCATATAGTGTAATGTATACACATGTTTTTTATTTATAATATTAATATGTATTTATTTCTAGTGTTATCCCTACTCTATCTTAAGATAGATCATATATTGCATAGAGGCATGCTTGAATATATTTTATAATCGTATTTTGTTTTCTGATTGCATATATGTACATATATACATATCTGTAATTTTTGAATTACAAAAATGAAAAGCATTTGTATTTAACTTATTTACATTTATTTAGTTTTACTTAAATCTATTAAATTATTCTGATGAAGACATTCAAATGCATTTATTTAAATATAATAGTACAATTGTTTATATAAATTAGATGCTAAGCTTTTTATTTTATTTTTAAACTCTTTTTTTTTTTTGGGGGGGGTGGGGGAGGTAGCAAATGGGAAAGAAACTTACAGCTGTGCAACATTTTTTTTTTTTAGAATTTCTCCAACGATGAAAGGCCTTTCTTCGTGGTTGTCGTAGAGCTCTTGGAAGGGGTTTAAATCAATTTTCAATAACATTCTTTTTTTTGTTTTTGTGCATAAAAACTTATAGATTTATATTTATATAACTTGGTTTTTAGAGCCCTTTTCATAATTTTGTATTTTAGTTTTAAAATGGTTAAGGTATTAATATTATTTAACTCTAAGTTGTGTGTTGAAGGCATGTTAAAATGTGCTGTAGAGTATGCAAAGTATATTGTAGAGTATAAAGCATCGTCCCAGTGTAGCATGTTCTGTATTATCCAGTGATCACTGTAGTGTAGTATGTTGCATGTCATATAAGCATATGCTCACCGTATTGTAGTGTATACAACATATGAAGCTGACATATGCCCGAAATATAAGTAAGAGTATCATGCTCACAATATAGCAACACTTTGTTGCTTTACTCATATTATAACTGCTAATACGTAACACGAACGGTCACCTGCAGCGTGGGATCTGCAACGTAAGCATTGTTACGCTCTTGTCCATGCCGCAGCTTAAACGCTAAATGTATGTATATGCCTTCTGCATATGCATACAAACATATATACACACACATACAGCATACATATAAGCGACAGAATTCCTTGTGTAAACTTTATGTACTTTAGGCTAAGACTTTATTTGAATAAAATACGGAGAGCATTCGCTGTCCACACCTCAAACTATAAAGACAGTCTTTTTCATAACAGTATTATATTCTTCGGTTATTGAAAAATGAAAAGAAAAACTAGGCGCAGTGGAGTCTTACATAGGATAAAAAAACGTAGGGCCGAACTGCATAGGCTACTGTATGGACCCCAACAACTAAGTTGGGATACCTCAGTAAAATTACAGGCGGAGATCGAATGTATCGACTCCGAAGAAAACAAAATTAAACAAAACAAATCTGCCAGTTCAGATAAGATTAACGTTAGCAAAAATATGGAAAGTCTGGCAGATAGAGTAGAGGTTGTCGAACCACAACCCAAAAAACAATTGCCCGTACTAGAAAAGAGGTGTCCACCAGACTGCGAGGGCCCTCTTTTTAGTCCTCATTGCGTCTATTCATGATTTAAGAAAAATTTGAATATAAATTTATTTCATAATATACTTATAAAATTAAATGATTAAAATATAAGAATAAAAAAAAAAAGAAAACCTTTTAAATAAAAAAAAAAACATAATAAACAAAATAGAAAATTTACTTTAAAAGATCAAAATGCGAGGCAAAACCTCAAAGGCTGCTGATAATACAGCAAATGTGGTCAATGTCGTAGAAGTCATGGATACCACGCCACATCTAGAAACGCATACACTGCTACTAGCTCTGTTGGTGGCCTTAACGGCCTTAAATCTGTTAATGAAAGCGTATCTATTGTACAAGCGTACACTAAAGAAACGGTATCTGAGTCGTGCAAAGTTTAAAAATCCGAATATTATCTGACATATTGCAGAATTCGCCAAATAAAATAGTTCGTACTTCGAAATGTTCTAAAATGATCGGAAAAATATATGAAATTTATAACAGAGAACCGAATTTGAGAATAAACTCGTTGACAATATTACAACGGCATTTCGAATTCATTACAGTATCTGATTTCGAAAATGAATATATAGATACATTTGGAAGTATCTCCGCGGGCTTCGCTATTTGGCCTAACTCAAATAGAAAAAGGCAAAGCACTTAGCACATTACCTTATGCAATGGTTAAAACCATAGTTGAGGAACATCCAATACTTGGTTCGGCTACGATACTACTTGTACGATTGCATCGATAAGATGCAGTCATAAACAAAAAAAATACGAACTATAATTGATGGAATGGTCAGAAATTGTGACCAACATCAAACAACAACGTGCAGAGTTTGACAAATCGTTTAAGTGCCTCAATAAGAGCGCCTCGATAACAATTCAAACAAAAATAAAACATGTGCAAAATTTGGTTGAAATCTACAACAACGTTCGTCAGATAGTTTGTGATAACGCACCAAGACTTACGCAATTGCACCACACTCAAGTAAATGATGTACTTAAAAGGCTGAGAGAAAACCTTCTATACATCTCGGAAAGGCACAAAATAGATATATTCGTACCGAATATTCTTAATACGCCCGCTACTTTCCATGTGTCTGAAATTGATATAAAAATATCACAAGACGCAATGGCCCAAACTGTCGTAGACTTCTGAAAGTTAGCTTTATCACTCATGCCAGAGTTCGATGGAAAAGCTGAAAATCTACGTAGTTTCGTGGATGCTTTGGAACTTATAGATTCCCTAAAGGGCAGCCACGAAGCAGTTGCCATAAACCTAATAAAGACTAAACTGAAGGGTCACGCACGTAATTTGATAAGTAATGAGCAGACGATTCCCGCAGACATTATTGCTAGCTTATCAAAGTCAGTTAAAGGAGAATCTGTAGAAAATCCTTAACCTGCAGCAAAGAAGCAAGACAGCCAATCAATACACTCAAGAGGTGGCAACTTTGGCAAAGGCTCTCGAAGGTGCGTATATAGGCGATGGCTTAACATGTGAACTGGCAAACAAATATAGTACAACCTTAGCTGTAAAAGCCATGACCCAAAACTGCTCTATAGATAAGGTAAAACTTATCATGCAGGCGGGAACGTTTAATAACACGAACGAAGCCGTATGCAAATTTGTCAACAGTTGTACTGAGGCAACAGGGCAGTCAAATGCTGTCCTGTATTACCATAGACAAAACAATAGGGGTAGCCGTGGGAATTACCACAGTCGAGGTAATAACCACTGTAGTATGTCTAACATAATAATAATATATATCCTCTACATACACTATATACACATATACGAGAAGCGATCAAGTAAACATAAATGTACTCCAAATATTATCGGCCAAATAAGTGGAGAAAAGAAAAGAACTCTGAACTCGACGGTTGAGTTAATTATTTGGTCACTTAAAATATCACAATATATATAGATAGAATATACGAAGTGCTATACACTCCCGTTATGCCTCAATAAAGCACTCCTCAGACATGGCGACCGTAATAAGTGTCACGAGTAGGTTACGAAACATGAACAACCTGAAGAAATCCAATTAGATGACTAACTCAATGAATGCTATGGCAATCCACAATCAAAATACATCGACTAATTGTAACGCACCAACACTCCGAGAAGCCAGAAGCCAACCGAGAAGAGGACGAAAGGAGGAGGCGAGACACCAGAGGACCGACTGCAGCATAGAGCAGCACAGAAGCATTGAGCTGCCTGCCGAATGGAGCAGATGACCGAGTCAAATAAAACATGGCATGATAGGCCCGAGCCCACTAGAGGCCGAATACATTGTGCTCCATCTCGAGCAGATTCCAGCAAGATCGCCTCTCCTGCCTCCCCCCCATTAACCTACATATAAGCTTTATATACATATGTATATGCCCATTTTATATACTACATATGTTTAAAACAAATTATATACGCGCCACTTTAAGCTAAGCAGCTCTTTATGTAAACTTCATGTATTTGGGATAAGACTCCTAATGAATTAAATACAGAGAATATTCTCTGAAGAACACTCGAACTGATAACAACTGTTTCGCTTCATACGTTTATCTACAAGTGAATCCTAATATCGAAGGAGCAGTTCCAGAAAAGTCTTCGATCTACCTGAAAACCTAAAGCAATTACAGATGCCTCACATGGCGACCGTGACAGGAAACTGAATGTCATCCTCAACTTGTAGTAGCTCGCCCCATGGACTAATAGTGAAGAGCAAACAGATAAAACGAAAAACTATCCAAACCCCAGCAGATTGCAGAGGACCCCTTTATAGTCCTTAAGAATCCAGAGCCCACAAACCAATTTATAATAATAACGAACCAGATTTAGGCGCAAATGTATTTCAAGTATTACAAAAACTTCGCAAATGCATCAAAATTGTTGAAACCGACACAAAGAAACTTTTAATCGAGAATCACTTTCGAGCCACGAGATACTTTAAAATCCCAAAGACAATGGAAAAGAACATTTCCAACCTTGTTTACCTTGAAACCGAAAAAATCAAAACAAATGATTTCTACAAGCGAAAATTAAGACTTGAGGCTGATGTAAAAAATCGATCGATCGATATCCGCATAGCCAAATAGAAGAAATCCAGCCTCAAGTTGAAAAGTTAACTGAACAAAAAAAGTTAATTGAACCATCTGTTTCACCCTAATCTCACACTTCTTAGTTCGAAAAAAAAAACAACATTAATAAATCGAGAAAAGAATAAATGGCGATTAGTAATACCAAATATTAACAATTATTAAAAAAACAAAAAAACAAAAATGTCTTTAAAAAGGGAGGTGTAGTGCGTTGTATACCAAATAAGCATATGCCCGGCGTATTGCAGTGTATAAAATATGTGAAGTGATCATTTTTCCAACGGAAGGCTAGAGCATGGCACTCATAAGTTCAGATTCAGCTGGAAATGCGACCAAGATAGACTGAATCGGCTTTATGTAGCATATATAAGTTAACAATTAACACTTAATGTGGGATATCTCATAAGTTTACAGCCAAACCTCGCTATCACGTGCTGTACAAGTTAAGTAGCAGCCCTCGCAATTGCGACGTTACATAAGTTGTATCAGCGCGCTATAGCTGCAATGGTCACTTTTGTTTTGCAAGAGTTTCCGTTATCGCCAAAGATTTGCTGAGTCGGCTTGCCGACCATGACATTGTGGCGTGATGCGAGTTTTGGCTTGGCTTTAGCGAAATATTCTGTATTTTAAGTTTTAGTTTTGAATACAGCGCTCTTCCAGTAAGTCGCTTAAATAAATATTCACTCCGGCACTTAGCCGTTAAATAATTTGTTTTATTGTCTGAGCCCGAGGCCAGCAATAAGAGGTACAGTTCGCCTCTCAACCTAATCTTCACCCACAACTGGAATAAAGGATTATAATTTATATATATAAGTTAACACCATCCAGTGCGCAGCACTGCCTCTCTTCCCCTACCCTCAACCTCTCAAACCTAATACCACTTCGCCTACGCTTTAATTACCCACTTGACAACTATTTATGCTGACATCTAAGCGGCTGCGCCACTTCGACCCAGCTATTGCAACACAGTTGCGATTACGCTGACGCTTGAAGCGGCGAGTCGACACCGGAAGCCAATGCGCAGCTCCAGCGGTGCCTATTGGAAACCGCTTATGCTGCCAAGAGTTCAACGGCTAAGAACCGCTGATGCCGTTGTTGCTCCGCTATGCGGGTGCGACGCCAGCTGAAATAGGACGCTGACGTTGCATACGCCGCTGCTCCGCTTCTGCGGCTCTGCGACTGCGACTGCGACGAGCTCGCCAGGCCTGGAAGAAGAACTGGGGAGCTGGCCACTGGCCAACCAAAACTTCAGTTCCAGACGACACGCCGAGTTATCAAGATCATTCTATCTCTAATCAAGAAAGACTAACAAATACTTTATTAATAAACTTATAACGTTTGATTAAAACCCTTGGAGTTCTCATTTACTTGATCATGTCCATCACAACCAGCATCCTTTAGTAAGTATTCCAAGATACGTGGTTGTCGCCCATGTGAGCGACTCAAACGAACCCAGGAATGCGAGTGTCCTTCGAGAGAACGACAAACATATTCCTTAACTTATATAAATCACTACATATAAAATTAGAAAAAACAAAAAAAAACTTTTGATTTTGTTCAAGAAATGAAAGGGTATACACTAATTTTTTTTTTTAATACAAAAAAAAAAAAAACTATAAATTTGATTTGATTTATATTTACACAACCTCGTTATGACCCTTTTAATGGATATAATAATATCCAAAATACAAATCTTTAATGATTTAAAATGTAACTAAAAGCTGCTTAGACGCACCCGTGTGGTCGCGGGACTTTAGAATACAGCCACAGTGAGAGACGCTTGTCGTAAAAGGCGACTAAGATTCTCAACTGGCAAAGACAATCATTTTATAAAAGTCCTGAAGTCACTGCCAGGCAAGTGAACAGAAAAATCCTGCAGGATATGTTCAAGAAGATTTGCTTATGCAAACTCTTAACAAACCGCTTCTAAGCCCAGCGTCATTTGTAATGACGAAATATGAAAAGTAGTGGCCTTGTTTTGAGAAACATGAAGAAATTATAGCAAGAATAGATGTTAGCGATTTTGTACTCCAATGGAATTCTCGACTTAGGTCAGATTTTCCAAAGGCTTGCATGACAAGCCGGTGTATATATAATCAGCAACACAAGAGGCACCGTGCAAAAGATCTTTGAACTAGTTTCAACAGACTCTTTTAATAATAATATGGGCAATAATATATTTTAGAGTAGCGCTACTCAAGCCGGTGACCCAAATAATAATTAATAACGATCGAGAAGCGATACTGTTTACATTACATGCTAATCTACTATCTGAAATTGCAAATAAAAGTGCAACAACTGTTGCCAAAGCAATATTCAAGAATCTTGTTCTGAAGTACGGTCCAATGAAGACGTTCATTACGGACATGGAAACAGAGTATTAAACCCCATATGACTTGTGCGAATACTTAAAGATAGACGATATGACGTCTACTGCACAAAACCAGCAGACAGTTTCGAAAATAGATTAAGACATAACATTGATCTTATCAAACAATTTAAAGATAATCGAAATGAATAAAGCCAAAAAAAATGCATAATAATTATCATTTTACTAATGCTATCATTTCTTGAACAATGAAATCAATTTTTTTTAATGCATTAAACTTTTTATTAAAAAGAAAAAGAAAATTTAAAAAAAAATTTTATTTTAATGCATTGTATTTTTTTAAAAAGAAAAAAATACAAACATATATACACACACATACAGCATGCTATATACTACCATTCTGCCGCTGCTATAAGCGACAGAATTCTTTATGTAAACTTTATGTACTTTAGGCTAAGACTTTATTTGAATAAAATACGGAGAGCATTCGCTGCCGAGAACCCAAACTAAACAGTTCAAATCTTTTTAATTTAAAATATGTTTACATGGCGACAATTAAACAACTAAAGTTAATAATACCACAATAAGTCACTCACACAAAACAGGCCGATTCAAAAAACTACAGTTAAAAAACATGTAGAAATATTAGTAAACTGCTTTAATGAAGCACGCATACTAATACATGGCCAGAGAGAGACATTAAATCAGAATCATTGGTCTCAAGTATCAAAATTTTTGATCAGACTACGATCGAATTTAATATCTATTAAATTAAAGTACAATTTAGATATTTCGGTACCAACCATACTTAACACTTCTTTATCGATTGAAAAACCACAATCAACAGAAGAAAGTAACACTGACCAAATAGAGTCAGAAGAACTAAACACAGATCTTAAGATAGAAGAACAGGACTTAAATAACCTTACTATTCCCGCTGTTTTGATGCCAGATCAAGATCATTTTACAGATTCTGATACTTCTTCAGATAACAATATCACAATGGCACAAACAAATATTGAATTCATAAATACGGCAACTAAGCTTATACCAGCTTTCGACGGTAAAGCTGAAAATTTGCAAAGTTTTGTAGATGCACTACAAATATTGAATTTGATAAAAGGCGAGCACGAAGAATTAGCAATTTCGATAATAAAATCAAGGCTAAAAGGTGTCGCTAGAAATTTACTAGAAAATGAAACATCTATATCTGAAGCGGCAACACTGCTGCTTCCTGAAAATCAAATAAAGATACTAAAAATATAATAAATCAAGTCTAAATGGCGACCGTGACAGTCGTCCTGTAGCTCACCAATGCAAATTCGTTTTCAACAAAGATCCTGCAACAACAACAAACATATCCTTGAAGAGCTACGGATGGATTGTAAATAAACCGAATCCTGCAACAACAACAAACATATCCTCGAAGAGCCACTGGAACGCAAACTATGGATGGATTTTAAATAAACTGAGTGAGTAGAGTGTGGACATGACCAACAAAAGAGGCGGTGTGAAAAATAAGATAAAAAAAAGAGTAGCTAGCCTAAATTGGCAGCTATATACTCAACAACCTCCACCAGCCTGGTCAACAGCTCAAAAGCTGCAAGCTGAGCTTGACTATCTAAAAGAATATTTAAAAAACTCAAAGTCAGAGTCATGTTCCACTCTCTCACACATTCATAATATAAAAAACACTAAAACAAAAACTCCTCCATCGGCAAAGCCAATCCCCAGGAAGAGCAAGGAATGCCCCAAGGACTGCGAGGGAGTCTGGAGCCCATACTGCATTGGAACATGCAGCCACCATATAGCCTGTGCGATGACCAGCACCGGCGACGCCTGAGCTCATAGGCCCCGGACATCAGCAGCAGCAACAAAAGACAGCAGCAGCAGCAACAAACTTGGGACCGACAGCGTTACCAAGAACGCCCACCAACAATTTTTTTTATAAATTTAAAATGCACTGCGCTGCATAAAATTACTTATAATATATAATTGTCAAAATTGAGCGGAAACATTTCTGCCCGATTAGAAGTATAGCCTGTAACGCTATACGAACAAATAGGTAGAAACCTGTAAAACTTTATTAATGAACAACAACAGAATAAGTAAATCTGTTGAAAATTTATGTAACACACAACAATTTGTCAATATACAAACCAAAACCACAAAAATGGGCTTAGTAGATTTAAAATCTGTAGGTTCTACAGCAAATGTAATAAATAAAGTAGAATCAAATAATATAGATTTACAATTGATTAAGATACTATTGATAATAATTGTAGTAATAATGGGCGCGAATTGTATTTACAAATTATACAAACTACACAACAAATGTTTAAAGAAAAAATATATGAGCCAAGCAAACGACTTGGACAAAATATAAATATATAAATACCAAAAAGAGAGCGCACTATATTTAAGATGGTAACAAAGAAAATAAAATAAAAATAAATTACAAATATACATATATGAAATTGCTAATAATACAAAATTAATTAATTAAAATTTACACTAAGTATGGCTAGACTGAGGACAATCAATCTAACCAATACACACAAGAGGTTGAGCAGATGACAAAAATGTTAGAAGGTGCATATCAGTTAACAACAAAAATATTCTGCATTGCAACAAAACCCAATGGGAATTGTTGCAACACAAATCAAACGTAACAAGCTGATCAGACCAATGAGCCGAAACTGCTGACACAATGTCTAGCAGACTTCCTGCACACGCCAACCAGAGCTCCAGTAACTCTAAGAAAAATCGCACAACGGTTCAACAACACCAAGAGCGACGCCGCTGCCAACGTCGTCGACTGAGCCACAGCTTAGCTAGGGATAGAATTGATTTAAGTAAGTTAGTTGCAAATTTGTTCTTGAATAAAGCAGACTGCGTTTCAGCAATAAAAATAAAGAGAGAACTTAACTTATATAAAAGACGGCTTATCTCTAGAGTTAGCCAGAAGTTATTCTACTCAGCATGACTACAAACTGCACAATAGATAAGGTAAAACTGATCATGCAAGCAGGTACCTTCAACACAATGAATGAGGCCGTCTCAGCAAAACACTGTCCTATATTACGATAATAATTCACAGCGCGGCGGAAACCGCGGACGCGGAAATAATAAAGGTAATTTTCGGGGTCGCAACAACAATAATGGACGAGGCCAATATAGAGGAAACTCAAGAGGCCGTGGCAACTCGAATCGAGTCAGAGTTACCAATAATACATCGGAAGACTCGAATCCCCCTTTAAATGCTCAACAGTAGAAAATGCAAGGGTTCATACAATTAATCTCAGCCAGAACATATTCGTATCATTCAACCATGTGCCTACAGGAAAAGAAATCGTCTTTTTAGTAGACACAGGTGCAGACATTTCAGTAGTTAAAGAAAATCTTGATGCCTTTCATGACATACAAAGCAATTATATTATACACATAAAAGGAATAAGTCAAGAAGTAACCAAATCCAAGGGGTAACTTCTATTGAGATACAGACCACTAAATACATAATCCAACACGATTTTCATATCGTAGAGCTACAATTCGCCATTCCTTGTGATGGCATATTAGGAATCGATTTTATAAAAAAATACAACTGTCAATTAGACTTCAAGCCATCTGAAGAGTGGCTTATAATTAGACCCAATAACCCAACATTTCAAATTTTTGTTCCAATAACTTACAGCTCAGGCAACAACTCAAACTTCTGCCAGCAAGATCCCAAGTCATTAGAAAAATCGATCGAAATTCAATAGAAGACAGTGTATTGTAAGCTAAGACTTGGATTGAATAAACCAGAGAGGGCATTCGCTGTCCAGAACTCAAAGCAAATAGTTTGAATGGTTCATTTTATTACATGGCGACCGTGACGGTTGTCGCCGTTGCTAATAATAGTTCATTTTACTACAGTATTGGTTCCAAATCAAGAAATTCAGCATGGTATTTACATAGCAAGTACCATAGCAACACCTAAGAACGCTTTTATAAGACTACTAAATACAACAAATGAAGATCAAATAATTTAGCGTTTGAATCACTTTCAAACCACGAAGTAGCCAAAACTAATATTGAAAATAGAAAACAATCTGTATTATCTCAGCTAAAAAAAAACTTTCCTCCACAACTCAAATCGCAGCTTTCAAGCCTATGCACCCAATATAATGATATATTCGGATTGGCATCCGAACCAATTAGCACAAATAATTTTTATAAGCAAAAACTGAGATTAAAAGATGATGAACCAGTGTACACAAAAAATTATAGAAGCCCACACAGTCATGTTGACGAAATACAGAAACAAGTTGGAAAATTGATCACAGACGGAATTGTCGAACAATCTGTATCTGAATATAATAGCCCATTATTACTTGTACCTAAAAAATCATCCCCAGGTTCAGAGCAAAAGAAATGGCGATTGGTAATTGACTATCGTCAAATTAATAAAAAATTACAGTCCGATAAATTTCCACTCCCAAGAATTGATGATATTTTGGATCAACTTGGACGAGCAAAATATTTTTCACGCCTTGACTTAATGTCAGGAATTCATCAAATTGAACTCGAAGAAAGCTCAAGAGGTATAACGTCATTTTCAACGAGCAATGGCTCGTAGCGCTTCACGCGATTACCGTTTGGTCTAAAAATAGCGCCAAATTCATTTCAAAGAATGATGACTATAGCATTCTCTGGATTAGAGCCTTCACAAGCATTCCTTTATATGGCTGACTTAACAGTTATAGGTTGTTCCGAAAAACATATGCTTAAAAACTTAACAGATGTTTTTGAGAAATGTAGGAAATACAATCTAAAGTTACATCCAGAAAAATGCTTAATTCTTATGCATGAGGTGACTTTTCTTGGTCATAAATGCACAGATAGAGGAATACTTCCGGATGACAAGAAATATAGAGGAGTGCCAAAATGCATTCCAATATTTAAAAACAAAGCTCATGGAACCTACTTTACTACAATATCCTGATCTCAGCAAGCAATTCTGTATAATAACTGACGCAAGTAAGCAAGCGTGCGGAGCGGTTTTAACTCAAAACTTGTAGTAAAGGAGAAAGTAATAAATGTACAGCTGAACAGGAATTAGCTGCAATACACTGGGCAATATTACATTTTCGACTTTACTTCACTTTACGATCAAAACACATCACAGACCTCTAATATATCTATTCTCAATGATCAATCCGAGTTCTAAACTGACACGTATGAGGCTAGAATTAGAAGAGTACGATTTCACAGTCGAATATTTAAAGGGAAAAGACAATCATGTAGCTGATGCGTTCTCAAGAATAACCATTAAAGATCTGCAAAATATTACAGGAAATATAATGAGAGTCACTACTAGATATCAAAATAGACAGAAAATCCGCGCGGATAAGAAAGAAATAGAATTGCCTAGGCAATCTATAGAGAAAGCTTCAAAGCCCAACGTATATGAAGTCATAAACAATGACGAAGTACGTAACGTAGTGACCTTGCATGTAAAGAATACTTTATGTTTGTTTAAACATGGTAGGAAGATTACTGCAAGATATGATGTTAGCGATTTATATACCAATGGAATCCTAGACCTAGGTCTAGGAAAGGCTTGAAATGCAAGCCGATATAAACAAAATCAGCCAACTCAAAATGGCACCGTGGGAAAATATCTTTGAACATGTTTCACTAGATAATTTTAAACAAATGGGCAATAAAATATTGAATACATTAAGAGTAGCGCTACTCAACCCTGTGACCCTTATAGAAAGACAAAAAGAGAAAGAAGCTATACTGTCTAAATTCCATGACGATCCCATGCAAGGAGGTCATATCGGCATTGCAAAAACCTTGGCCAAGGTCAAAAGACATTATTTTTGGAAAGGTACGACTCGAGATGTTACTGAATACATACGAAAATGTCAAAAATGCCAATTAGCTAAAATAACAAAGACTCCATTGATAATAACTGATACGCCAATAAATGCTTTCGACAGGGTGATAGTAGACACTGTTGGTCCACTACCAAAATCAGAAAATGGCAACGAATATGCAATCACTCTAATATGTGGCCTAACTAAGTATTTAGTTGCCATACCAGTTCCAAATAAGAGCGCGAACACTGTCGCTAAAGCAATTTTTGAATCATTTATTGCAAAGTACGTTCATTCATTCATCAGCGCAGCTACGCGGCTCTAGCCATAAGAATATATATTCAATAAATTCATTCGTTATAAACGGCTGAGAAGGCACAGACGTGCCCATAAATCAATGCTTGTCTTTTATTTCAAAACAATTAAACAACCAAAGATCACTTAACTACAACGGACATGGGAACAGAATATAAGAATTCAATTATAAATGATCTATGCAAATATTTAAAAATTGAAAATATAACATCTACCGCACACCAAATATTGTAGAACAAGGCACCTCTATGGAAAACTACTTTAAGTAATTACAAACAAATTGCAAATATAGGTATTGTGCATATGATCTATATAATATAAAATTAAAATGAAAAAATGCTATTTTTATTCAAGGAATGCAAGGGTATATACTAAAATTTGTATATACCAATTTAAAAAAAAAACTATAACCTTGTTTTGACCCTTTTCCATTTGAAATTTTGTGTTCTTGCTGACTCGATATTGTCGATTTCAGCCTTGAACTGATTACCAGTTTCGTCATCAAGTATCTTGGCATAGCACCTATAATGGATATAATAATATCCAACATACAATCAATCAAGATTTAAAGACCCTCCAGTGGGGCTTTGGAATACAACCGCAGTGAGAGGACGCTTGTCGTAAAAGGCGACTAAGATTCGCAACTGGCCAAGACCTAAACTTCATAAAAGTGCTGAAGTCACTGCCAGGCAAGTAAACAGAAAAAATGCCCACATTGAACTGCTGCTCGGTATAGCATGCGCCACGTAAAGCCATGCACAAATCAGCCAGGAAGACGCAAAAATTATAATAATACCAATTATACGATATAATTTAGTATACAGAAACGAGACGCCGGACAGCTGCACATAGAGCGAAAAAACGAAACATGAAATTTAACTAAAAACCGCTTTAAGCACATCGTAGAAGGCGACTAAGATTCAACTGGCCAGGACCCAAATAACAAAACTCCTGAAGTCGCTACCATTCACCCAAGTAAACAAAAGAATTCCGGCGCAGGAAATGCTCAAGAAGAATTGCCCATGCAAACACTTGACAACTCTTCCAAGCCAATATATAAGTTAACACCAGCCAGTGCGTAGCACTGCCTCTCTTCCCCTGCCCCTGCCTCAACGTCTTAAGTATCTGACCAACGCCTCAACCACTTGACAACGCTTCGACCACTTGACAACTCCAACCCAGCTATCGACCCAGCTATTGCAACACAGTTGCATTTACGCTGACGCTGTCACCGGAAACCAATGCGCAGTTTCAGCAGCGGCTATTGAAACCCACTTACGCCGGCGCGCTGCCGCTATGGGGTCAACGACGCCGAGAACCGCTGATACGACGGCAGCCAAAATAATGCGCTGACGTTGCAGACGCCGCTGTTCCGCTGCTGCTGTTCTGCCACGGGCTTGAGCTCGCCAGGCCTGGAAGAGGAGCTGGCGAGTCGACGACCAGAAAACCAAAAAGTTAGTCTTAGACGAACAACGAATTGATCCAGAACAACTACTAACAATTTCTTGAATAAAACTTTATAACGTTTAAATCTGCCGACTTATCATTTGAGAACTATGTCCTTCTTCCGCAGCACTTAGTAAGTATTCAACCAACTTAGCCGCCAACGTCACAAAGTGACGATGGCTAAGATAACTGAACCCTGGATTACAATAGTCAGTCATGAAGACGACTTTGTAAATCCTTAACTGGCGCCCGAGCAGGGACCCTTAGATTGTGTGATGTGTCTTAAACAATAAAATTAGTGCTCCAAATCTCTGAATCAAAGTGTCTAAAAATAAAAAATTAATAAAAAGTGAAAAAAGTTTTTCTCATTGTGTCGATGTTATGCAGTCGAAATACAAAACAAATCAAATAAAATCAAAATCAAAATCGTATATGCAACAAAAAGTGATGGTAAAAAAGAAAAAAACGCGAAACAAAAACAAATATACAATGAAAAACAAAACAAATATACAACAAATATGCAATGAAATGTGATAGTGTCATTCGTTTTTTTCTTTTTCACTGTCTTCTTTTGCGCTAGCGCTGCGCGCAAATAAATAATTGTAACAAAAAGAATGTAAAACAAAAACAAAAAGAGCTGCATAACAACAAGTGAAATATGACGCAATGAAGTGAAGAATTTTTTTCCACTAAAATAAAGTAAATTCAAATATTTAAATAATTAAGAGAATTTGTGAGTGCTGCTGTTATAAAAAAATGAAAGAAGCTGTGATAAATGTGTGCGCATTCTCTATACTAAGAGATGCGTTGGTTCGATTCCATTCACGGCCTGATATAAAAAAATAAAGAAAAATCGAAAAGCCGGCGGCAAATATTTAGTGGGCAGTGCACTTATAATACTTATAATGTGTGATGTCGGGGTTCGACTCCCCGTCGTGCGGTGACTTTCGAGCTGAATCATTAAAAAAATTTTTTTTTTTCATAAAATAGTGCAGTTGAGATGGTCATGGCTAAAAAATATTAGTGGGCATTACATATTTAATGCCGGGGTTCGACTCCCCGCCATTCGACCACCAAACTGATAAAAACGGCATATCTCGCAATCGATAGTGGTCTCAGTTCTAGTTATAAGAGATAACCACTGTGGCAGCTTCGACCTGCAAGTGGCATTTTTAGTAATAAGAGATAACCACTGTGGCAGCTACGAACTGCAAGTGGCATTTTTTAACAAAAAACAAAAAAAACAACAAAAACAAAGTGCTGTGTGTGCAATTGTGTTTCGTGTGAATAAAAGTGTGTGGTGATGTGCTGTGTGCCGTTGGAAAGGCCTTGCAATAAAAAAATTTGAAATTAAAAAGAGACATTGCGTTTGGCTGCCCAACGGTTCGTGGAATCGTCCTTACCCCAGTAGGCTGTAACAGGCTAAAAAGGATAATAAGGGCCTCCCGTTAAGTGCAAACTCACCCCACTTTGGCGCGTGCACAATGCAACCCACACTCATGCACAAATAAAGTTTGAAAGTCTGATATGACACTAAAAAATACCCTATAAAAAAATAATAAAAGAAAAATCTCAAAATGCAATGGAAAATTAAATAAATAAAGTTGAAAGGAAAAAATATAATAATAATAATAAAAAAAAAAAAAAAAAAAAAAAAAAAAAAAAAAAAAAATTTTATTTTTATTTGTTTTTTATTTTCTTTTCGATTGCAATCTTATTTTGATATTTTACTAATCGAACCTTGTATCTTCAACAGATCTGAGAAAACAAACACAAATTAAACACACAAACAACCCTCATACGCATTTAAGAGTTAAGATCACTCAACACTGGGTAAGTGACGCACTGTCTCCTCTTGGCTGCAAGAAAAAAAAGCAATAAAGAAAGAAAACAGAACAAACTATTATTTCACATTATATTATTGTATCGCATATTATTGTATCTTTGTTATCTTGATCTTCATTTCATTCATTCATAAAGAATAATAATGTCCGTGTCCGAGAGGGAATTGTCCGAGATGAGGGAGTCTCTGAGTAGATTCGAGGCAACTTTATCGTTGCTCACGAACCAGAACGCCACGCAGAGGGAGGAATTGAATGAAGCTTTGGCTAAAATCAACTCCTTGGAGGGTGACCTTGCCAGGGAACGCGAATCCCGCAACCCCACGGTTGAGGAGCCGCGGCCTTTAGTTCGTCCTCGCAACATCTTTGACCTAGCGGAATGTAATAAGATTCCGGAATGTGTGAAGGATTTGCAAACTTTCGAAGGAGGCATATCTGAGTTCGAGTCTTGGGCCAACAGGATCGATAGTATCCTCGCGGATTACGAGTTGATTAGGGACAAACCCCAGTATAGGGCTATAATAACCTATATTAGGCAGAAGGTGAGAGGTCCAGCAGATAAGGCTCTTACTTCTTATGGAGTACAGGACGATGACTGGCCAGAGATGAAGCGCGTACTAGCACTGCACTATGCAGATAAACGCGATCTGAGCACGCTAGAGTTTCAATTGAGCAAGATGTTCCAGGGCACCATGAGTAGAAGATTTCTTTAATAAGGTGAACGGCCACTTCTCTTTGATAATGGGCAAGTTAAGAAATGGCCCATACACGTCCGCTTTAACGGATATTTACAGAAGGAAAGCTAGATGCCTTCATAGGTGGGTTGAATGGCGACCTGCCTAGATTCCTGATGGTCCACAGGCCAAAAGATCTACCGGAGGCTTATTCATTGTGCAACGAGTTGCAAAATGTTTGTATGAGAGCTGGGCCAGCATTTGCATCAAGGAATGTTTTCCCCGATCATCCTAGACCGGTGGGTCCGACACCAAACAGTTCGACTTTTCGTCATCCTCGCCCTTTCCTGAATTCAGGTAATGCTGGTTATGTAATGCAACAGCATGGCTACGTGAACAATAATACCCCTCCTCGACCACCGTTCACTCCGAGATACGGAATGCAACCAACCAGACCTGCACTGAAAATGGAATCTAACCAGTCAGGGCACTCCCAGAGGTCGAATGTGGCTGCGTCGGGCAGCGTCAAAAGAGCTCCCAGCGGTAACGCCAACCCGTTTAGGAAATCTCAACGACTTTACCACTTGGAAGCCCCCACTGATGTCCCATGTTCATCTAATGATGAAGACACTGTACAAGCAGCTAATGGTGCACCAGCCTATGAGGTGTCAGACCAATCAGCTGAAGCTAGTCTGCCCGGACACTCATCACAAGAGGATGAGTCGGATCAGACTGGTGAGCAATTGGCACAGCTAGATGAGGGGCAGGTAAATTTTATGACGAACGCCTCTCAAGCGTACCATATATAGAGTATGGTACGTGTGATGGGGCTAAGCTGCAGTTTCTGATAGACACTGGAAACAACAAGAACAAGAACAGGTCCACACCAGTTCAATATCAGCCCGGACAAGAGATATTTGTAAGAAACAATCAGATAAAAAGCAAAGATAAAAAGCGTTTTAACAAGGAGGTAGTCGAACAGGATAACAGGGTTACAGTAAAGACGCGAACGGGAAAATTTTTTCACAAGTCCCACGTGAAAAAGTGAGGACTCTTATAAAAGTAACGTTACTGTATTCTTCTGTTCTTATGCCAAGTGGAGGACACTGTGTCCTTATCAAACACTCACACCCACACGTTTCATATACACATGTTTGCCTTTTTCCAAATAAAAACTACATTGTTTGATTGTCAATTTCATTTAGATTTAAGGAAAATTGTTAGCATTAAACAAAAACTTTTATTGTATTACTAACCCAAGAATTGTTAGCTTTAAGAAAAAAACTTTTTTCGTATTACTAACACAATTGACAACAACGACCAAGCAGCCATGATCATCTTACATAAGGCAATGTTGCTGGAGAGTCAAGTGGGTGAACTGAGCAGAGCTTGCCAGTTTGCGAAGGCGGGCCTAGTAAACAGCAATTTACTAGACGAGGCGGAGATACAAGCGTTGCTCAAGGAGATGGACTCCTTGCCGTATCAGAGTGCCGTAGAAGCCACGGAGTTCGCGAAACCAATCATAGTAACAAATGGCACCGCGCTACTCTATGTGCTGGCGCTGCCAAAGGTGGTTGCAAAAGAGTACCAGATGTTAGTCATCCGGCCAGCGATCCACGCAAACAGACACATTGACGTTAACTTCGGAAAATTGCTGGTGGCCGCAGACGAGACGTTCGCTATAACCAAGGACTGCCTTACGATAGGCAACACCAGCGTTTGTGCGGAAGAGCACTTGACACCGTTGAGTGAGTCGGACTGTATCCCTAGAACGTTGAAGGGAGGAAACGCCGAGTGTCACTATGTGACATCCAGTCGACGCGTGGTGGAATTACTGGAGGATGGAACCTTGTTTTTCACGAACTACAATGGGACTATTCACGCAGAGGGACAAAACTACAGCCTCGATGGGACGTATCTTGTTCAGTTCGCAAACGAGACAGTTGCGGCGGACAACAAGACGTTCAGAAGCCACTCGCACACGCGCCTAATAGCTATGCCTACCGTAGTCACAAATCTGACGAGTTTGGGTTATCACCTCAACTTGGAACTAATACACGGGTTAAGTATAAAAAACTTGAACCTACTTCAGGTAATGAGGAAAAGGCTGGCAATATCTTATACTACAGAAATCGTTACGATTTTTGTAGTAATAGTTGCTATCTTCATATTTTGGAAAAAACTCACTCATCAACAGGCATCTTCGAAAGCAGACAAAGACGTGGAATCTGATGCTACTCAAACGGAGGACATCGTTACAACCGCCCACAAAGACACTTGATCTGCGGGACGCAGATATTTAAGGGGGGAGGAGTTAACACCAGCCAGTGCGTAGCACTGCCTCTCTTCCCCTGCCCCTGCCTCAACGTCTTAAGTATCTGACCAACGCCTCAACCACTTGACAACGCTTCGACCACTTGACAACTCCAACCCAGCTATCGACCCAGCTATTGCAACACAGTTGCATTTACGCTGACGCTGTCACCGGAAACCAATGCGCAGTTTCAGCAGCGGCTATTGAAACCCACTTACGCCGGCGCGCTGCCGCTATGGGGTCAACGACGCCGAGAACCGCTGATACGACGGCAGCCAAAATAATGCGCTGACGTTGCAGACGCCGCTGTTCCGCTGCTGCTGTTCTGCCACGGGCTTGAGCTCGCCAGGCCTGGAAGAGGAGCTGGCGAGTCGACGACCAGAAAACCAAAAAGTTAGTCTTAGACGAACAACGAATTGATCCAGAACAACTACTAACAATTTCTTGAATAAAACTTTATAACGTTTAAATCTGCCGACTTATCATTTGAGAACTATGTCCTTCTTCCGCAGCACTTAGTAAGTATTCAACCAACTTAGCCGCCAACGTCACAAAGTGACGATGGCTAAGATAACTGAACCCTGGATTACAATAGTCAGTCATGAAGACGACTTTGTAAATCCTTAACTTATATATAGATAGAATATACGAAATGCTATACACTCCCGTTATGCCTCAATAAAGCACTCATCAGACATGGCGACCGTAATAAGTGTCACGGGTAGGTTACGAAACATGAACAACCTCAAGAAATCCAATTAGATGACTAACTCAATGAATGCTATGGCAATCCACAATCAAAATACATCGACTAATTGTAACGCACCAACACTCCGAGAAGCCAGAAACCAACCGAGAAGAGGACGAAAGGAGGAGGCGAGACACCAGAGGACCGACTGCAGCATAGAGCAGCACAGAAGCATTGAGCTGCCTGCCGAATGGAGCAGATGACCGAGTCAAATAAAACATGGCATGATAGGCCCGAGCCCACTAGAGGCCGAATACATTGTGCTCCATCTCGAGCAGATTCCAGCAAGATCGCCTCTCCTGCCCCCTCCCCTCCCTATAAGCTACATATAAGCTTTATATACATATGTATATGCCCATTTTATATACTACATATGTTTAAAACAAATTATATACGCACCACTTTAAGCTAAACAGCTCTTTATGTAAACTTTATGTATTTGGGATAAGACTAATGAATTAAATACAGAGAATATTCTCTGAAGAACACTCGAACTGATAACAACTGTTTCGCTTCATACGTTTATCTACAAGTGAATCCTAATATCGAAGGAGCAGTTCCAGAAAAGTCTTCGATCTACCTGAAAACCTAAAGCAATTACAGATGCCTCACATGGCGACCGTGACAGGAATCTGAATGTCATCCTCAACTTGTAGTAGCTCGCCCCATGGACTAATAGTGTTAATAAAAATACTAAGAGCAAACAGATAAAACGAAAAACTATCCAAACCCCAAAAGGCAATTAAGCGCACTAAAAAGTGGGTGCCCAGCAGATTGCAGAGGACCCCTTTATAGTCCTTAAGAATCCAGAGCCCACAAACCAATTTATAATAATAACGAACCAGATTTAGGCGCAAATGTATTTCAAGTATTACAAAAACTTCGCAAATGCATCAAAATTGTTGTAACCGACACAAAGAAACTTTTAATCGAGAATCTCTTTCGAACCACGAGATACTTCAAAATCCCAAAGACAATGGAAAAGAACATTTTGCAACCTTGTTTACCTTGAAACCGAAAAAATCAAAACAAATGATTTCTACAAGCGAAAATTAAGACTTGAGGCTGATCGATATCCGCATAGCCAAATAGAAGAAATCCAGCGTCAAGTTGAAAAGTTAACTGAACAAAAAAAGTTAATTGAACCATCTGTTTCACCCTAATCTCACACTTCTTAGTTCGAAAAAAAAAAAACAACATTAATAAATCGAGAAAAGAATAAATGGCGATTCCAAATATTAACAATTATTAAAAAACAAAACAAAAATGTCTTTAAAAAGGGAGGTGTAGTGCGTTGTATACCAAATAAGCATATGCCCGGCGTATTGCAGTGTATAAAATATGTGAAGTGATCATTTTTCCAACGGAAGGCTAGAGCATGGCACTCATTAAGTTCAGATTCAGCTGGAAATGCGACCAAGATAGACTGAATCGGCTTTATGTAGCATATATACGTACGTACATATAATTTGCATACTTTATTTTTTGTTGTTTTTTTTTTTTGCTCGATTTGATTGAATTTTGCCATTTTCAATTATTAATTAATAAATTTGTAAAATTTAATTTTTATTTATTTAAATTCTTTCATTTTATGTTTATTTTTATTTACGTTTTTTTTTTTGTTTTGTTTTTTAGATGCGTACGCATTTATTTAATTACATTTAATTTTATTATATATTTTTTTATTATTTTTATTTTTTACGGTAGAATTTTTATTTTATTTTTTCTTTTTTTATTGTTATGTATTTTTCTAGTTTTATATAGAATTGTTTTCATTTAAGTGTTATTCTCGCTATAACTTTTTTCTGTAATCTATAAAAATTGAGTTTAATTTAATTTTTGTTTAAGTTATGATTTGTGTAAATTTAGAAAGATCTTCTACCAGGCTTCTTTATTTAAACCAGTTATATAAATATAAGCAAGTTTTAAAGCTTTTAATTTTTTTTTTTGTAAATAGCGTTGTGGCACTTTTTTTTTTTAATCAAAGATGGAGACAGCAAATGAAAGACTTACAGTTTTTCAGTTTTTCCAGCGTTGAAAGGCCTTTCCTCGTGGATTCCTGGGAGTGGTTGAAATATTGTATTAATTTTTGTGATATAACATAAAAAAAAGCTTTACATTTATACATAGATTTATGTTTTGACTCTTTTCTTCATTTTTTTTTTATTTTGTGTCATTATTTTATTATTCAGTTAAGATTTCTTAACTTGTTTTATTTTTCTTTAAAATTTGTGTTGATTTTTAATTATTACGTTTTTTCTGTTTTTATTTTACCCTTTCTTAAACATGTTTTTTTTCTCTTTCTTCAAAATTTGTGTCATTATTTTATTATTGTGTTTTTGTTTTTTTAGCTTTTTCCTTTACTTGTTTTTTTTTTTTTTTTTTTCTTTAAAATTTGTGTTATTATTTTATTTTTTTTTTTTTGTTTTACCCTTTTCTTAACTTGTTTTTTTGTTTTTCTTTAAAATTTGTGTTTTTATTTTATTATAATGATTTTTTGTTTTGGTTTTTTTTGTACCCTTCTCTTAACTTATTTTTTTTTTTCTTTAAAATTTGTGTTATTTTTTAGCTATTATACATTTTTTTTGTTTTTGTTTTATTTTTGTTTAGTTGTCAGAATATATTTTAACAGCATTTCTGTTAAATTATTATTGTAGCTTTGCCAGAAGGCAATTAATGCCATCTATCACTCTTCACTTTTTTCATTAAATATTTTTATTAAGTTAGTTTTTTTTCATCGCTTGAAAATTTCCTGGCGAACATGGCGAATTTGTGTTTTATAAGTAATTTCAGAAACTAGTAAAGCAAAACAAGTCGAACGTATAGGATATCTATGCTTTTTGCACTTGCCACTGACGCTTCTATTAATGAGTCCAACGTTGTGAAGTTTGTCTTTCAATTGAATTACGTAATTCCATCCAATTTTGGGCAGAAGATCCAAGTTCGTATCACGTACTGTCCTTCCCCGGCTCGAACTACATGAGCCCGACTTTTGCAAGATCTCGTTGCTGGAAAATATAAATTCAATTATTAAAGCTTACCAGCATAACTATTTCCGTACCTTTCCAATAATAATTATATCCCGATATATGTAGGTCTCGATGCTGAAGATGGGCAGATGAGCAATTGGATTTCAGAAAGTAAAGAGAAAACAGCTGAAGAATGTTTTCTGGAGCATCAGTCCGCTCCGTTTGAATGCCGTCTGAGAATTGATTTTTATTCAACTCTACAAACGCGCTCAGCCCGTATATATAAGATGCTTCTACATAAAGCTCTGCCGCTGCGAACGGCAGCAGAGCGGTAGTATGTAGCATGCATGCATGTGTATGTGCGTATGTATATGCATGCATATGGCATATACCACAGATACATGTATGTATGTATGCATATTGACATACATGTGTATATACATACATATAAGATACATATGTACTGACTCCCCTAAGCGCTAAAGTGCAGACGCTGCAGTTCTTGCGGCTCAGTTGCTAGTCGAGCCACTCACACACACACATACACAAATACGCATACACACATACATGCATATGTAGCCGATCGAATATCATCAGCACTCATGGATGTTGATATGATAGCAAGAATTATCACTATGCCAATATACTATACATATATACATATATGTACATATATATATATATATATATATATACTTAAGAAACTAACACACAAATATCATTGAAAAATGCCCAAAAATATGTATATATATATATATATATATATATGTATATATGTATATATATGTATATATAAATAAGAAACTAACACACAAATATCATTGAAAAATGCCCAAATATATGTATATATATATGTATATACATATATATATATACATATATTTGGGCATTTTTCAATGATATTTGTGTGTTATATATATATATATATATATATATATATATATATATATATATATATATATATATGTTAGTTACTTATGTATATATACATATATATATATATATATATATATATATATATATATATATATATATATATATATATATGTATATATATATAGCAAGAATTATCACTATGCCATATATATATATATATATATATATATATATATATATATATATATCACTATGCCAATATATATATATATATATATATATATATATATATATATATATATATATATATATATATATATATATATATATATATATTTTTGTGCATTTTTCAATGATATTTGTGTGTTAGTTTCTTATTTATATATACATATATATTTATATATATATATATATATATATATACATATATTTTTGTGCATTTTCAATGATATTTGTGTGTTAGTTTCTTATGTATTGTTATCTCATTCAATTTGGTATACAAATCTCTGCTCTCATCTACATACATATATCTGCTCTTCGAAGGGTTCAAGCAGCGAACGAGCAGAATTACTTACTTAGCACTTTTACTTTTTTTTAGGTTCGCTTCTATACCTAAGTATGGTAGGTACATTGCTCTATGGGGTTTCGGCCCCTTGTTGTTATATTCTATTTCGTCTTGTTAATTGTTATTATTCAGTTCTTGCGCATTCATCGATTCTGTTTCTTTTGCTTCCAAAAAAAGGCAATGTTTTTTTTTTTTTTTAATTTTTATATTTTATTAAAGGCATAAAGTGTAGCCTAGTAACCCATTTTGTGGGCTTATTAGCTATTAATTCTGCCCATTTGGGCGTGCGGACATACTTACAAATATTTGCATGTTTACGAATGTTTACAAGTATTGACAAATATTTACAACACAATACAATAATAACATAATGATGGCAGCATTATGTCAACTCCTGTTGACCGTCATACGGGACGATCGGAGAATCAGGTCTCTTTTGAGCCTCCTAGGAGCATGTTTGCTGGCCGGTCTCTGTGCCGCTCCAATCTGTTATTGTCACGACTCGAGTGCTTGTTTATTTTGTCAAAGACCGTGGAGAGTTTCAGTTCACGATGCAAAATGGTATTTTTTCTAAGCCATTCACAGCCGGTATTATGCTGGGTGGCCTGAATCCTAGGAATTTGGCTATCACAAGCCAGTCCCCAGATTTGGCACCCATATCTCCATATTGGCGCAATAATATGTTTATAAATGATCCATACAGGCCAGAGAGAGTCCGTTTGATGTTCAGCAGCATTCCGGCATGCCGCACTCGGTCGAACGCCTCCCGGATAAAGGTCAATGTACTCAAATTATCGTCACTCTTTTCGTCAAGCGCGCAGAAGTATGCCACAGAATTCGCTGCAGTTCGATGTTCGCGGATCACTGTTGCCAGCTTAGCCTGTTTCTGGCTAGATCTAGCCTATTCGATAGTGATCTTGCGTATAGCATTTCTAAATAGCCTTCAGCAAATGAATGAATGCGCATATTTAGTCAAATTATCAATTGGCGAGGAGAAATAAAAAATAAGAAGCAAGATCATGCCTTCCCGTATATTTGCTTCTATTTCGTCATCTAGCCATCCATCATCTACTTCTACTCTATTTTTATACCCTGAACCCATTGAAAATGGGAAATCAGGGTATAATGGTTTTGTGAAAAGTATGTAACAGGCAGAAGGAATCATCGCAGACCCCATAAAGTATATATATTCTTGATCAGGACGATGAGCTGAGTCGATATAGCCCTGTCCGTCTGTCCGTCCGTCCGTCCGTCCGTATGAGTGCGTCGATCTCAGAAGTTAAAGGAGCTAGAGAGCTGAAATTTTGTATGCATACTCGTGTATACCATACGCAGTACGAGTTTATCATATTTTTTCGATAACTCATTCGATATCTTTTTTATCGAGGATAATCGATAAATTTATATTGTTTTTTTAGCCTAATTTGAACACTATTAGACCTAGAGACTTCAGATTTACTGTGTATATACATTTGATGGGCACACACATTTTGTAATTTACAGATTTGTAAAAAACGTATATCAAGTACTAGAGACTTGTGCTTTGGAATGTACACACATTTACACATAATGATTACGTTCTGAAAGTTTCATTAAGATTGTACGTCTACAAATGAAATTATTCAACAAATAAATTCTCATAATATTGCCCACACTGCAGCGCAGCCCAAGCGCAGTCGCTGCTTACTGCGCAGTTAGCAGAGCGCGGGCCTATGCGTGGGGGTGGATGCATGTGTATGTATGTGTGCAGAATGATTGGAACATCAGCACGGAGGGTTCAGGGTATCTCCTAGTCGAGCAGTCTCGACTAGAGCTTTCTTACTTGTTATAGACAGTATAGCTTATTTTTGAGTTCATGATTGGGGTGTATGATATGATATATGCTGTTTTTAATGACGATTTCAATTTTTCGAATTTTCGTATCAGCTCTAGATTAAGTATAACATAGTTTAAATATACCATACTAAAAATTGTCATTGTGCTGATTTCTTGTTTGAGGACAAAGTATTAGACCTGCTCTGAATGCTCCAGCTATGAATGTTCCGTTCGCCTTGACCTTGGCTGACATCGATAATTATCGATCGGCTCAGCTCGTCGTTCAGTTCATCAGGATTGCATGCATCTTTCTGCATCCGTTTAGAAATTAAGTATGAAAACCCTATAGCCCGGGGATCCGTTTTTTCAATGGGTATAAATAGACTGAGCTTCGTACCTCAACTTGGCGACTTTAATAAAAACAAATAGGCAATTTGTTAGTAGTTTTTTTTTTATTATTTTTTATTATTATTTTTTATTTGTTTTTGTTTTTTATTGTCTTACTTTGATTACAGGCATTTCTGTTAGGATAAATAGTAATCTATGTATGTTTATACGTTAAACGAGCAGCATTTCTTTGATTAAATGGATAGTGATTAAAATTTTGTGATAAGACAATGAAGATACTACTTACATAATTAAGTCATTTTTGTTCGTATTGTTCTACGCTTGCATTAAAAAAGTCACTGCCTATATATATCAATATATATGTATGCATAGTTATGCTATAGATCTATCTGCAATCTGGTCTTAATTATGAACGGATCAATGATCAAATTGCCATTGCTTCAGTTGGCACTAATCAAATAATAATGATCAGCTGACAATATGAACTGCATTCAATGTTGTCACAATCCACAATCCATTCTCCATCTGTAGAACTGATATATCTTCGGTTCCTCCGAAGAATAAATTATAATTTCTTGTAAATTGTTGTAAATGCTAAATACCCTGAAATCACTTGGAATGAAAAAAAAATCAGGGCATAATGCATTTGTTCTTCGAATATATGTGTACTATATTCGTGGACGGATTGGCTTATGAAATGTATTTAATAAAAAAAAAAGCTATTTAATTATAGTATGTCATTTATATGTATATACATACGTATTGCATCGGCAAATGCATGCATACCTAATGTGTATACGTATTATTATCTGAAGTCCCCGAAAATAGTATATACTGATTGCAAGCTCATGTTGAAATAGAGTAGTCTTTTATGTTAATATTCCTTCACCCGAACAACAAATTCTATTTAGTATTTGTATCTCTAGCTATTTTTAGTAATACTATCAGAAAGTCTGTAGGCTATCCACAACACAACTGAAGGAAGCAATGTCACCTATGAATGCATATGTCTTCAGTTTGACATCTCTTTGAGTTCATTTAGCGGCAGTAGAATGGAAATAGATCCAATTTGAGTTTGGGCCGATTTCAGATATACTTAAAGGCAGCATGGGGACGATACATAGAGAATATTTTGCCTATTATATATGTATATATGTATAAAAAAAAAAAAAAAAATTAAAATTTGTGTTTGAATTGTAAAAAGAGTTCAAATTTGTCAGGCAATTGTAATTGGCACTTTTGTTAGTAATATATTATATATAGATATATAGAATATATATGTATGTATATAAGTAATTGTAGATGTGGATTCGCGCTGCTGCATTGTGATGATTAGGTTAGTTATTAATCGGAAAAGTTGATCCACTCGACTAATCCCAGATTTGAATCTGATTATAAGCAAATCTAACTGCTACTCTGATAACCCTTCCCGTTACATATTTTGCCGCTTGTGAGTTGATTTCTTAAAAAAAAAACGAAAGTATTATATGTATATATTAAAAGCATAAAATTGACTTGTTTATCGAGAGGCATAGATAGAGAGTTGAAGGGGAAGAGTAACTATGCGTCATGCGTCTACCACTTGCGCGTCGGCGCTGGCAGTTGTTTTTCTGATTGGAAGACGCTGCGATGCGTCTCCACGTACTCGCTTTGTGTCTGGGAGACAATGCGCTCCTCGGGCTGGCCCGCTACGTGCTGCGCTAGTGCCAATGGCTGGAAGTGATGAACGATATGATTTGAATAGGGCAAAATAAGGGGGAGGAAATCGAAGCTCACCTGGCGTGCGCGGTAGGCGCGAGGCGTGCCCTCGGGCGAGGAAACCTCGACGTCATCGGGTGCTGTCCAGTGCTCAGTGAACTCGCTGGCCGAGCGAGCCAGCGACGGATGGCTGATTGAGCGATGGAAGGAGCGTCGGTCCTCATCATCGTAGTACTGCATACGATAATACGAGCTGGCATCGCTCACATTGTCCAGATTGTCCGGCTGGGGCCGGCCGAAGTCGACCGTCACCTCGGACATGGACCGGAAGTCGTTGTGATCCGTCTGGTATGAGGTGCGAGAGCTGCGACGCGATCGCTGCGTATTGAAGGGGCCAGGCCCGGCCATCGGACCGCCGTGCAATGGCAGTGCCGGGTCGTTGCGTATGGTACGCACGCTGGAGCCGCCGTCGCTGTCGTACTCGTATAGCGTTGGCAGCGAGCTGCGCCGGGAGCGGGTGTCCCACGGCTGTGGCGGCGCCTTCTTGCCGCGCTTGGGTGCGCGCATTTCGACGTCCGTCTCGTCGTCGCTGGGCGGCGCCAGGATGCGTATGATGACGTCCCAGGTCTGCGGCTCGAACATGCGCTCGTACCGCGTGTCCTGGCGAATGCGCTCGAAGTCCTCGCGCACTACCGCCTCGGTCAGCATGGTGCGCAATGACGACTGTGTGGTAATGATCTCCTTCCACTTGGCCCTGTCATCGTAGCTGATGTTGTGAACGGAACTGGCATCGTCGCCGATTTCGGATAGCTCGGGCTCCTCCAGAATGCGTATGAGCACGTCCCAGTTGGGCACATCCTTGTCCTGCGGCGGTACCTCAATCGGTTTCATGTTGCCAACTAGCTCGGGACTGGTCAATTTCTGTTTGTTATCGTGGATCTGGGCCGGCGGCTCCGTCGGTGGCAGGCTTAGCTCGGTGCGCGACATCTTCGGCGTGAGTGTTAGCCCGGAGGCGCTCGAGATGTCCGAGAAGTTCTCCCATTGCTGCTGCTCGCGCTCGCTCGGATATTTGCGCACCTTCACGTCGAACGTGGGATCAACCACCGGAGGCGGCGGTGGCGGTAGTGGGGCCTTCGGCTTGCTCTTGTACTCGGTGACGCGTCGCTTGTGGCTTTCAATATCCTCGATAGTCTTCTTCTCGGTAACCGTACGCAAGTAGATGTCGTCGACAGTATGGGATGTCACGGCAGGGAGCGGCGGCGGCGTCTGCACCACTGGCTCCGCTGGCACATACTCGTCCTCGTAGTAGTGCATCGAGTCCACCGCCCGACTGGTTTCGTGGACGACCGATCGCTCGGGTGCCTCCGAGGATAGATCTGTAATCTCGCTCGGTTCCGGTCCGTCGGTGTAGTCCGACCAGGTTTCTGGACGACCGTCGACGACCTCATGGTGAGTGCGGGTATACACGGAGAACTTGGGCTCGGCTACCATCGGAATCGGTTGCGGCTGTGGCATTTGCGGGGCCGGATGTAGTTCGGGCACGTACGTGAACTGGGACTGCATCGTCTCTACTTGGTGTGGCAATGAGTCCATGGTCATGACACTCTCCCGATCCTCGTAGCCCTCCATGATGGTCGACAAGTTGTTGCGCTCTCCCCGCAGCGTCGCCATGCTCTCCGTGTCGGATGTGACGGGTGATGGAATGGGCGGTGGCGATTTCTTCACCCTCACCTGAACATCGAACTTGGGCGAGCCAGCCAACGGCTCCTGCACCATAGCAGTTTGTCGCATTACCGTGGACACCACCGCGTTGGCCGCTGGCACTTCCTGAGCTGGAGCGTAGTGGTCACTGTAGATACTGGACGTTTCCTGAACAAATGCTCGATTCTCGAAGCTGCCCGCTGAGCTGAACGGCAGCGATCGTGTATCAATCTCCTCAATTTCCGAATGCGACTCACTGGGATAGTCCGAAGGTATCAAAGCGCCCTCGCTGCCCGACGAGCTGTAGACGGCCTGGAGAGCCGCATGAGCGCGCGGTATCTTCACGCCCTCGAACGCACTGATATTGCCAGCGCTACTGCCGCTCAGCTTCGTGATCTCTGAGCCGCTGCCCATGCTCATCGGCAGACGCCGCACGACCGGTATGGGGCGGCTACGCAAACAGTAGTAGGAGACGGCTAGACCCAGCAGCAGCAGGGTCAGGAACATGATGGCGCATATGATCATCAAGATCTGAATGCCCTTCAGTGGCGGCTGGAGTACAGAGCCCGTGGCAATGGGATTCAAGCTGCAAAGAGCATCAAGAAGAATGAAAAGCTAGTTGCAGATAGGAACGAATGGAAGACGAATAGGAAGCGGGTAGGCAACTATCCACTTAGCCACTTAGCCACTTACATGGGTGCTGGCAGTGCGGGTGGCAGAGAAGGCACCGGCGGCGGATAGCGACAAACGATTGTGATGATCTCATCGCCATCCATCTCCAAATTGGCATGGAAGCGGACAATTATGTTGTTGGTGAACACGCGTGTGGGATTCTGTTGAAGCCAGACGAAAAGACATGACATTGATCTGCGCTCAAATCAATTTCAGCTAGCTCTAGCCATACCTGTATTGTTCCACAGCCCTTGAGCGGTAGCTCCAGGCGATAGCTGAGTGCGCCCTTACCACTGACGCGACAAGCGCTGCTCCGATCGTAGTCAGCCTGAATGATGCCGTGGAAGGGATCATTGAATTTGAGATCAACCTGTTGCAAATAAAGAGAGACTTGATTGTTTTATTCCGACTCAGCTTTATGCGTATCCGAATGCACTTACTTGCATTGAGCCGGCTGCGCAGTTCAACGCGGCTTTGGTGCGATTCAAGAATATCAAGGGGCTAATGTCATCCAGTTTGGTTACCTAAAAAACGATGGGGGAAAATATAAATAGATGAGTCGGATCTGAAATCGAATTCGAACTGAGATCTGTACTCAAATTAAGAAAGTTAAATTGTGGACGCTATCAGTTTTCCTATGCCCCATGGACTATTCCAAATCTGCAGAAGATATATACTCTACCATACACAAGAAATATCTAGCAACTAGTCGGGTTAGGCCTCTACATAAAAGTTTGTTAGCTTGGTAGGATCTCTGGGTGCTCTACCTGTACACTCACTACTACTAGCTGAACGAGTGTAAAATTGGTTTAATAAGACAATAACTTGCCTTCCTATTAGCCGCATTTGTATACGGTCACAGTCTGGGCGTGGGAAGCTCCTCAGCCAAAGACAATTCATTGCGCTTCCATGGATTATCATATTATGTAAGCTACTAGTGTGGGCTTGCGTCGCATGACAGTTGCTTCCGTTGCTGTATGGAATTGTATTTGTCCTCGATACGACCACAATACAGGTTCAAAGACATTCAAGTGTCTCAGCCTCAACCCAGGCAATGAGGTTATTGTTGCAAAGCAAAATGTATCAGACTTCCTTCCCATAGTTTCGGCTCGTATTAGCCCTATTTCAACTTTACCGATCGATATTTGATATTTGATACGTAATTATTTTAATCTATCCCTCACAGTTGATCAGATCTTGCTCAGAATGCATTGGACATTAGCGAGTTGGACTACTCTAATTGCAAGTATCCGACTTGGAAATACTCGAAGCGTGCTGCTGTTTCACTTAATAGACAAACAATTAAGAACATTGCAGTCGGGTGTAGCCGACTGTGGGATACTCATTAACGACCCAGGCGCTGTCAGATCTATTTTTTTGATTTGCCACGCCCCCAATCGGCGTGTATACATTAGAGGAAACTATCAGCTTTTTGGTTGCTAAATTTTGAGTTTTCCCAACGGCCGTACACATATCCGACATATCTATTTCAGTTCAATTCACAATTCAATTCTATTCTCAGATAGCGGACGGATCGAAAAGATCTTGATACTTTATAATTGGAGTGCTTACACGAGAATATGTTTTATATTTCAAGGCTCTGGCTGCATACGGACATACAGATGGGCATTGCACAAAACCAATATACTCACTTCACTTTCGTGAATGGGTATAGTTACTATTTTAGCTGAGCTTTGTATTATATTGCTAGCACTTGGATATAAGTGTGTATGATCGTCAACATTGATATAGATGTTTGTCTGGCTACATATATATTTGGAGTATCAGGAGAGTATCAACTTCTGGTAGATCCCTCGCATTTGCTTGTCTGTAGTCAAGGGACAATAATGTGGCACTTACCTTGCCATCCAGAGTCGCCTCCTCGGGCAGCCCGTTTGTGGAGTAGTTGCCGCTATCGCCATGCTGCACGTAATTGGATTGGGCCAGAGCTTTGCCACCGAGCAGCAGGCAAAGGCTGGCGGCGTAGGTGAGCAGCCAGCTGGACCGCAGCGGCCGTGGGTCGGACTTCATTTTGCTAGAACGTAGTATAGTATCTAGTAGAGAAAGGGCAAAGAGAACGCTTAGCTGAGAAATTAGCACAATGAGCAGCCCGCAATGGAAACGTGTGCACACAATAAAGCCCACATAATACTAGACTAGACTGCGGCCCAGGCCCAGCTCTGGCCCCCAGGTGGCGATCGTGCTGTATTTGGAGTTGAGTAAGCCTGGTTGCAGCTGCAGCTGCACACGGACACCAAATCGTTAGCTATCTCCTGCCGCAAATCGTTGCAGCTGCACTCGGCTGGCATTACGATCAATTATCGTCGAGTTTGCCAAATTGGGGTTACACGAGCTCGGCCCAACTGGGGCTTGCATCTGGTTAATTGTGACTGCGATTGCGGCCCATGGCGAATCGCTGGCTAATACATGTATGTATATGGATCATTTGGGAGTTGCATTGTCTCTTCGTTTCGACTGGCATTTCTATAGCGGATATTCGAACCGTTAGCTGCCAATTTGCCAATGACCCTCTGTCAACGACCTTCGGTCCAAACCAGATGAAAAGTGGACCAAAAGCAAAAAAAAAAAAAAAAAAAAATCAAAACAAAATACAATAAAAAAAGATCTTTGAACATGGTTTCTCTTAGGCAGTCTTGAACAATAAAAATGGCATAAGAAGCAGAACGCATTTCTTCATCGGTTTCTTTCAAAAGAACTTTGTTGCTCTCAAGCGCTTTCTTCACATACAAAATGAAGATTGTACTAGAAATGGCAAAAAAATAAAAACAAAACACACACTGTGCCTTTCGCACAGATTGTTGATAAAGCCGAGACTCGCGTCAAATCCTCTAGAAAGTGGCTCGAAAGAGTCATTGATCGTATTCGCTTTTAATGGCCAAGTCGGTTCAAGTGGGCTACGTATGGTTGTATTGCATAAGCCAGACCAATATACAATATATGTTAATGTGTGTGTGTGTAGCTCTTACATCAATATGTCTTATCCACAGAAGACATACATATGTATATATGTATATAAAACTCCTACGACAATTTTGCCATATTTGTCAGACAATCGCCTTGAGTCGACGCAGCTGCAGCTCGCAACGCGAGAAAACAGACAACGTCGGGCCAAATGTTGGCTCAAATTCTACTTGGCTTAGCATTTGTTGGCCAAACAAGTTTCAGTCACACACACATACACACACATATATATATATATATATATATATATATATGTATAGCTGCAAATGCTCGTAGGAGAACCTTTGCAGCCAGATATTATTTCAAGCTCTAAGTATGGCTCTGAAAATTCCTTGACGGTAAAAGCTAATCAATTCAAGTGCATTGCTATATGCATGCACACATACATACAAACATATATACAACAGCTTTTAGATATGCCCAAGTACTCAGACGCCCTCCCTATCCCTCTCTTTCCCACACTGTCTTTATATATAGAGTCGTATCGAAACAGGCTTTTTCAGTTATATTTGCATTATTTGCCTTTTGCAGATTGAAGTTAGTCATGTTGCTAATTTAATATATCTACTTTGAAGGTTAAAAGAACTTGTATTGATAGATCTATTGATATACCAGGTATATGTATGTATATTAGACTGTCAGCCAATCAAAGAAACTCGAAATGTGCAAAAAAGAACTAACAGTAATATTATTAGAAAACAATAGATACGATTTATAGACCCACACACACACACACACATCTGTAAAGAGTTGATGTGTGTGTGTGCTTTAAGGCTTATTCGGTTATTATGCCTGCACATTGTTGTAATGGTACTCGTACCTATCGAGCCATATACATACATACATACATATGTATAGACAAACATGCATGCATACATATACATGTACATGCACAGATACATACATATGTACACATGTACATACATGCACGGTATGTCGTCGCACTTATTGAAAGACTTGGCGCAACAATAAGCTCAGATGACGGCAATTTCGAGTAAAACTGGTATTTTGAGTTGCCGTACGTAGATCGCGTCTCTCTGCCCGCGCTCGTACCTAAGCCCAGCTTAGGCGGCTCTGGCTCTGGCTCTGGCTCTGGCTCTGGCTCTGGCACTGGCACTGGGCATGGCTTAATGATTACGTGACGCGGGAGACAAAGTAGCTGCCAGCAGAGCTGATGAAAATATGTCGGGAGTAACTAGTGAATGCGAATATGGTTGACTCAAGTACGCCTGCTGCTGCTGCTGCTGCTGCTGCTGCTGCAATGCCAATTCAATTCATATATGTACAGTGGCTCACAGCTTATTTCGTGCAGCGGTATAGTACAATTTTAAAGCCGTATTCCCGCTAAACCAGTAAAGATATCCAAAAAATTTAAATGGGGTCTTATTTATCAGTCATTCATTATGTATTAACGCACTTCATTATTTTTCTTTGCTAACAAATAACGTTTAAAACCAAAGAAAACTAAAATAACTGGCTATTTCCATGTCACAGCTTATTTCGTGCACTTCACTTTCAATGAGTTTATTGTCCAAAAATTCTTAAATTAGTATTTGCTTTGTACTCATTTTTATTTAATCACCTCTTTTAAGCGTGATTCCATCGAGTTTAACAATTTTCGGGTGACTTTGCTGGAGGTTTTTAGCCATTCCTCCAATAGGGCCGTTTTGAAGTCATTTTTACTGGATATTGACCTATTCCGAATGGCCACGCCCATTTTTGCCCACAAATTTTCTATAACGTTCAGGTATGACCACTGGGTTAGTGGATTGATCACATTTGGACCGTTCCAGATCAACCAGGACTGGACAATACCCGGTTTATGTTTTTGGTCATTAGCCTGATGAAATCGGGATCGCCCTTCTAGACCCAGACTTTCGGTATTTTGGAGCAAATTCTGCTTTAAAAAGGATATGTACATATTTTTATTCATATTACCATCATTGAAAACTATGTTTCCAACTCCCGAACCCGACTTGCAGGCCCGACCATGACTCTGCCACCGCCACGTCGCGCACTTGGTTTTAGGTGCTGATCTTGGAGCTCGGTATTTGGTGATCGCCAAAGATATTGCATCCAAACCGACGAAAATATATGAGAATGAGTCGAAATTTAATATATTTGCGTCAGATTGGATGCAATATGATTGCCGCTAAGCAAATACCAAGCTCCAAGATCAGCACCTAAAACCAAGTGCGCGACGTGGCGGTGGCAGAGTCATGGTCGGGCCTGCAAGTCGGGTTCGGGAGTTGGAAACATAGTTTTCAATGATGGTAATATGAATAAGAATATGTACATATCCTTTTTAAAGCAGAATTTGCTCCAAAATACCGAAAGTCTGGGTCTAGAAGGGCGATCCCGATTTCATCAGGCTAATGACCAAAAACATAAACCGGGTATTGTCCAGTCCTGGTTGATCTGGAACGGTCCAAATGTGATCAATCCACTAACCCAGTGGTCATACCTGAACGTTATAGAAAATTTGTGGGCAAAAATGGGCGTGGCCATTCGGAATAGGTCAATATCCAGTAAAAATGACTTCAAAACGGCCCTATTGGAGGAATGGCTAAAAACCTCCAGCAAAGTCACCCGAAAATTGTTAAACTCGATGGAATCACGCTTAAAAGAGGTGATTAAATAAAAATGAGTACAAAGCAAATACTAATTTAAGAATTTTTGGACAATAAACTCATTGAAAGTGAAGTGCACGAAATAAGCTGTGACATGGAAATAGCCAGTTATTTTAGTTTTCTTTGGTTTTAAACGTTATTTGTTAGCAAAGAAAAATAATGAAGTGCGTTAATACATAATGAATGACTGATAAATAAGACCCCATTTAAATTTTTTGGATATCTTTACTGGTTTAGCGGGAATACGGCTTTAAAATTGTACTATACCGCTGCACGAAATAAGCTGTGAGCCACTGTATGTACGTATGTAGTATGTATGTATACAAGCTATCCCTTTGGGCTCTACAGAGCACCAATACCATTATTGCTTAAGCTGCACATAAGCCAGGGGCAGAGATGGAGGAGAGCAACAACTTCGAGTTCACTCAGCTTTGCCAAACTGCTAACCCACGCAACACGACGCCCTGAACTTGATGTACATACATATACATACATACATACATGCATATGTATGTGTGTACTACATTTGTATATATGCACACACATGTGTGCGTTTGCGAGCTTGAATATCTGCGATGGTCTGACCAAGTCAAAGCTTTACATTGGCATTCTGTTGAAACTAACTTCACAACTAATACTCTAAATAAATTAAACTATTTAAAATTGATTTAAAATATAAGGCTTAGAGGTAATTGTTTTTAGTTAGTTAGTTTTTACTAAAATGCTAAACGAATTAAATATTTTATAAATACAATATAAATAAGAATTAAATAACTTATTTACAGAGTTTTGTTTTTAATATAAACTTTAAATTAAAAAAAAAAAAAAAAAAAAAAACATTTTAATAACCTATGTTTAGTTATTTAAATAAAATAAAATTAAAATAAAGCTGAAAATAAGGTATTTAAATATTACTTATATTTTATTTATTAAACACTTTAGCAAAAAAAAAATAATTAAAATAAATTTGCTTTTTAATGCCAATTTAATAGGTATAAGTTATTCAAATATTAATTATGTTTTAATTATAAAATAATAAATTTAAGAAAAAACATATAAATAAATTAACATTAAAGTAAGCTTTTAAATAGTAAATTCCAATAATGAAATTATTTACACATAAATTGCAAAATTGAATTTAATGTATTAAAATGTTTAATAAAAAATTTGTATTAAATTTTTTTGTTAGTTATTAACTGAAATATTATAAAGATCTCTCTTTGATTTCTTTTTAAATTTCAGTAAATGAAATTTTTTAAAATACATACTCAATAAATTTTTTAATAATATTTCAAAAATTACACAAATATTTATTTATAAGAAAATTGTACTCTTAATATATTGCATTATTGCAATTTATAAATCTTAGGTGATTATTTTATATTTTATAACATGAAAATAGCTTGCAACAAACTTCGTAAATAAAATATTTGAAAATTTTACGTGAAGCATCGAAAGAAAATGGCCAAAGATCAAGCCAAGTTGGAGTAGGGAAAGAAGCGAGGAAATTCGTTGGGAACTAAGACAATTAACTGAACATCATCAGGCCCTAAGCATAGCAGCGAGCGTACGAATCGAGCGAGTATGTATACCTTGAGAGCAGCTCACCTGCCTAATACTAATACTCTCTCAAACGCACACTGAGACACACGCATTGCTGTCTTTGTGTTTCCATGGAGCTCGGAGGGAGTTCGAGCAAAGACTCTATGCACTGCTCCAGCGATCCACTTGGATGACATAGTGCTAGATGCATACACGCTATATTATATAGATATACGAGTGATGTTTAACACACAGTATGCACTCATTATATAATGCAACGTGAGTGAGCAAAACGCAAAAAAAGAAGCAATTTTCAGGTCTGATGTTTCCCATCTCATTGACACACTTTGCGAATATTTCATAAACATAAATGTAAGTAATAATTAGTTATCCAGTTGGGAGTGCATGCATGTAAGTTACTATGTGAGTTTTTCAAACACAGAAAAAAACAAAATAAAAAAATTATAATAATAATAATAATAAACAACAACCACACACATACACATACACGTCAAAAAAAGGAAGGTGTTTGCAAAACGCGACTAAAAGCCCAATCACATGCAATGGATGTGAGCAGAGTTGAATGCTCAAATGGCTAAATATGCAGTGCTCACTTTAGCCGATATGCACTGTACTCTATTGAGCGTTAGCTAAATCGTAAATCGCCTATGCATATACATATACATACATATGCATGAACATCAAGCCGTAAACAACAGAATTTCGCAACGGTATTGCGGGGCGAGCTTCTCTTGTTTCAAAATTTGTAAAGATTTTTTTGTTATTTGCGTCGCGATTCGATGTTTATTTATTTTTTGTTTATTTGTTTCGCTGTTGTTGTTCGTTCGTTATTATAATTAAAATTTTTTTCTATTTTCTTTTTTTTTGTGAATTCTTTGCAAGCGGCCAATAATATTTTGTCCGGGCCCGAACGCGCTCTAGTAGATTACCTGCTTGCGACTGTTGCGTTCGTTTGCCATTTGACTGCTACGAGCGAGCGTTTGGCGCTGCTCCACACAGTGTCGGCCATTTCCGCTCCCGCTCCCGCTCCCGCTTCAGCTCAGCTTGGCTGCCACTTTTAAACATGTTGGCTTACCAACATTTGAGCTTTGCCCACGTAAGTATCTGTATCTCTCTCTGTGTGTGTGTGTGTGTATCTAGTTGCTTCTTTGCTTGCTTGCGTGCGTGCGTGTGTGTGTGTGTGTGTGTGTGTGTGAATTAATCATTGCGAGTTGCGACTCTCAGTCGCTCTCTGCTCAGCGACGCGGTTTTTGACTTGTTCGCCAGCTCAGCTCCCGTCCGTCCATCCCTGTCTCCCCTCGCCAACGGCTAGCACGCCTCTGGCCCCTGTTGCGCCCTTGGCCCAGCGGAGCGAAACGTATTTTAATAGCCAGAACCAGCTAAAGCTAAAGCTGGCCTTCGCCCCCCCCCCCCCCCATTCCCTCGCCCCTTCCACCTCTATCTAAACAGTTGTGATCAGCTAGCCGAGAGTCTCTGGCCTGAGCTGAGCTCAGCTCGGCTCGGCTCGGTAGGGTTGGGTATCTCGGCACCAGCATCGGATTCGGTATCTGTACAAGTTTCTCTCGGCATGTTGCCAAACCTGTTATGTTCGCTATAATAATTGCGTTGGCACCGTCTCTGGTTCCAGATAGCCGAACTGTGCGCTGTTTCTGTACCTCTCAGCCGTGTGCTGAGAGCTTGACTACAAGAGAGCAGGCGATCGACTGTTGTTTCACGGTGAGCGCCACGTTGTTAAGTTTTCCTTCTCATTGAGCAGAGACAATGCGCACACACATAGACCCAATTAATGCCGATGCTCAGCTCAGCACCGTTCAGCCCAGCTCGGCTCTCAAAAGGTTTTGTTCGCCACTGACTCTGCGAAGCGATGACTAAAATGTGATTTTAATGACAACATTTCTCTAGCTGACAGTTCGCCAGTCCGATTCTGTTTTGAGTCATAGGCATATTTCTTGGAAAGCCCACATACCCAGTTTCGCACATTGCATTCCTCGAATATCAGACGAAAAAATACGAAATTCTTTGCGTATTATTTTCTACTTGCTTATACGCCTATACAGAACTACATGCATTCTTCCTAGCATTAAAGTCTTAATTCTGAAGAGTTTAATCCGATTGTGTGGAAGGAAAGTTGTTGACAAGCTGCTTTTATACTCATGCACGCAGTGGAAAGGGGTATATTGGTTTTTGATATGCTCCTAAATACTGACTTGCAATGGAATTTATCGATCAGTATTACGACAACACTCTACATATTATACCAATTTTAATCTAAAAGCTTCTTTTCGATTTAAGAGTTTCCCCAAATATTTGTTAAAGCACAAGACCCCATATGCTCTACAGCTACAGATACTTTTGAAAATTATATTTGAAGTGACAATTTCAGAGGCCTCAAAAGAGTATTACATTCGAATGAGATACAAAGATTTTCGATAGATATGTGGAACTATTTCTGTTTCCAAATTGCGTGACAATTTAACATTGAAAATTGTCACATTATTGAATAATGTTTCTATCTATAGCGATTTGGTTGTAAGACTAATCTGCTATTACGTAGCACAATGAGTTACGTAACACTCATATGTATAGAATTCGCATATTTTCTGTCTATATGCATACATATAGTTTTGAGATCTCATTGAAGATTATTATTTTGATTCAATGAAAGCTATAGTAAGCCTCCTCAGGTTGACTCTCTCCCTGTGGCTACATAACGCTCGACTGTTTATGTAGTTTTAAGTCCTTCAATGTGAGATCTATAACTTGGATGTGCGTTTCAAAAAGTTGCAATCCCCAACCGACAGCTGGACCTATTATATTTTAGTAAAGTGAAAATTTTATTGATAGCCATAGTTTGTAGATCGTAAGTGTGGGACGTTTAGGCAAACAGAATTTCAGCTACCGTAGGACTGAAAATACCCATTTACCCCATCTGTATAAATAGAGGAAGATTTCAAAGTTCGAATGATTCGAAGCTATATAATATAAGTATACGCTAGCTCAACTCTGTAGCGGCGTTGGATTGCGTATCTGATTATCATCAAACGAGAAAAGCCTAGCGCACTTCTTAACGCTACTATTAAATCCTATTTTACATACATACACGAAAATATTCATTTTTACCGCTTCTAAAGTATTAGAAGCGCATTTAATAATCAAGCTATCTCCAATCTATCTACTTCATGTCATATTATATATTGTACATATATAATACTATATGTTATAGTGGTATTGTATACTTTCCCAACACAAATTAGATTTCACCATAAAATATATTCCAATATTACTCATTTGCAGCTCTTTTTACTGGAATTGAACAGCTTATTGAGTGAGATACAAATAAAAATAGACTTTAATATTTCGGCAAAGAAAATATATTACAATCTAAACTTGTAGGGTCTTTAGATGTTTCTTACATCGCCTGATCTTATAGATCTCATTGCTAAAATGCTTTAACTAAGATAAGACATTTTGATATGATCACAGACTAGGATCTAACTTTGTTTGTGCCTATTTCCATACGTTTCATAAATAATAATCTAACGGATGTCGATGAATATCATTAAATAAACGAATTTAATAAAATGATTAAAAACATTACAGTAAATGAGTTTTTCTATAGATAACGATGCACTTATTTCAATTATTCCCAGCCGATCACCAATCGTCCTCAACTTCCTGTGATATCTCTAGGCGAAAGCTGGTGACAAAATCTTCCAATTTGCGGCGACAATTCCTGCTCAGCGGATTATTGCGCAGATCCACCACAGTCAGGCAATCACTGCTGATTGCTTCGTCCGTGTCAATTTCTGAAATCGAAGATCAATAGAATTGCTTATTGGGCTCTTCCAACTAATGGGTCTCAGCACTTACCCAAAATGGCATTATGTTGAGCATCCAAACTGGCTAGCTTCTGAAGCTTAAAGACGACTTGAGGTAATACAATAAACGAATTATGCGAGATATTTAGGTTAGTTAAAGCACTCAGATTGGCAAATTCGTCTGGCAGCTTTGACAACTGATTATATGAGAGATTGAGATCTGAAAATGACATTAATTGAAATTCATTATAAGCTTGCATTACATATAGGGCAATATATCAATCCGAATATTCACCTGTAATTGCGCTAAACTTCAGCGCAAACTTTGGCGTCATTTTCTTCAGCACATTGCCACTAAGGTTACAAGTTTGTAGCACTGTATTCCGCATCAAGTGATACACTGCATCTGGTATTTGCATGAGTTCGCATTCTGAGAGATCTGTGGAAGAGAGTTGAGGATATATCAATACATCAATACATATGTAAAATAAATGCAAAGACTAAGCTATAAGAGATTGAGGTATTCTCCAGTCTGGCCTTCTCAAATAAAACATTGACAAAGATTACATCAGTGATGACTCACGGCCAGGTATACTCATAATTCCGACATTCTTTAAGAGAATAACGGCTATGGTATCCCTTATTCAGTCAATATCAAAGAAAGTAACTACACGAACTCTCTAGTCGGGCATACTCAACTCAACGCAATGCTTTAGAGTATGTTTTAGTAAAGCATTTCCAAATAGAACAATGAGGTAACAGGGTATTCACATTTAGTCAGATATTCTTAAATAGAATAACGACACATAAAGGAATCTGGGTATCCCATAGTCGGTCATTTTCATACATACAAAACAACAACAATGCTCAACTCAATGCTTAAAGGTAAAGCTCTAGTGAAGCACTTTCAAGAACATGTTAGATTATTTGTAGACATTCTTATATAGAACATTAATATTGTTCAATCTTTATATAATGTAGACCCATACATACATATGTATATCATTGTATCTATGTAAATACATGTGTATGTATTTTCATACATACATATGTTGTCTACAAATTGAGAACTATTTATGACACATTCATACACACACGCACTTTTATACAAATACCTGAACATACACATGTACCTACATATACGGATGTGTGACTAAATATACACATTTATAATTATATTTAGTATATTTACATTATTATATGAAGGTCAAACCCACCTAAATGTGCACTTTCGGTTGCATTTTCGCACCGCTCAATTACTTGCACCACCAAGTGCGCCATTTTCGTACCATATGCTCCAAAGGCGTATATGCATATGCAGGTATGTATGTGTGTATGTTTGTATGTGTGTGTGTTGCACTGCTCGCACGCTTAACACTGGTCTGCACTATACTGCTTATGCGAATACGATTGAATAATAAATGCGGCAAGATCTCATGAAGTGAGTATTCGTGCGTATATGCGCATGTGATGTATATGTGTATGTGCACGCATGTGTCGGCGGCGAGCAGCCGACAGCTGCGCCACTAGCCAAAAGCTAATTTATCCGCAACCGAGAGGAAGAGCACCTAACGACCCACACTCTTGCCAAGCACTAAAAACGTTTGATATTTCGATATTAGCACAGCGCAGGTAGAGTGACTCCAAGAGAGTGCAAAAGCAGAGAGAGAGAGAGAGAGAGAGATTGAATGAGAGCGAGCGCGTACGATTTCAAATACATACATATGTAACTAAAAGAAGAAACTAGCAGAAACTCAAAGAATAGCAGAAACATAATCAGACGCGTAGCAAAGCAACAAGTGCTGCCGCTTAATGGACAGAAAATAAAGCTAATTTGTCATTTTTTCTCTACATAATCAGCTGTAGAACAAACAGAAGGGTTTTTGAATATTATTTAATATTGTTATGTAATTTTATTATTTATTACTTTGAACAACATATATATTGTTTATTTACTATAAAAAATATATTATTTGCAATAAATTCAATAAAGTTTGACTCAGATTCGATAAAATTGAAAAGCCGAGTCTTAAGTAGATAAATTAAATATATATGTAGTCAACAGTGAAAGTGGAATTATATTAGAATGCAGTGGTATTAATACATACACATATTATCTGATTAGCAGGGGACAATGTGGCATGTTCAATGCTAGAAATGAACACACAAATCTAGCGGGAATAAAGCGAGCATAGCAGCACTGCGCAGTGACATTAGTTTTTTGCTCTCTCTCTCTCTCTCTCTCTTCTATGCACCTTTTCTCCCGACACTTGCACTGAACTAAATAGTAAGTTTCGCATAAAAACAAATAATGACCCATAAATGAATGGGTCATTCCACCACGATTTTGCTGTTGCAATTGTTGCCTTATTGCGATCCTTGCCAATGAAACTGTTGTGGTAAAAATTATTGCGCTTTTCTCTGTTTTGGTAAACAAACCAAGGGCAATCCATATGGCGTATGGATTAATATTTGAATTACAAAAGCAAAGCTAAACCTAAATGTTCTCTGTGTGCAATGGAAATGTGCACATGAGTGAATTCATGTGCATGTGCATGTGCATGTGCATGTACGTGTGTGTGTGTATAAATATCAATGTGTTTCATCTAGTTCAGTCATTAAGTTTATACATACATGCATATGCACATATGTTTGTAGCTTTGTTGTGGTTTTTAGCTACTGCAGACACCACCTACCGGCAGTTTTGTGTAGAGTATTGAGCGTGATCATTATGATTCACACTCCCTATTGGTAGTACATTTTGCCGTTAAAATATATTCTACATACATAGGCATGTAGATAACATTTCAATTATCGTGACTTATCAATGGAAATCATACGTATCTACGTATCTGTGTAATGTACAGAGATATTGCCGAATCAAATTGATAAGAATTTATGACCGAGTCCAAATGGAATAATGTATAACACACAAACATACATACATATGTATGTACATATATGGTCAACTCCAAGAAGTAATTCAAACAAATAGAGAAAATATTGTGTAGTCATTCATATAATATATATTAGTGTATATAGTAAATATACCCATATATAGACATACATAGTATATTCATATCTATCTAAGAGTATTTAGCCTTCGTCATGTCCACATTTCTTGTCGTTAATTATTATTAATTTGAATAAATAAGTAACCAACATTAAACGTCTTGGGGAGAAATAATGTAATGCATATTATATTCATTCGACGCACTCACTGGACACTCAAGGCGAAAACCAGACCAGTATTATTGAGATATTTTACATATTGTATCTATCTACGCATCTACTATATAGTTTATCATTCTAACAAAACTCAGTGCGCAATAACTGAAATTGGCTCTCGGCCAGTTTTTGATCTGTTTTCAAAAGAAAAATGTATTCATATATTTGCACAAATTAACAAAAATGTGTAACGACTAGAGTTGGTCGTACATTTACATATTGTACATCTATATGTCGTGATTTTGATTGTAGCACGAACACGCGTGACTCAATACATCCTCCATGGGGAATTGGCGATACGTACATATACATACATATGTATGAATACGTATACGACTAATATATGCATGTATGTGAGATAGGATATATTGATAGGCTCTAGTATCTTTGTATCCCAAATATTGCTTGGGATAGGTTATTTAGCTTTTCGGACCAATTTTTGCAGTATATTTAGAGATAAATTTGAAATATTCAATACAGTTATCATTACATTATATTTCATAAAGATGAATGAGACTTTTCTTGATTGATTGATCAAATAAATATACATACATATATTTCTTATTGAACCCCATTGCAATAATCAGCGTATTAGAAATGTTGAGAAATGTATAAAACCAATTTCTCTATATTCTTACTGTAAAAAATAAACTTTAATTTACGAAAGCCTTTTCATAAGGTATGTACCCAAAAAATTTCAATGAAGCCAAATAGGAAAATTGTCGTATATTCTAGTGGCATGACAATTTCACATCATGTATAATTCCTGATTATTTTGGTAGCCCCAACTAATATGACAGATCCAGAGTCGTGGGATCATCGATCTTACCTAGCTTGTGATTTTCCTTGGCGTCCTCGCAGCGTCGCACCACTCGTATCACTCCGCGTCCGGCGATTGGCGAGAATGTGACAATGCCGCCGATTCTGGCTATGTGTGGGGGTATACGTGGATCTGTTTCTGGGTCCAGGCCCAGCTCATTGGCGGCCGAAGGGTCGGAGTCTGTCTCGGCGTTGTCTCTGTTGATGGGGTTGTTCCCATTACCATTACCATTGCCATTGCCATTGGCGTTGCCATTGTTATTGCCATTGTTATTCCCATTGCCATTGGATCGATCCTCACCATTGCCGACTCCATTGTTATTGGAGATGTTTGTAATATCGTTGCCGAACGGGCGCATAGTTCAATTTTCAAGATTCTCCCGATGCTTTTTAGTCAGCAGTGCGTGTTTCTGAATCGGTCTATTGCCACCAGAACACAAGTGTACAAACTATCAATTCTATTTCACTTCAACTTCAATAAAAAAAAAGCACACGGTATATATATATATATATTTTTTTATTATTATTTATAGTTGTATTACGATCAAATCATTCAATTGCATTACAGAAATCAGCTTTGAATTAAAATCGCGATCACCAACTGAACGTCACTCTCTTGCGCATTGAAATATTGAAAATTCGTTTTACTTTCGGTTTTTATAGCACGGAAGAAGAAAGAAAAACTGCGCACAACAAAACAAATGGAAAATAAAATAAAATGGCAAGAAATACAACAAATCGGCTCGTCTACAAACCTATCTATACGCTTTCCAACAGCGAAACACTGAAGAGTGAGTATAAAGATAGGGAAACCCATCGATATATGAATAGAGAGGCTAACATATTGTAAAATTTAGGCATATGTATGTGAGTATGTGGGTGCCAATCTTAGATGCAATTCCAGTGAGACTAGTGTATATCTACATATATAGGTGTATGTCTATATAGGTACATCATATATGTATATAGTGATTGAAACTCGACTTTTAGAAGCTGCTATATTTAATGTGAAATCATAAATCATTGTGCTTTAAGATTAATTTTCTATTTGATTCTTTTTTAGTTACATAAACTATGCTGAGGCATTGCAGCTCGTGCGCGGTTAGGGTATTATATGGCATGCTACAAAATCTTGTCTTGTCATCGTAAGAGCAATACCCCCAGTTATAAACAGTCTTTCTCTTGGGCTGCTCGGTTCTGACAACGGAAAAGTGTAAAAGTTCAACACGATCGAGAGAAGCATAGAGCCAACTAGAGAGAGTGGGAGAGAGCAAGAGAGCGACAGCAAATGAGAGAGAGAGGAAATGAATCAATGCGAAATTGATGCGTATTCGTTCAAAATATACCCATATATATATGAATATATATTTGTATATATAGAACGTAGTTCTGACGCATAAATTGCGATGTTTGGATAACGGAACTATTGTATACATTTTCCGCACACTTGCCAAATGTCATTACATATGCATCTGTATGTATGAACGTGTGTATATGCATGAATTTACACATATATGTATGTACATATATAATATATACATATACGTATGTATATATAATTGCCTATGGATACTTTATCTTTACCTAAGAACAATAAGCAGAGATTGTGGGAATACTGAAAGTCATATATATATTGTGTAAACATATTGAGAGCACTGAGGACATGTTGCAAGGGCATATCTTTATCAGATATGTATGTGTATGTTTTTATCAATTGATTGTTATTTTATAGGTATGGAAAAAGCTCATGAGATTGATGAATATACAAGAAAATAATATGTGTACATATGTAAGTGCAATGCTTAATTTGATCCGATTCCAATATACAATAAATGTTATAAATATATTCATAATAATAATATAAATACATTTATTGGTATACAAATCCATATAAAAGTTAACAAATAAAAATTGCGTTACACACTTTATGATGAAATTAGTACACTCCCTCTGCGTTAGGGTATTTGCAGCGAGCTTTACAGCTTTTGTGCTTTAGCATTTCTAAGCGTTTTCCTCAATAAGCTTACACGCAATATATTAGATGTTTATATAGATGTTTATACGCGATACCCACTAAAAATGTGTGTGGCAAGGTAGGGTCTACCCTGCTTAAGGTAACAATGGTCATTTCCAAATACATTGGGGATATCTATGTATATATGTACATATGTACTTATAATATCATATATTGGATGTATCAAGGAACGGGCCTCGATTCTTAAAAATAAATATTGTGATATGTTAAACTTTATGTTAGACTATTTATGACAATTCATAAGATCATGAGTTGGGTTATTTCTTTTAGTCGGTAACAAAGGCCCTTATATGACCTGTGTATACATTTAGGAATATTTCTTCGGAAATTTGTCTTCATAGCTGGCCTCCGCGAGGTCTAGATATAGAACCGATTCTTGTGCAGTCTTGAAGGTCTTTGATAGTCTGTCTCGAAAGTAGCTGTTAACCATATCCAGTATAATGATAATTCAATTCAAAAGTCAGATTTGGAGTAGTTTTAAAAAACTCATTTACTTCGATCAAAGTTGAAAATAATTATGTATAATTCAATATCTCTTATTTACTTATTGAAGTTGTATTAATTTGACAAGATTTCTAACACACAAATACATAGTTTGCTTGTTATTTTTCGGATTTTTCTGTTTTTTGCTTTATCGGAACAATTGTCTTAAGAGTAAGTTAAGTGCCGTAACACAATTAAAAAATGCCCATAGGTTCACTAACACATTTACAGTCAAATACATAACAAATATTAATAATATGTAATTCAGGATGCGCGAATGCATCGGATTACTGCATTACCGAGCCCTGCGCATGCTGTAGACCCGTGCACAGGTAGAGCATGATGATGCTTAAGGCCTGGACTCGTTCCTCGGACTTGATTTTCGTTGTGGCCATCGATTTCCATGGCGACTCCGACTCCAGCCTGTGTGTAGTCGCCTTTTCACCATAGCTTAGCAACGTGTAGCCCTTCGTTTCCGCATCCAATGCGCCCTTCAGTTTGGTTAGCTTTAATCGAAAAACGAATCGGTTATTGGGATTGATTGGGGCGTGTTGGGCTTGGACTCACCAGTTCATTTATTTTGGTAACCCTCTCGCTGGGCGGTACGTTCGCGTAGAGCAGCTTGCTTTCGCTCTTGGCCAGATTCATCAGATCCTCGTTGCGGGAATGTCCAATGATTGGTTCTGTGATCAGCATCACTTGCTCGAAGCTCAATGCTGAACACTCCACGGGTAGGGTCTCTAAATGCTGTGTGACTCTTGCAAACGGATTGGGGCTACTCTCTTCTGATATCGATGGTTTTCTGAATCGCATAGGAATCAAATTGTTGTTCAGTTAGCACTGGAGATAGTAGTGTATATATCCATTTCTATATATAGTCACTCACCGCGATGGCGTATGCTGGGGACTTGGAGGCAAACTCTTCGAATTCATCTGCGAGCTATTGCCGGAAAGGGACGAGACTATACCGGGTATGTCTAAGTTGCTAGCTTGTCGCTTTATACCCTGTGTCAGCATGCCCGTCAAACTGGCCCGGTGAGCATCCAGATTGGCTTGCGGCATCTGGTCAGCGAACTCCTCCGCCGGCAGCGAGCTTCCCGAAACGTCCACATACTCGGGCTGGGTGATTGTAAACTCGGGCTTGTTGACCGACATCGACAGTGTTGAGGGGGTGTTCGGTATCGATCCACCGTAGTCCACTGGCCCACACACCGTGGCGCTCTGGCACTTTGCGATGCACTTCTTGTGGCAGCACATGGTGCAGTCCTTGCACTGCATGGCGTCCTTCAGCCAGATCTTCTTGCCACAGAAGTCGCACTGCGTGGCGCGTTGAAAGTGCGTGCGTATGAAGTTGTGAGCCTTCGATGCTGACGTTGCGCTACCAACACCGGACACGGAACCATCGCTGGAAACGTTAGATGACCTCACTGACGCTGTTTCTGCGCTGTTCTCCTCCTGCTGCCTCTCGCTGGCCGTTGATTGACTTTGCCGACAAAGGTGAAAGGTCCTTACATGGTTTCATAGTCAATATCAAAATACAATACGTACCTGGCCGTCGATGTGGACTTTGATGGGTTCTTTGCCGTGTTCTCATTGGCGGTGGCATTGGGATTGCCATTCCAGATGAAGCCAAACAAAATGTCTCCGAAACAGAGGTTAGGATTGAAGCCAGATTGATTGGATAACGGATGGGATTTCCTATGGGCAAAGCGATATTATACTGCATGCTTAGATAGGTACTTAGGTACTTACACTGGCAGAAGTGTTGCCGGGTTTATGGCTATCTGCCTGAGGCATTGATTCAGACTCGTCTCACTGCACTCGACCAATATCTGACTGACCTGCAGGTTGTAGTAGCCGAGGAGTATGCTCTCGCCGGCGCACTTGCCGAACACGGACACATTCAGATAGCGACTGTTGGCGTCCAGCTGAAAGTTGGACAGGTCATCCATGTGGATGAGGGGGCTGAAGGGGCAGTCGATTGTCGAGTGCTGATAGAAATAGTTGACTTCATCCAGTGGCTTGTCGCTGGCGGCGGAGCATTTGTCATCGGTTTGGCTGGGATGGGACACTTTCGCCGGCGTCTCGTCCAACTTGGGTTTGTCCTTCTCCTTTTGACTGTCGCCGCTCTCACGGCTGATCGTCTTCTTGATGGCCTTCGCAATGATGTTCGACTTCTTGGGCGAGTTCGTTGGTGTGGCGCTCAGGCTGGACTCGTTCGAGTTGCGACTGAGACTGAGACTGGCCCTAGGCGCTAGATGCTTGGGAAATACTTCAGGCTCATCGGGCTCGTGCTTCAGGCTTGCAGGAATATCGCACAGGTCATCATATTTCTCCAGGTCCTCCAGTATGGCATCGTTGCGTATGATGCCCGGTATGATGCGCTCGATGCGCAGGCAGCAGACCGTCGACTGCAGGCTCTTTACCACCTTGGCGATCTGCTGGATGGTTGTCACCTGTTTGCCCTCGATGGACACGAGCGCATCGCCCGGCAGCAGATTGCTCTTGCAGGCGGGCGTGTTCGGCAATATGGACTCGATCTTGACCACCTGGCTGCTGCTCTGCTTGAACACAATGCCGATTTGCTGATTCTTCGCCTTGTGTATGACCACATCCATGGAGATGAGCACGTGTCGATGGTCCTTCTGGTGCACCTCAATGAACGGCACCGGCGCCAGCGTAATCGTGCAGTAGATGCTGCTGGTGCCCGGCCAGGCCATCAGCCGGGAGAGCTCCGCCACGCGCACAGTCAACCCCCCATTGGGCTGTATGTCACAGTCGGTGATCTCCTCGTCGGCCGCCCAGTGGAAGAAGGGCTTGTAGCGTAGCTTATAGTTGGGTAGGGTGTGTTTGCGTCGCACCGCCTTGCGTATCTGATTCGATATGAGGTTCGTAATGTTGGACTGCATTTGCCGGCCTTGATACTTGGACTCGATGACCAGGTTTAGTTCCGGGTCGCCCAAAAAGCTGAGGGACCAGTGCGTGTAAGGCTTTCGAGTGAACTGCAATCGTGCCATGCCCGAAAGTTGTTTAACTGTTGACGGAAGGTAATTCAAGCACAACTATATCTATTTATGTAGCGAAAGACTTTCGTGTAGGCATTACCCTTTAGCATTATGGAGCCCTTCTTGCCCAGCACCATGTCCGCATCGATCGATGTCGAGAAGTTGCCAATGTAGTTGATGTCCAGCAACAAGTCCAAGTTCTCAATGCGCTGCTCAGCGTCGTCCAGCTGCACATTATGCACCGAGAGGGATCTGATGTTGGGAAACTGATCGCCCAGCTCTAGTTCCCTGATCTGAAAGGGAAACCAAACGAATTAGGGCTCGACCCATTGGCGGACTCTCAGTTGATTGCACTGCACCGTCAGCTTGTCCAGCAGCTTGCCTGTCGTTGTCTTCGTAATTAGCTCGTCCAGCTCAATGGACAGCTTCCGGTAGAACCATTTGCGGACCCGGTTCGAGTTCTTGAACTCATGGAACAGGAACTGCATAACGAAATTCAACGATATCAGCGTCGAAGAGCCGTGATCGTTATTCGGATGCATCTCACAGCCAGCGCCATCAGTTTGCGTCGTATTCAAATCCCGAGCTGTCTGCTTAATGTTCTAGAAGAGAATGCAGACGTTGGTATACGTCATATATTATGTGACTTGGAGAATCAACCGGCTTACCAGCGGCAGGGTGTACTTGGCATTCATTTGCTTCTGCTCCTCGCTCTCGTCCGGCAAATTGGAAAATTTGATGAAAAGCAAATACTGTAGAAGTATCATAATTACTCCGCCGATTAGCAGGAATATCAGGCAGAGCAGCAACACATTCGAAATGGGTATTTCCATATTGGGACTATTGTCAGAGCCACAACTCTTTAGGCCAGAGAATTATGTGTATTTGCTTTGTTTGCTTGCTTGTTGTCAGCTGGCTTGAAATCAGCTAGCGGTCCTTTCAGCTATACCTGGCTAACTGCATGTACACACAGCTGAATCAGACATCGGTACACAGGTTGACAATGGAGCATTACGAGTGCTAGCTAATCACTTCATCCATTGGACTGTTATCCCTTTTATTTATTTGGCTTTTAGTTAACCGAGAATTTGGAATATGCCCGTCGACGTGATGCTCACCAAAGGGGAGAATTCAGCTATTTTCCTAGTCTATTACTGAATGCGCTGTTAAAAAAAAATCAATATCCTCTCCTCTCCATATACTGCGCATGTCCCTTGCAGTCAGCTGATTTCTATATTGTTACCAAGTTAGTTTATTTTTCGCGACAATCCGAACAGCTGTTGAGCAGATGGGACAGATGGGACGGTATTATGATTACCAGATAACTTAACAGTCCCTCCTCAATGAAGTGAATAGATTATCCCTATATCATTCCCAAATAAAGGCAAACACATTGAGCTTTTTAACTAGCAAGGTCGATTAAACATAATTAATTGATATTTTAATCAGCAAAATTATGCTTTGCATCTCCTCCTAATTTGACAAAGTTGTTATTGAATAACTAATAATCTACTATGTATATACTTTTCATGAGGATGTTTCTACTGTTTCCGAAAACAAAGTCAAAATAGAGATTTTTGTGACTTAACGAACTGAAAGTGTAGCAATATGAGGTAGGTCTAGATCTAAGTAGATCTCTGTAGATGATATACTGTTTTTTTTTTTTTACATTACAATGAAATCCAGCTTGGTAGAAAACGAGAAAAATGAGAGATAGGGAGAGATGGATAGATGAAAGGGTGAAGGTGTGTATCCCACTGTGACAGAGGGAGAGCGAGAAAATAAGAAAAGGTGGAGGAAGCAGAAAAGAATTGATAGACAAAGAAAGAGAGAGAGGAGAGAGAGAGAGGGAGAGAGAAATAGAGATGGAATTGAAAGATAGAAGGGTGATCCATGAAGGGTTAAACAGTGATAAAAGGGAAAGAATTAAAATGGTGCAGGAGGCAGAAGGACAGTGAGAGATAGAAAGAGAGAGAGAGAGAGAGAGGGAGAGCATATAAGATGGTAGAGAGGTTGTATGGCAGGTACTCAGTAAATTCATTAGATTACATCTCATATGATTTTCCAAAAATTTTGAAACATGAAAAGAGTATTACTCTTAGAAAACGTAACTATCTACTCAAAAAACAAAAAATAATCAAGTTTCTAATGCAAACATGATGTTTGCTTTTCCGTTTCAAATTTGTATTTTCGGAGATTCTATTATTATTATGGGCACCTAATTTTGTTGGCCAGTACGACGTCAGTTCAGTTGCTCAAGGCTTACCCCGTGTCCATTCCCAATGCTATGTAGCTGTAGGTGATTAAATATCTAAAAGTAATACCGTTATCCTTGGCCCGATAATAAAAGAAAGCTCGAATTGGAATTAAGTTTTATAATTTTCTGGCATTCATTTCGTTTAGTTTGTATTATTATGTCATTCCTTTACTTTGTGTAAAATAAGAAAGTATTAATAGGTTTTATTAACAAATTTGTTGAAGGCAGGTATTTATGTTATATGTTTCTTTGTGTATATCTTGTATATAAATTACAAGTCGTTTTTCATTTTTTTTTTTTGTTTTCTTTCATAATTAATAATTATTAAATTTACTTCAGTTATCCATTACTCTAGCGTTTCTTAATATTATATTTAATATTTAAACTGCATTATTACTTAGTGTACTCAGTTAAGATAATTTATATATATATATATATATATATATATATATTATATTATATATATATTATTATAATTAAATTGTTTGCCTTTACCATTTTAAGTTGATCTAAATTACGATTTCTTTGACTTTTTTTTAATTTTTAATTTTTTTATATTTTTTTGTTGGTTTTTTTTTTTTATTTTTTTTTGCACTTTTCTTGTAAAAATGAAGAGCTGTTTAGATTTAGATTTAGATTTCCCATGTGACTTTTATTCCAGACAGCTATTGAACAAGCCAAATTTACAATTATAGTAGAAAAAAAAACATTGCGAATCGCCTCGTAACATCATAATACACTAACGCCACCAGATGAGCAATAACATTTGGAAACAAGAAAGAGTGCTCTAGTCGGGCTTACCCGATTAGCAGATACCCTGTACCCACCTTCGAGCTGCTGTCAAATACACATACTAACTTTTCATACTTCCTATATCTACACACACACACGCACACGCACACACACACACACACTCGCATACGTACACATACGATCATATTTAGAAACTATTTTTTAAAGCGTCTCCCAATTATGCATCGCTTATTTCTTTAATTCTTATCTCAATCTTTCAGAACATAGAAGCCAAAACTGTAAATCGAATTGCAAAAAAAAAAAAAAAAAACTATTTATATATATATGTATATATATCATTAATGTTTATCATTAGCTCTACTTTATCTTCGACTTAAAAAAAAAGAAGCACAAAGATGTTTTCAGTTTATATAATATTACACGCATTACTCTCAAATTTGCTAGTCTGTGCAGACGATTGGACGGACAGACAGACGACTCAGCTATTTGTCCTGCTACGTAGAATCTATACTCTGTCTGTGGCATATATATGTATGTATGCATGCATATGCATGCACAGGGCCAGTCTGCCCATCTAGCACATATCCCAATATGAATAGGTACAAAGCATCAGAATGAATTGGCAGAATTGTTGGTATATTGTTCGGATTAGTTTGATTTTAATTACGAAACGTTCTCCTTTTTTGGTTTTTCATCTTTGGTATTTACAAAATGTGAGAGCTAAGTTCTGGAGCTTGGAAGAGTTTACCGAACTCGAGTATGTCAAATATGCATGTTAAGATATTTAAGTACTTAAACGTATTATACTCGTACGCATGGCTAGAAGGGCATTTATCTAGATGAATCTGAGATCTAACAACATGAGTCTAACAACTTTCTATTGAGATCTTCGCTTTCTCTTCAGAAACAAACAAAGTAGAATTAAAGTGTCTATTGGAATTGGAAAAATTTCAACAAAATTTATGGATATAACTAGGCCAATACTACTACCAAAAAATATTTCAAAACTAAATTGAAATTACAATGGCAATTGAAATACAAAAATTGAATAATTACAATTGATTTGATAGTTGATAATTTTGTACTTAATAGGTCGATTCTTATGTTTTTTTTTTGTCTTCCTCTTGAGTTTCTTTTTATTTTTTTTTATTTCTTTAATTTTTTTTTTTGGCATTTGGTGACTGCATGGGAATGCAGATTGTATGTGTTATTTTTATTAATTTTTATTTTTTTTAATTTGGGCTAATTACTTTATATGAAGCCGTTAGCGAGCGAACTGTGAACTCGATAAAATGATGCCTAGCTGAATGTCCGTGCAGGAACATATAATTGTAGATATACAAAAAAGAGAGAGTACATATACATATACATATACATATACAAATACATATACATATGTGTATTTATGTATATGTGTATGTACGCAGTTGCTTGATTAATGCTAGATTTATGTATATCTGTACGTATTTCGCTCTCTCTCTCTCTCTCACTTTCAAAGAGTATATGTATGTGTGTGTGTGTGTGTGTGGGTGGTGTGTGTAGATAATGTTAAAGTAGTATTAAACTAACCTACATACATACATACAAACTATTTAAATATCGTATCGTATGTACTATTTAAAGTCGATCCTTACATTTTGGTTGGTGTTTGCAGGACAGTTTCATATATATGTATATATATATATATACAAGTACATATGTATATGTGTACATATATATTGTGTAAATTCGCAGTAATGCTCAGCGGTTTTAATTTTAACTTAAATTATGGATTCATTTATTTAAATTACAATATTTGTGCGCTCTTCAATCTACCCCCGAATCCCGCCTCCGAAACATCTACATATTGATTCACAGATTTTAACTATCTAAACGCTAACTGGTTTTATTTTGTTTTCGTTTTTGATTTGGAATGTTTCTAGTGAGTATATATATAGTATATACATATACATATGTATGTATGTATATATATATATGTGTGAACTAGATGTCTCTCTTATATTTCGCCAGCAGGCTCTTTATATGTATATGTATATACATAATATGTATGTATGTATGTATACCTGTTGTTGCTATTGGTTATCTCCTAGGGAAAATCTATTGTCAGACTCGCTCAATAATGTCATGGCTGTCTATGTACCTAAATACCTATATATGTATGTACATATGCATGCATATCGTTTAATGTCCTTGTAAGCATATAGATGTGTAGTATATATGAATCGGAAAAGTATTTAGATATATATATATATATATATGTATATATTTATGTATGTAAAAGAACTGCATTTAGAATATCTGAGAATAATTGAAATAGCTATACATATGTACAGGAAACATAGACATAATTATATGACAGTGCATTCGCTTTATCTCTGTATGCAAGAAAGGAAGACAACAAATCGATCAAACCATAATATTTGTAGACCAGCAACATAAATTGGAAATATCTTAAGCTACTTTTCTCATTCCACATATATCTGTATGTATGTATATATATCAATTTTCCTATTATGCACATGGAATTGAATCTAGCTGAATTTAGTTTGACTTTTTCTTTATCTTTGTGTTTATCTTTATCTTTATCTTTATCTTTATCTTTAGTTTAATAACAATGGATCTTAAGACACTTATATGCGCGCATACACACACAGCCACACCCACACACGCACACGCATACACATACAGTTGCAAAAAATTGAGACTCTATCACACACATATACACACACACACACACACACACACACAGACACGCGCACATATCAGTATTTCAGGCATTAAATATCCGATTCATCCGCATTGGGGCTTTAGCTTTAGCTATAATATAATCGTAGTCGTAGTCGTAGATAAATACATTACATACAAAAATTTGATATCTACAATAATATTTGATAATATGCACAATCGTATAATAATAAAGATAGTTCGGCATTTAAATGTACATAATTGAATTATTAACTTTAAATATATATAAACAAGACAAAAACGCTTGCAAATGGATTACAGATTCATCGAGTTATGTATGTAAATATGTATATATATATATATATATATATACTAAATAACTTACGATGTATGCGTGTAACTACATATGTATACACATATACCAACACATACGCACACACACATACATACTTGTGTGTGTGTGTGTGTGTGTGTGTGTACGCATGTGTGTATTGGAGAGGAGATACTACCTACTTAGAGCTAATTATTTCTACAAGTATTCGAAATATTTTTACGCCTTACATACAATACGTTTCACATCTTTAACTTTTATGACATTCGAGTTAATCCATTATTTATATATGCTTTTTGTTTGTGTGTTTTTTTATTTTTTATATTTACTTTTATGTTTTGCATTGTTTTCTCTTTGACTTTAGCTTGTTCTTTGGTTTGAAGATCTTGTTTACATTTTGAAGCGGGCTTCTGCATTTAAAGTGTGTGATACGAATGTTGCTGTTGCTGGTCTTCGGGTGTTAGTTGTTCGTGATCTTGACTAGGTTTATTATGTTGGCAATAATGTTGCTCGATCGTCTCGCCAGATAACGCATATCTATAAGTTGACCTGGCTGCATTATAGTTAATATCGTTATCTGAATAAACTCTCTGAATATCTGAGACTGGTATTGAAATTGGTAATATCATTGCTTGATCAGTTGGTGTCATTGGTATTGCTATTGTTGTTGCTGTCGCTGTTGCTGTCGCTGTTGCTGTTGCTGTTGCTGATCTCAGTTTCCTGCTTACTAGTATATCCGATAGAGGCGATGTTGTTCGTGTTCCGGGCAAGGACAGTGCCATTGGAACTGGCATTGTTAACAGTGAAGCATCGCTATGCGAGTACTCGTAGCATGTGTCTGGCTGTAGTTGATCTTGTTGTTGTTTTAGTTGTTGCTGTTGTTGTGTTGAGAATTGTTGCGATTGCGGCTGTCGATTTGGGTTTAAAGCATATGCTGATGTGCTACCTGCTGGAGCTGCTGCTGTATATCGAATACATTCGTTTCGTATCGTATCAAAATTGTGATCTAAGTTTGGTGCTGATAACGATGACCAATTGGCCTGATGCTATACCCAGATCTGTTCGTTCGGATTACGCGATCGCAATCAAAGCCTTTGCTAGCACCAATCCTCCTCATCCGAATCGGAGTGTCGAGTATTAAGTCCGCTCTTTGGCTTAAAACCATTTAGAACTGGAGATGGCAGTACACGACCCGTTCGGCCCATAGCCAGCGCTTGCTCAAATGACAACGGTGCTATATATTCCAGTCTGAGAGCAAACAACGATTACAGATTACATTATTCAATTGATTGAGGACATTAGCTTGAACTGATCACATTACCTTTCTCTTTCCACTTCACGCTCGCGATCCCGTTCACGCTCGTACAACTCTCGTTCCCGGTCCCGATACTCGTAGCGCACGTCGTACTCGTGCAGCCGATCTCGGTCTCTGAAACGTTCCCGATCACGATCTCGCTCTCTACTACTATAATACACGTCTCTCGGATCCCGCAAAAGGTCGCGGTGATGCGGCAGCGAGTGAACACTGTGGGGTGTTGAGTGATGCGTCTGAAAATATTCCAAATTGCATATTAATCGCAAATAAGCTTAAAAATTCATAATCAATAGATCTATTGATTTCTTATTATCTGCAAACTTAATATCAATTCCCTGTTAGGTAGTGCCTGACTAGCCAATACTTTGTCTTTTGCGCAGGGTGCTGCTGTTTCAAGATCGATATTTATCGACATCGACAGGTGTAAAAAACAAAAAATGATATCGATATACATGGCTAAATAGACTCATAACTCATCAAGTTTAGTTCAATATGGACTCTACCGCACCTCTTTCCACCTGTTACATGTATTTGTATGAATACTTTAGGTTAGCTGCAAAATAAAGTTAATTAAGGCGATTTGCACTTACGTGGGTTGGACTCGCATTCAGCTTTGGAAAATTAATATTGGTTGGCTTTAGCTGAAGGGTTGACGGTTTGCTCGGAGTCGGTGGTAGGCGTCGTCCGATGCCAGCACGACGAGAGGCCAACGTTGGGTAGCTGTGCTGTACATGGGCGCCACCTATGGTAAACGGGGGACACACAGAGACGGAAACATATTAGTTCATTTTATGGCAGATCAGCGATTGTGTAACCAATTAAAATGTCATGATATAAGCAATGTATGAGCCTAAGAAATCTATCAAGGGCAAGAGTCATCAGAAACCAAACATGGTACATATAATGAAAATATTTCGATTGACTGTATTCTTGCTCGAATGTTCAGTTGATATTGATATCGATAGGGATATGGATATACTATGTCAAGAGAAACCTTTGATTCGTTAATTTAGTCTGAACATTCGCGCACATTGAACCAGGATGAACATTAAATAGATGTACAAGATATATGTATATAAATATATATAACATATGTTTTAATTTATCGAATGTCCATATTGAAAAATAAAAAATATATATATATATTTATATATGTATATATAATGTGCTAAATATGGTTTTTGCATCAAGATGCAGATATATGTAGGTAAGATGATTCCGAGTAGAGGTAAACCATTGCGATAGCATGCATGACTGTGAGCTATAGATACAGGCTGTAAATCGAGAGAGTATTGAGTATATTCCAGACAGAAAGAATGAAACTAGGATAAACATAACGGTGCAAAGGTACGAAATGTATACATGTATATATATTTATATATATACATAAATATACATGTAAATATGTATATGTATATGTATATATATTATATAACAACTGCAGCCTGAATGATAACAATGAATGCAATTTTTTAACAAATTTTTTTTTTTTTTTTTTTTTGCATTTTCTTTTGCAAGTGGAAACGAGAACAGCATCAACAGTAAGAACAGCAACAACAGTAACAATAGTACCAACAACAACAACAACAATAACGACAACAACAACAACAACAACTAAATATAACATAAATCCACCCAAAATATGAAATGAGGAATTGAGGAATCCCCTTAATGCAGCTGACGCCTAAACACTTTTCATATTGTCATCGGGCATAAATCAATGTCAAATTAAGATAATGTTGAAGCACATAGATTCTTGGTCAGTTAATTGGGCATATAGACGAACAGTGAACTAACATTGAGTCAAGTGTACGTAGTACCCCCATCTACATATGTATATGTATGTACATACATACATATATATTGTATATGGATATGATGAAACACAAGTTAAATTTGCAAATGAATTTCAAACGGTTTCTGGTTCGTCTGGTTCGTCGTGAGTCGCGCCAACAAAACTCCCGCCCCCCTCTCTTGCTCTCTCTCTCTCTCTCTCTCTGTCCCACTCTCCCGCCTCTAATGCTCTCTAATATTTGGTGTGACGAAATAATTTCTAAATTATATATATGTATATATATACATATAAATTATGTAATATATATACATATATATATATATATATAGTCTTAAAGTTGTGCTGTATGCATATAATATCTTACAACCGTTTAGTGAAAAGTTATTATTCTTGCCAAATTATTATCGTGTCATTGGATGAGGATGAATGTTTGTACATAGCTGTGGCTGTGGCTGTAGTTGTAGTTGTAGTTGTGGTTGTGGTTGTAGTTAAGTGTATGGGCACTAGAGAGATGGAGATTTATGAGATGAACGCTGCTAATACGAGTATTTGAGTTCGAGTACAAGTACATACATACATACATACAAAGGTATATTGATCAAATGGTTCAAATGGTGAAACGCTAACAAAACTGAGAGCTGAGAGTGTAAGTTTATGATTTTTGTAGTAGTAGCAGTAGTAGCAGTAGTAGTGGTGGTAGTGGTGGTAGTAGTAGAGTAGTTAGAATAGAAAACTATTTGATTATCGAAAGCTTATAATGGAACGTCTCATGGCATGACAATACATGTACATGTTAAGCATTTTAGCAGCTGTGTACGTGTAAGCATGTCTGATATTTGATAATTGATATTTGATATTTGATATTTATATCTGATGTTGAGATGTTTGAAGAAATTTGTGTAGAAGAAAGTAGTACTAGCATTATATAGAAAACATGTTGTTGGTTTTTTTTTTCGTGAGTGTTTGTGTTAGTTTTTTTCTTTTTTGGTTTTCTTATTGATTTTGATTTTGGTTTTTTGTTTATGGTGTGGTTGATATATAGTTTTTTGATTTGAATTAATTTTGTTTGAATTGTCAGCTTTAGTTTTTGTTTGTTTTTGTTTTTTTTTTTTTTTTTTAACATGTGCCAAAGATGTACCCATATCAATCCCATAACCAAGTCTGTCTCGTTCACGCATCTCCTGAAGTCGAGCGGGACTCGGCGATCGTGATCTTTGACATAAACTTGTTGTCCCATATGTGGGATAAGGCAGTTGAGTGCGTTTACTGCGAGACAAATGACCACCATAACGAGAAGGCGAGGGCGAACGGGCCGGACTTGTCGATGCTGACCATGAACCTATATTGTACATATAACAACAATAATAAAGAAAAACAACAATAATTAAGGATGTCGGGGCACAACAGTTTACGTATCGTAAAAATCGTTTCGTGTTTGTTTCTTTTTTGTTTAATTGCAAGAATCTGCTTTTTAATATCTTTTGTTATTATTTTCGTTTTGTTTTTTTTTATCATAAAGCAAAGTTCAAATATAATTTCGGTAAATAATAGCAAGAAGAAGAGAAACGTAATAGAAAATCAAACAAAGAAATGAAGTGGACGAAAGTCATCATTGAATGCTAATTAACTGTAGACATATAATCATAATGATGTATTTACTAGGATACTACAACATTTTGATAGTTTTAGATAAAACTCCGGCAGAACCGAATTCGAATGTATGCACTTTGCTGTCATCGTCTATAACATAAGTGATCTTTTCTCAGATGTGATTTCGTCTTCGAACGATACGATATTGGTTGGGATTAAGATTAAGACCGATACACCTATGGGAACGTATTGGGTATAATTGAAATTTGAATCTTAATTAGGAAAAAAAAAAACAGTATTCAAGCAATTATAAAAACGCATTTCTAAGCTTGGCAGACATTTTGTTTTGTGTTTTTGTTTTCAGTTTTCTCTTTTTTTCTTATATATATAAATATATTTTCTGTAGTGGGATCAAAAAAATGTAATGGAGCGCGTTCAAACAAATAATATATATATTTATATTAATTTTAGCGATCGGCTCACACATAAAAATCATAAGTGCATTAAATATACATACATATTATAGTACATACATAGATAGAGGTATAGAGAAATGTGTTATTTAACTGTTAAATACCTCTTGGATACCGTGGATGGTTGTTGCCATGCCTAGGATGCCGAGTCTCCTTGACCATCTCTACCACATTAGATACGGTATCGGAGAATCCGATATCATGATGTATGTATTGATGGCCGCGTCGTCTAGGACTTGGCGATCTGGCCAAAGGAGAACCGTTGTGCCTGCAAAGAGATGACGAGAGCAATTAATGATTTGCATTGATCTATGAGAAATGCACTCTCGTGTCGACATATACGATGATGGGATTTTAAAATACATCAATTGTCTTAAAGTCGTTTGTCAGTTGCATAAGAATGTAGAAGAGGTAGTCGAAGCATTGTTGATGAAAAGTGCAGAAAAGAACTAAGCGCAACTTGAGACTCGATCAATCTAATAATGATTCATGAAGCAGTCAGCAAACGATTTCAAATGTTAATTATAATGTTTTCTGAGAGCTAAAGATGAAGTGCAACAATGTTAACTTCTGTCAACATTTCTGTAGCTGTTTGTGTGTGTAGACTGTCTCTGTCTACGTCTTAAACGTATATAATACAATATTATATTATAGCATTAGTCACGCCGAAATCCTAGTAATCTTATCTATCAGCGATAAGTTCTACTACCAAAAGGTCATTATCTTTTCGTGGTACTGGAACACTAGTTAGAGTTCTGATTGATTGCCCGTCAAACTTCAGTTGGGATAACAGCTGTTAGTTAACATGAAACAGCTTTACATATGTATATGTATGTAACCCACTGCATATTTTAACAGTAATACTGATTCCGATCTCGATAGACTGTATGGAATGCGTAGTTAATTTATTTAATTTGTTGCTGAACTCACCTCGAGCTAGGCGAATGCCGATGGCCATTGATGTACGAATGTCCAGGATGTAAATGGCCAGCATCGGGACCGGTCAGCGACTCCTGCGATGGATGTCTCGACGAGTCTTGCAGATCCAGCATCTAGTTAAGAAACGTGGTTGGAGCAGTTAGTGAATGGGTTAGAGCAAAATGAATGATACCATTTGAAATCAGCCGCGGCATGGACACCCGAATAAACATTGAAATACTTGATAGTTCAGTTTCATTTTCGATCTGATTGGGGACATTTATGTGCTTCGCAAGCTGACGGCATTCAAATGAATTCATTCATTCCTTAATTCCAATGGGGTATATGTATATATGTATATATAATTTGATTTTATTTTGGGTATACAATAAAAGCTACGAATTATACCAATGCTCCGTACTGGAGCGCAGGGAATATAATATAATGTAATATAATATAATATAGTATATAATATGATATATATACGTATAAACAAAAGCGACAAAATGAATAGATTCACATACACATATACATACATATATGGGGATATGTGAATGTATTCGTTTTGCGAGGGTATTCGTTAGGGGATATACATATACATATAATATGTTAATTAGGAAAAACAAAACCAAAATTAGGAACAGAAGAAGAAGATACACATGCACATATACACACACATACATGTACATATGTGTATGTGTATGCATGTATGTATGTCAGTACATGTGTATATTGCTTCACTGCAACAAAATACATATCCAAATGCGAATCTCAATTGCACTAGGTTGAAGTATCGAAAGGTTCTTAAATGCAGGATAACCTAGTTTAGGGCGTGAAACATTTAAACAATTTCATACACTACTTAAGAGTTAACATGTATGTTTACATACTTGAACACTTTCAAATTAATTTAGATCATTTTTTTTTGTTTGGTTTTTTTTTTGGTTTCTGTTTTTCTTTGTATTTTACGTTCTATTTGTTTTTCTAGCTCATTTAAGTTAGTTTTTTTTTTAATTTTTTTTAATAATTTTTTCGAGTTCTTTTCAGTTTTTGTTTTTCTTTCGTTTTATTGATGTGCCAATCATTTAATACCCAGATTCATCTACATATTGTCCTATATTTATGTAAAACCAAGTGATATATTGTTCAACTGAATCAAATATAAGTAAATGTGAAGGATACGAAACTGAAATTCAATAAAATACAAATGATGTTACATACTACGGTTGTCTATTTATATTTACATACAGTTAGTTAAAATATATATACAGTTATGCTACAAACAAATATGTACATGTGTGTGTTGTCTAAGACTCTGATCTACAGATATATGGTACATCAATCAATACAAAGGATAGTTCGAATCAAGCAGAGTGTACAGAGTTTAAAGTTATGTAAGAACTAAGCGTGTGTGAATATTTACAGTTTAGCATCTACATATCTATAGATTTATGTATATTTGTATATATAATAATCTCATGCATTCAATCTACGGATAGTTGTACTAGCTGTGTGCGTTTGTTTGTGGGGTACATATTTATATATGTATGTATATGGGATTATTCTGTTGGTTTCTGATTTCAAGTTCTGGTGGATGTGCAGCTGAGCGAGCGAGTGACCTGTCCAAATGTCCATCAATCAGGTGATGTGCCCGACTTACTTACCACGCTTTAACTAACCTACTTCGTGGACTTGCAAACAATAAACGATTAGGTAGAGCTTTCATTTAAGTGTGCTCCTATCAAGAACTTGGTTCTGTTGGTTTCCTCGAGGAGATTGGTGTGCACGAATCGGCACGAAAATATTTGATCATAGTGAAAGAGTATTTAATTGTTGTTGTTTTGTTTCATTTGCTTGTTGTGAATTGAGTACGTGTTGAGAGTTTGAAACTACTTAAGAGTAAGTACAATATAAAGGTCCTAAGTTATCAACAACAAAAAAGCGAGAAAAGAAGAAGAATACTTTACTTTCCGTATGGTTAAGTGGGACACAATAACATGTACTATAGTTATAAGAATAAAATACTTCTGCTTTAAAATATCCTAAGCACATTACTCTATATTAGCACTAGAGCTGCCCGAATTCAGAAAACGTTTACACAATTATTCTGCAAGTGTGCGGCCCTTACTGTCGCATACTCGTTCAAGCAGTCTAAACGAGCATATTGGTTCGATTCAGCTGTAAATGTGAAATTCGGAATTGGGGGCGTGGCAAATCAGCCATTACTTTATCTGGAAATTGGACAACTGGAATTTGGAATTTGAGTTCGAATAAAAATCATACTTGTATAAGATTAAGGCTCTAGGGACCATAACATTAATGCAGTTATAGCTTGATTTTGCTGAGTTTCAACATTGATCCTATTTATGGATATATTAAGGCTTCCAAGAATTCAAAGAGTACAATTCGGTTGACAGATCAGGAATCCTTAGACTACGGTAAATCGGACTAGTACTATTTACTAACATAACTGGTTGAACGGGTATTATGCAGTCGATTGTGCCCGACTGTTATGTTCTTGATTGGTTTTCTTTTCTTTTCATTTTTTGTTTTCCAGTTTAACAGCTTTCGCTTGGGTTGCTTTATGGCGATGGCTGCAGGGATTTCTTGAAATATTCGTTTCGATTGATTATATTTCGATTTCAAAATTTCAATTAAATTTCTGTTAATGCCAATTCGCTGTGAGAGCAATGCCAGGCAAAGTTCTGTTAAATTGCCGAAGGACTGCTTACGTACATGTAAGTAATTAAGTACTTATACATACGATCAACGATCAACGATCAACGATCAACGATCAACGATCAAATTACAACATTTAGTATGAATACTAAGCGAAGAATTGCTTCTCTAAACTGTTCAATAATGGCTATGCGACACACACACACATACACACACACATATATATGTATGTATATATATATATATATATATATATATAAGTATACATATATATGTATATGTATATGCATATGTATGGGTATTTAAGGTATGTATGCAAGTTGCTAAATTGCTTACATTAAGTTACATCGCACGCATGTACATACATTTATGTAGTTCTAGATGTACACACATTAATACTTATACTGTTACATACATACATTAACTTATACATATATAGATAAATAAGTATATATATATATATATATATATCTATATATGCATATATATATTTGTGTATGTAGATGAGTGAGCGTATAGTTTCAAAGGTACTAGTGTTTTACTTCGACTTAAGTAATTTTGTTTTTTTTTTTTTTTGAACAACATTTATATCGGAAACGGATTATGGACACAAAGAGTATTCACATATATTCATAGAGATAATATACACAATTATTGATTCTGGTTTAAGTTTTTAAATTTGATTGATAATTTCGTTTTGGTTTACCGCTTGGAGTTTATCAAACTTATTCACCTTTTTGTTTCTGAAATTATTTAAAAATTAGAAAAGAAAACAATTTACTTATGTAAATGTACAAAGCACAGAAAGTTGTTAGTGTTTGTTTGATTGTTTGTTTGTTTGTTTTTGTTGTTGTTGTTTTTGTTGCTGTTATTGGCATTGTGAATGTTGTGTTATTTTGTGAGTGAACGAAAAGGAAAACAAATCAAATATTGAAAACAAAAGAAGTCTTGAGAGTCGCAGCAGACCTCCACATAGCATATCATATGATTTTTCGAATTCATTTATTCATCAAATCTATGTATGTGATAAGTCTGTTCTTCTTTACTTTCTATAAGTATATACATATGTGTAATGTATGGCAAATGGCTGATTCAGGTGAATGCGAATCACATATATATGATATTTATATGGAATGCATATGCATAAGTATAATACATGGCATTTATGTATGTATTGTATGCATGACATGTGCAGCCAGTACAGTTAAGAACACACTGATTAATGCTTTGGAATTGACGAACACCTAGAGAATTTTATTGAAATCTACATTATTTAATATTTGTTTACATGTAGTATTTAGTTAACTTGAAGTTAAGCTAGCTATTTGAAAGATCAATGATTTGTAATTTGATATCCAAAATTAAAGAAGCAGATCTTGGAATCATCGAAATTCTCAGTACTTTTAGATACCTCAACACTATTTGGCTTCAAATGCAAATGGTTTCTGAAATTCAAACCTGTAATGGATTTTAGATTAGAATATAAAAAAAAATCGAATTTAATAGATATATTTTGGTTTAAGATTCGATTTCATCAAGTGAAAAATAACCACGAGAAAATAGAATCCTTATTGAAATTTGGGCTTTGTGGTAAGTGATTAGCTTCAGTCGACATCATTGATCCCATTGATGTCAAAAGCTATAAGCAGTATTGACATACACTTCACAATTTAAATTCATCTCTAGCGAACCAAAACCTGAGCTATGTCGATCGAGTTAGGATTCCATCATTAATAGACATCAATGTGTATATATGGTTTTAAAATATACAGAAGAGATTGGGTTAAGTTCTGTTCGATAAGAAGATACGAAATGGGTTGAAAGAGCAATTGAAGCAAGTAAGTACAGTTGATAGAGGTAAGACAGAGTCTTTGTTTCGTTATAAATATGAGCTTCAGTCAGGTAGAACTTCTAATGAGCAATACGAATGGATGTTAGCTTTACAACGAGCTGGTCATAAATGTAACAAGAGCAAAAGCTAAAGTTCTGGCTGACAATGAAGACGGGATGTATTGATGTATACATAAAGATGAATGATGAATGATGACTGATGAATGATGACTGATGACTGATGACTGATGATTGTTGACTGATGAATGATGACGACGCGTGATGAATGGTAACGTTAGCAATACTATGCACTTGACATGTTAAAGTTAAGGTGTTGTTTGTTTTTAAATTACCTAACTGATCGCTTTCTGATCGTACTCCGACGTGCTAGTGTTGCCAAACTGTTGTGTTCGACATCACCATTAGCGTGATAAGTGCTTGCTAACAAATGTGTCTGTGAGTTGGCGCCTCCTTCCCCATTTGGCTCAAAACTGATCGAGCCCTGACGCGATCCTCCTTTGTCAAGGGCTGCCATATCGAGCAGGCAATTAAAGAATGATTGTTTCTATTTTGTTTCGTTTCGTTTCGTTTCGTTTTTGTTTCGTTTTGGTTTCGTTTTGGTTTGGTTTCGTTTTGCAGTGCCGTTCGTGCCAGATTTGAGGTTCGTTTATAACATTTTGTTTGTTGTTGGTTATTTGTGGATTGTTTCATGAGTATATAGAGAAAGTTTTGAGTGTGTGTTTGTTATTATTTTGTTGTTGATTTTTGATTTTTGATTTTTGATTTTTCATTGCAGTTTCATTGGATGCGAGTTGTTGATTGGTTCGTTGGTTGTATGTAGATAGCGAAACGTTGTTGCATGTTACAAGTTGCGAGTTCAATTTTCAGTTTTTATTGTTGTAGATTTGTTGGGTGAGTGGTGAGTATAAAGAGTCATGTTTGTCATTGCAACGCATTAGGATTTTTTTTTTTTTTTTTTTTTTTTTTTTTGATTTGTGTTCAAGCATTAAAATGGAATGTAAGAATTATTATAGAATAATTGAAAATGTAATAAGTAGTTACAAAACAAATTCAAGATACATAAACAAAAAAGATTTAATCATGTATATAGATATATACATATATCTGTATATATTTATATACATACATATATCAATGTATAGCTGTTGTAATTTCTTTGTTATATTCTAAAAAAATATATATTTGTTTACGTAATATAAGAGATATATATGCATTTATATATATATAAATATAAGTATGTTTATATTATAGTAGTATGGGCAAATAGCGGGTTTTCTGCTGATTTCTTTGATACGTATATGCATGGAGTAGAGTATACCATTTAGAGATGTTTAAAGCTCTATGCATTTTAGAAAAATGTGTGGGTGTATATATATTTATATATATATATATATATATGTGTGAGTGTGACAGTGTGTGTGTGTGTGTGTAATGCTTTCGCATATAAAAAGAGTTTTGATTTGGTTTTATATTGATGTTTTTTTTTTTTTTTTTTTTTTTTAATATATATATTTCAATTGATGTGGTAAAAACATGCGCAAACATTTTTACAACTCACTAGGTTTTTGAAGAAAATCTAAGAAGTATCTGTGTAAATATTTGAATATGAGAATTATGAGTGCCAATTTATAGAAAATGTGGACCGGGCAAGTAAATAGAATTAGATATTTGCAAAGAAAATCGTTTATCGTATTGAGATTGTTTTTTCTTATCACTTAGCATGGTGTGGGTGTAATCTAGTAGTAGATGGTAAATGCTCAACACAAAAGATAAGTATCGAAAAGATATCTAAGTTTTTAGGTTGCATATTCAACACACTTTCAATTTATTTATTATTTTTGGTATTATTAGTTATGTTTGATTTTTTTTTTGTGCATGCCAAGGGTTTCATGTTTATTTTTGATTAGTTTAGTTTAGATCTATGTTTAGAGATTAGATATGCAAAAAGTTGAATTGGTTGCCTAACTTAAGACTTATGTAGATGGGTTGGTTTTGCATGCCTATCGTCATAAATAGAATGGTATAGGAAACTCAACGGCACAACTTGTGAATCAAATAAAAATATATGTTAAATATAGGACATTTGCCATTGTTATTTTCAAACTCGTACTAATTCATTTTTTTCTCCCTTTTTTCTGGTATTGTTATTTAATCATTTTGTTCGTTCGTTATGTAATTTGCCTCATCTTCAAATATAATTCGATGGTTGCCATCTTAGGCGCTACATATATAGTCTGATATTATCCTAATTAGATAGTGTATATGTATATATATGTATATATAGGTAAATGGCTTGCAGTACAATGCATTTCTATGCATACAAATATGAAACGGTGCAAAACTCGATTCGAAAATTAATGAAATTGTGCGATATTAACAAGGCTCGCGAATGCAAATCAGCAAAGATAAATCATACAAACTAATATTACATATATTTCTAGTATTATCATTGTGGACTTCAAGAGGGTGCTGCTCTCCAGCAGCACGGGTCAGGCATACGAACGGGGCAAACTTGCTGATCTAGATGGGTCTAGGTGCGATTTCAATTTCGATTCCGATTCAGAAACTATGAAAATCAATTCAGTTAACAAATTTCCAATTTGAATTTTGTCGTTATGCTAGGAAAAATCATATGGTATATAGTGTATATATAAAAGATTCGTCAAGCCGGTGATAATTATCAATCTATTGAATGGTGTTCTCTTAGGCTACCCTTGCAGAGGAGTTTTCTGAGTTAAGATCTGCATATATGGTATATCCTATATACTCGTTCACGAAGTCAGAAATGTGTCTATGCCTGCAGCATACATTGCAATTGAAGTTAAAAGTTGTACGATGATATATACCATATATATATACATATATATATATATATGTATATATTATCATGGACCTAATAATGCGCAATATATACATATGTATGTATTGGTGTAGAAAATCGTCACTTGGGTGTATCAAGATCGTATAGCTATGCCAAGTATTAATGGACAATAATCTTGGCCATGAATCGATGGATTTTGTTCGATGTTTACTCATCGTCAATCGATGGCATCGATAATTAAAGCTATCGATGTGAGAAATCATAATGATGTGCAGCTCTATGCTACGTCTAATGCGCTGTAGGCAGTCCCCTAAAATGTATCTTATAGATATAGATTACAGATATATTTATACATTCTACTGGAACTGTTACAGATGTGTATAAATCTTTTCTATTTGCTTTCCTTTGCATTGCTTTCAATGCGTGAACAAGCATTGGGCAGTCGGTTGAGCCCGAGCCAATATCATTTAAAAACTTGTCTGCAAGGGTAGTTGATTTGGCTTTCTTCTTACATCTTGTTTTTATCAAGTTTTTTGCACAGATGTAATATAAAAATGTAGATTAAATATGCTTGATTGCTGTACATTGGTTCGTTAATATTCGTAATTATGATCAAAAAGGGGAAAAAGGTTGAAAAATTCGATTGAAAAGAGAGTATGTATATGTGTGTCTCGGTATCGGTATTGGTATCGGTATCGGTATCGGCCTAGGCCGTTGGCAATCGGATTACTTTTAATTGGGTTGGATTGGATATTGAAGCTTTGTTCGAGCTTAATCGATTGGCGAGCGAGTGAGTATAGCAAACAACTAATTTGTGTGGAGTTTTGTAAGCGAAAACATAACCATTGCATTGTAAAGGTTTGTTACAAAGGTGTTCTAGTTGTAGTTGTAGTTGTAATTGTTGTAGTTGGTTTTTTTTTTTTGTTTGTTGACTAGATAGTTAGAAATTAGTAGCTGGGTGTCTATGAAGAAATCGCATAATGCATGTCAACTAAGTAGTGTGGTAGGTTGATTCCTATATAAATATTTATATAGAGTTATAGTTTAGTTATGCACGTTCCTATGCGAGTATGTACACATGCCTCTAGCCGAAATTGTTGGTATTTGTAGTAACTTGCAGAAAGTTGTAAAATGGCAAAAACGGTGATATAGGAGAGCTTATTAAAAGGCAAAGTAAAATCAAGCGAAAGATATTTTGTATTTAAAGAGATTATATACCGGCTCCTCGACGGCCGTTGGGCTATATTTACGATCATCATCATCTTCGGGCTTCTTCCGCTACCATTTGCCCAATTATCCAATTACAAGTATTCAACGACAATTTGCAAATTTTTGTCAATTTGTCAGTGTTAATTTATCGATTGTTTGTGCATTTAACAAGAATAAAACAATGTATGTAATTTAATTACTTTCCGTACTCTCTTAAGGCGCTCGACGAATTTTCGATTGGTTTAATGAATGGATTGTGACTTTACAATTATATGTATGGTAGTATATGCATTTTCTATTGGGAACGTGATCAACCATCATCAAAAGTAGATAAATGTAAATAAACATAAATGAATACATAATATACGAAATAGAGAATCACTTTTGTTTTCGCTCTTAGCTCAAATAACTCAAGTAAATATTGATATTTGTTGTAATATCTATGAAGTAAGACAATCAATGAATTAATCAATTCTACGATTACCTAAAGGAACAGCAAACATACGAGAGTCAGTTACAAACTTGGCACTCAAAATATTGTATATGTATATATGTAATTATTTATCAACTCGTTTAACTCTACCAAATATATGTATTTGACTACGAATAATTGTTTCGATTTCGATTTCGATTTCGATTTCGCTTTCGCTTCAATTCAGATCAGTTTTAGATTGCTTGACAAATGATGTTCCCTCCGAACAATGCACCGCGATGATTTTCAGATATTAATCGGATATTAGTTTCATATTTTTCGTTAGCCAATGCGACTGCCCTCAAATGCAGTCAAAGTGCATTACTTGGGGAAAGACACACAAATGTGAAATACAAATGAAAAGTGCACGACTTTTTCCATCACTTGGCTGCACTTATCTGCTCGCTTCTCTTTTTGTTCATTTTCCTCATTAAGTAACATTTTATAATAGATTCTTCCTGGATTAATTTGAATCAAATTTGCATTCCCCTTTGGGAAATGAAAAAAAAAAAAAAAAAAAAACAAGAATATATTATATAATTTTAAAAGTAAAGTATAGAATATTTGTTTTTTTTTAATGCGACTTTAACTCGAAAATATTTTGAAATTGAAAGTATTTGGAAAAAGATTTTTATTTTTATCCTGCGACTTTAACTCGAAAATATTTTGGAAATTTGAAATTGAAAGTATTTGGAAAAAGTTTTTTTCTTTTGATTTTTTGATAAGACTTTTTACTGTAAAATTTGGTGTCGCATTTTGTTTTGATTGATTACAAAAAATCTAAGTTATTTTTTGATCAAGTCAAAAGAAATCGAAATAGTTACATATCTCTTTAATTGAAATTATCCGAACTTTAAATAAATACTAACTAGCTTAGCTTAGCTTAGTCACAAAACCCCATTGAAGGTATTTTTTTTGCTGTGATGGAAAAAGTTGAAATTGCGTCACTTATCAAACGGAAATTTCGTTTCATTTGCTCTGATTAAGTTTGATTCGAAAAGAAAAGTATGCGAAAAGTATGCAATGTTTTTTTTTTTTTAAATTGGTTTTTGGTTTTTGTTTTAGATTAGATACATATGTGTCTCAACAGATACATTTACAAATGTGTTAAGTGTGAGGTTGCATATAAGTTGATTATATACCTCCTTCCAATTCTGCATTTGTTATTATTAGTTAAACAAAATGATCAGTATTTGTTGTAGTCGTACATTTAATTGTATTGTTTAAAGTTATGTTCGAGAGTTCATTGTTAAAAAACATATGAGAAGAGAAATCATAATATATATTAATCAAATATTTTCATTGAATTAAATGTGCTTATTTGTAGGCGATTCGATGGCCTCGATTGGATCTTAATAATTGGAATTTTTAATTTATATTTTAGATCAAGTGAATTTTTTAATTAATTGTATTTCTGATTCGAGTTTATAGATGATGTCTAGCAGATCCAATCGCAGCCAAGCTAAATCATATATTTAATATGAAATGTCCTTGTAGTTGACCTACAGTGTTCATGAATACATGAAATGTATTTCATTTCAAATGATTAGACACAATCTATACACATATACATACAGCTGTGTGTACATATATATATTCATACTTGATTAATGACAGTTAAGCAGACAGGACACAATCTTGAATGATGGTGTAAAGGGTGACAGAACTAAATAGCCAAAAGAAATATTGTAATTTATTGTAGACACAATTGCGACTTCTTATGACGTCTTGGAAATCAAACTTAAGCTCTTCCTTGATACCTAGGCACGATTATCGATTCATGATTCACAGATCCCTTAAAATACGTATTGCTATTTGATCGAAAGCGACAGTGCGTTAGACTGTGATACTTAAGCCCTGCGATTGATATATCGATTGCAATCATTGAAATTATAAGGCTAAGCAAACTGATTGCTCTTATTGATATGTTGAGCTACGAATTTCGTCGCGATATTTTTGTTGTTGTTTTGGGTACATGTATGCGCGATAGGGGGCAACTTACCGGCATGCCTGAATCAATCTGGCCGAATCTGGTGTTTCTCCAGGATTCCAATATGAGAAAACCTGCATAGATTTTACCAACTGAGAGTTTGCCCTTGTTCAACTGATCGATGGGCGGAACCAGGAGATTCAGCATTTTCTTTGCCTGCAATGGCCAGATGTTGGTGATGGTTTCCCTGAGCTCTAGGTCCGCCTGGTCCATTTCCTCAGCTACAGATGTGGATAATCCAAATAGTAGTCAAATGTTTTGCACATTATATATATGTATATATGTATATATAAATAAATTTGTTCTGTTCGATTTTAGTTTGTAACTTACGCGCTCGCATCTTAATGCTAAGATTCTCCCGAATCAGAGCGAATAACGTCGTCGTGAATTGCACTCTCAATTCATCGTCCAATGGCATATTCATACGTATTAGTTTCTTGTAGGCAAGCCGGTTGGGACACTTATTACCGAAACCCAGGGGCGGATCCATATTTTTCAGCATGTCATACATTTCCGTATAATGTATTCTACCACTATATGAATATTGTTTGTTGTTTGTTGCATTGTTGCCAACAAGAATCAGAAAGAAACAGCATAATCAGTTTTTCAATTTTCAAATGGCCAGACCAGAGCAATCTATTCGATAGAACCGAATCCCAGATACACAGAAATACAAGATCAAAGTTCGATCTTCGATATTTTGTGAGTTATTACAACAACAACAACAACAACAACAACATAGGCAAGAGAACTGAAAATACATACTGTACAATATATTTGGAGGCAAAAACCAATAAAAGAAAACGCTCGAAACAGAAGAACTCTATCATTCGATCTCTAGAGGAGATCAGATGGATAGATATATAGAATAACGATTCAAATATAAAAGGTGTGTACGTCTAATGGACAAGACGGAATTCGAAATCGAAATATATATACATACATATGTATATATAAGTCTGAAGATCTTTAGTTAGAATAGAACTGGAGAGACTTGTGTATCAAATAAATAGAAATAATTATCTGTGTGCACGCGTAGCTGTGTTAAGACCCTCGAACGGAATTGATATGAAACAAATACGATCAAATAATAATCATTTAATATTTGTTGGAATCATACGATTCGAGCGTAAGAAAGTGTGAGGTAGAAAGCAAGTTAACAAAATAATATGGGATTGAGGTTTACGTGGGGAGAAATGATCAGAAGATGGAGTCATGGGGTACATATAGAAATGAATGAATACACATATATTTAGGCATATATATATTAAACTGATAATTACGTCGCATTTGGATCATATTCCGCCCATATGCGCACAAATTCGTCTAAGTGATGAGCACCCAATATACTGGAGTCCCTCGTTAGATAATCAAAATTATCCATGATGACGGCCACGAACAGATTCAACATTAGAAACGAACAAAAGAATATAAACGATACGAAATAGGCGTAAGCCAATGTCGAGCCACAGTACTCTCCGGCACCCTTCTCGGCATCATCGTCGCAGGCCTTTCCCTTCAGGCAGGCCAGCATTATGTTTGGCCACGCCTCGCCCGTTGCGCATCTGCGTAGTTGTTCATCGTCGACAGGTGGGACAGGTGAGAGCAAACGTGAATGATAGGGATACCAAAAAAATGCGAAAAAAAGAAGAAACACACGCACAAAAATTGCAATCAATTTTCAAGTTTAACCGTGCCGCTCAACAGGATTCGAGTCAGTTAAGGTATGCTCTACGTAAATGCTGATTTAGTACTTATGTATGCATGATAATGGCATTTAGTAAATAGCTAAGTACGTATTGTTTGCTTAATTGTTGTCTCGTTTGATTTCATGTTATACATGTGGGTGTATGTACATGTGTATTTACAATTAACTCAATACATATATACGTATTTACTCAATTCGTTTAAAAGTTTAGTTACATAGTCATAAAGTTAAATACATACTAAATACGCAATACATACCAACAGCATTTATACATATAAATATATATGTACATATACATATATACATATACATATATATATATATATACATATATATGTGTGAGCGTGTCTGTGTTCTAGGATACTTTATCATTGGGTATAGGTACATCCTAGTCGAGCATTTTACTTATAGTATATATGTATATATGAATATGTATATGCTAAAGCAGTTATACCTCTACAATCTATATACCTCTCTTACTTTGATCAAAGGTTACTGTTATGCTTTCTTATATGCATATGAAAATATAAATAATTATATAAATAAATATATATATATAATGTTATATAAATATGTTAATTTACTATGAAAGCTATCAGCAAACATTTTACCTAAGATATAACGGATTATAACATAACTGATCTAAAACTTATCTAATTTTGGCATTTGGTTTATGATCTAAGATTACACTAGTTTACAAAACTGTTTAATTGATTTTATTTTTACTTCATAATTTCGACTTATATCCTCACATTATTGAAAGCAAATAAGCAAATAAATAAATAACAAAGTAAAGCCAATACTCAGAAGCCTTTTCAAACGTCGAAATATTTTGTAATCTGAGAACACAAATCTTGGTTTCTTTGGCAAAAGTTTTGACTAGTCTGCATATGGGATGTTAAGGAATGTTTATCTTTGTTTGAGCTTAGACAATTTGAAATAGATCATAGCTATATAAATATATCTAATATACGAGTATATGACATAAATTTCCAGTCTTTAGCTGCAATAGCTTGCATTCATACGGATAAACAGACACATGGACGGACAGCAAAACAGATAATGCGCAAAACCAATATACTCATTTTACTTTCATGAGTGAGCATAAAAATAGCATTTGAAGTAACGAAACAATTTTTAGACATAGAAAATATTAAGAAAATCATTTAATTTTATTGTTTTTTGCGTCGGATCTATAAAGAAGTAAATAGAGTCTGAACTAAACTTGAAATAAAATGAAAAAGAAACAATAAAAAGTTGCCAACTCTTTCCAATGCTCAAACGTTCGGCTGGGAGATAGCTTGAGCCCAATTTTAAAGTATCTTAGTTTTTGGAAGGGGCAAACATGTTGAGGTAGGTATTTGTAGGTCCATGTCACATATACATATGTATATGCATCTAGTTAAATATAAATATATATATGTACATATATATAGTTATTAGTATTGAGTATGTAGGTGTTGTCCTCGCTGTTCATACGTTTACCAAGTATTTAGCATAACTACGGTGAGAAACATTTGTCAAAAACTAAAAATAACTTAGCTCAATCAACTTTATTGCAACTGCAACAACTCCAACGCCAACAATAAAAGTGCAAAACTTTGCCAAATTAAATTGCATCTGATAGTTAGTTTTGTTTTGTTTTGGTTTTTGCTTTTGGAAAGACACACACAATCATACATACATACATGGGAATAGTTTGGTTACAAAATACACATAGGCCAGATATGCATGTCTAGGCATATCTGAAATAACGCTAGCAATGATCTATATACACAAAGTCGAAATTCTTAGCTATATTTGTATGTTTTTTCTCTATTTGAAAATAATCAAAAGTGTACGCATATTTGACCCAACTCATTGGAAGTACTCAACTTTCGACTCCTTTCACGTACGTAAGGAACATAAGGAAAAAGAAAATATATTTAAGTGGAAAAGCGCAGTTTGAGGCTAATGAACTCTCTCCCGCTACTACGTTTTTATTATATACTAGTTATGTATGTATGTATTATAGCCAAGCTACCATGACTCCGACTAGCCGAAATTCTATTTACTGCCCTATAGTACATACATACATAGCGGCTTATACGGCGGACATTTACCAGCTTTCGACTGGGCCAACTACGAGCCCATTTGGCAGGACAACAAAATTCAAGTGACAAAATGGAATGTGTAGGTAGTTTTATTTCTACTTTCTTATACTCATTCACGACGCTGAAATGAGTATATCGGGTTTGTGCAATACACGTATGAATGCAAACCGATTCGCTCCTATTGAGGCTAGAGGAATTGTATATCCTCGAAGTAGAAGATTTTCTCCATCCGTCCACTAGAAGTGTGGCACGCCAGAAAATAATTAGTTCGATACCAGAAATGGAAAATGAAAAATGGAAAACGAATCTGGCAGCGTTTGGGCCGTGAATGAGTGTTCTGCAGCCGGTAACGCCCGACTGAAATGTTCTTACACGTTCGTCAAAAGTATTTTATTATCAAAAGAACTCAATCATTGTAAAAAATAAAACTTTCTCTATCCCAAATAATTATCAGTCAACCTTGAAGAGGACTTATTTTACCTTTCACATCGGCTTTACGGAAAGTTGATGAATGTGGAATTTTTCCATATATTGTGACTACATCTTTAAAAACATTGTTGCAGTGGTAAGATTAGGGAAAATTACCTACAAACATAGTGTAATTCTTATAAAGCATACAATTTTCGGTCTGTCTGTGTTAACTCCAGCTCGATATCATTTTGTATACTGCTTAATAAGATTAGTTTCTGACTCATCCAAATTGGAAGTTGCTTCACAGACAGATTTGAGCATTGGAACTTGGGTACATCCTCGGAGTAAAAGATATCTTATGAAACAAAGCGAGAGCTGATAAATGTTCTATGTATGTTTTTTTTTTCTACTTTCCTTTTCTTCTTTTTATTTATTTTTAGAATACAAAATAATGTACTACTAGAAACGAAAAGATAAGCTGGATGTGAATTCTAGTTATGTATGTACATTATGTATATATATTATATATATATATATATATATATATATATATATATATATATATATATATATATATATATATATATATATATATATATTTATATATATATGTAGTTGCATGATGACAGTTCTACTACAACTACACTGGCCTACACAACCAAGACTTTTGCACCGACAGATACATATGTAAGTCTACTTACGCACTGGCATAAAGCATTGATTGTCGCAGTGATAAATACTTAGTTTCGACTATAAGAGACTAAAGTGTACAGTTCCCATAGAGTGTCGTACTCTCTTTCTTTTCGGCTTGAGTGGCGCGGCGTCTCATGACTGTCGATTATCGAATGTCGAGCACCTAACCATGTTGGTTTTCGCTAAGAATCTAAGTTGAGTTGTTAAGAATAAACTTGCCTAGGTTAATTGATGCTATCTAGTATGCTAGTACAAACGAATCCTAGTTTCCCATTAATAGTTTTAGAAATATATAGTATGTATATGGTAAAATACTACAGTGGGGTTGGCCAGCCAACTGCATCACGACGAGAACAGAACTCTATTAAATATTATTATATATTTATTTATTAACGCTAAGGTAGCTTGTATATAAAATGTGGGACTATAACTATGTATATGGATATACTTATGTATATATACATACATATATATTTCTTAAATCACATATATATATATATATAGATAGATATACATAGGTATATGTAGGTACTTATTATTTGTCTTAACTATGGAAAGTCGAAAATTTGCTTAAGAAACAGTTTAGTTTTGTATTAAGTCTAGGCGATTAGTCGGAGGAGTTTTTATGATTTACATACCTGAAGAGCAACATGACGCCTTGTTCAAATGACTGGAAGTTGTTGTGCCTAGTAATAGAATTTTCCACTGTACCTAGTTTGATATTTCCGAATACCTATGCACGATTTAAATATCGGTAAGTAATATTAATTATTTGCATTTGTATTTGTTGCTAAAAAATATGAAAATTTCCTTCAACACGTAACACATTTTCGCCCTCTTCTGCTCTTAAAGACATTTGACCCACAGTTGCTGAAACACAGTGCTCATATAGCCACCTACTTTACCTCACTTTGGCTTACGCTTGAGAAATCGGTGAATATAATATAGGGGCTTACTTATCAGAGATATGGATACCAGTTCAGGGATTCCTAATGCAAGTAATACAATTATAAATGCTTATATGGTTATATAGATGTGTTGCAGAGGGTTAATCAAACTAAATCAAACCAAACCAAATGAAATCAAATCAGAACCGATAATGATAAAGTGCCTCCTGATTCGTACTAAACTTGAATGAGATTGGCTATAAATTACGAGGTATAATGGATTAATACATGGAAAGGTATTTAAATGCTTAGATAGAGGTTTGCTTCAACCGAACTCTAACGCAACATCATTAATCATTGCAAATCAATCAGGCCACTAGGTTTATAGCAAATTGCAAGCCGTTAACCGCAAACCGTCAAATGTTTCTTACAACTTAGGTGTATATTGATTTTTGTTTTGTTTTTTTTTAAGTGTATTATACATTTGTATTTTGCTCGAATGCCAAACGAAAATGCCAGTGAGCAAAACTTGTTATAGCAAATGAAGATGTACAAGATACTATGCTAAGCTAGTTAGCTATATTAACTACCGCGAACTCCAACTACAACTGTAGCTAGTTACAATTTCAATTTCAAATTCAAATTCAAATTAATTTCAATTTTCAACTCCAACATTTGCATACAGTCAAAGCTAATGATGAATGGCAAATTACTTAGTTATGCTTGTGAATGTGAGTTAACTAAATACTAAATACTTTTAAAGGCATCTCAAGTCACAAAGGCACGCCAGATTGAGCGATCATCGAGTGATCATTCGTTGCGTTCCCTTTGTGACTTGTTGAATCAATGTTAAATCAACTGTTATTGACTTTTTGAGGTTATGTAACGCATATATAGTAAATATATAGTAAATATATATATATATATATATATATAAATATAGATATATTTTTTGTAATTGGGGTACGAGAATGTCCTCTCAATTGGAATTCGAGTTCAATTCAAAACTAATTATAGTAGTTACAGTTACAGTCGCTAATACATGAATGAATCAAGTTATGTACGAATATGCGCTTTGTCTGTTGGTTGTGCCGTATCGTTAATAGACACTAAGAGTTACACTAGGGTACAACCGTATTCTTCGTTTACCGAAAGAGCAGCATGATTCCTCCAGAGAACGATTGGAAGTTATTGTGACGATTCAGTTGGGTGTCCGGATCATATTTTATGTTGCCGAATACCTTTCAGTTTGTGAGATATTATAATTGATTTAGATTATTCATTACATGTTGTAAAACTAAATTCCTAAATTCACATCTACATATATAGAATGGAATATATATGTATAAGTATACATATATACATACAAATATCTATAAAATTGATATGTATATATGTATATAATTTTATATTTATATACCGAACTTTGGAATCGGCGTCGTCTACACCCTCTACACCCAAAATGTACCTATTCAAAATCAAAACATAATTATATCACTAAACACTACAGCTAGACTTTTAGCTAGATCAAAGAAAACTTTCAGCTCGCCTATGCTAACATTGAATTCAGATCGGGTGTACGCCCTATTGTGCGCATCTAGAAATGAGTTTTTGTTTTGTTTGTAATATGTCAGACTAACTGCTAGGTGTTGTATGATGCTTATAGACTAGATTGTGGTGAGAATGAAACAATACAAAAACAAAGAGAACAGAAAGAAAAATTATTGTGTTCGTGTGTATGTGTGAGTGTTCGAAACGATGATCAAATGATTAAACATATATGTTTCCTAACTTTAGCTTTGTTCAAAGAGCTCCCACCACGACTTATGTTGGCTATATCACCCGAAATCTGATCATGAGCAACAACTGTTCTAATGTGTTATATATTCGTGTTTCAATCGCGATTCACATATTTTCTTGTAGTTTCATTTCTTTAGTTTAGTGTCTCGTAACACTCAAAAGACAAATTGAGCTTCCGAGGCGGGGGAACACAGACTTACCTGCATGCCAATAATGGCGTATATAAAGAATAGCATTGCAATAAGCAAACAAACATATGGAAGTGCTTTAAATGATTGTACAAAGGTCCACAGGAGAATTCGTATTGTATATCCTTGTCGAAGCAATTTGATAAGACGCGCCGCACGAAACAAACGCAGGAAGCCAACGTTGATTGAGTTCGACTGTAAAATATTATTGGTCAAAGGGCGAGACGAGTGAGAGAGAGAGAAAAAGAGAGAGAGAGAGAGGAAAAAAAACGAAGAAAAACAGAAAATAAGGAGAGTAGATTAGAGAGATGGTGTATCGTTGTGAAACCGATGAGTACAGATATATTCGAGGCGAGTTGCCTAGCGGAACCCTTCGAATATAGTCTGAGGCTTAGTTTCATCTTTTTGTTTTTTTTTTTTTTTTTTTTTTTTTCAAATAGTTTCGTTAGTTCTTAGTAGCAGCTAGTAGTTAGTAGTAGTAGTAGTAGTAATAATAATAGTAGTAGTTGAGTAGTAGTAGTAGTAATAGTAGTAGTAGTAGTAGTAATAGCAGTAGTAGTAGTAGTAATAGTAGCAGTAGTAGTAGTAATAGTAGTAGTAGTAATACCAGTAGTAGTAGTAATAGTAGCAGTAGTAGTAGTAATAGTAGTAGTAGTAATACCAGTAGTAGTAGTAATACCAGTAGTAGCAGTAATAGTAGTAGTAGTAATACCAGTAGTAGTAGTAATAGTAGTAGTAGTAATACCAGTAGTAGTAGAAGTAGTAGTAGTAGTAGTAATAGTAGTATTAGTAGTAGCAGTAGTAGTAATAATAGTAGTAGTAGTAGTAGTAATAATAGTAGTAGTAGTAATAGTAGTAGTAGTAGTAGTAATAATAGTAGTAATAGTAATAGAAGTAGTAGTAGTAATAGTAGTAGTAGTAGTAGCAGTAGTAGTAGTAGAAGTGGTAGTAGTAATAGTAGTAATAATAGTAGTAGTAGTAGTAGCAGTAGTAGTAGTAGTAGCAGTAGTAATAGTAGTAATAATAGTAGTAGTAGCAGTAGTAATAGTAGTAATAATAGTAGTAGTAGTAGTAGCAGTAGTAGTAGTAGTAGCAGTAGTAGTAGCAGTAGTATCTCTAGTAGTAGCAGTAGTAGTAGTAGTAGCAGTAGTAGTAGCAGTAGTATCTCTAGTAGTATCAGTAGTATTTATAGTAGGAGTTATAGTAGTATTATAGTAGTAGTTATAGTAGTATTATAGTAGTAGTTATAGTAGTATTATAGTAGTAGTTATAGTAGTATTATAGTTATATTAGTAGTGGTGCAGTAGTAGCAGCTGTTGTAGGTTCTAGTTAGTTGGTGGTACTAGCAGCTAGTACATAATAGAAAGTACATACATAATACATATTGGTAGTTAAGTAAATTAGTAATTGAACTGGTTAGTAATGACCGAATCGTTAAAATATAATTGAAGAATTTTGAATGGGTTAGTTAAAAGTTGAAATTGAAATTTACCTTTTCTATATAGTATATATTAATTACAAAATAATTACAATCAAATTTGCATAATAGGTATGTTTACTCAGATATAGTATTTATATAGAGATAGAGAGAGATCATAATAATAATAATAGTAATAATAATAATAATGATAATGGTAAATGAAAATTTTAGATTCTTTCCAACAAAATGCTAAATAAAATGTGTTTCGAACTGTTTGTACCTTAATCAAAATACAGCAAATGCAAATATACATATGTTTAGTTTGAATCGAAATTTTGTGTTTTTGTTTTCGTTAGATTTGATCAAAAAACTATTGAGAAATTTCTGTTATCAAATATTAAGTAAATTGTAGTCTGTTTCTGTATGTGATTGTGCGTGTCTGTATGTATGTGTGTGTCTCTGTGTGTGTGTGTGTGTGTTGACTACCACACCAATACAGCGTAACATGTGCATTTGTATTTGTTTTTTTTTTTGTTTTGTTTTTTTTTTAGATGCTGATACTAATTACAAAACAGTTTTGAAAATGTGTCAAGTATTTGGGCCTTGGGTTGAAAATTTCTAAACAAAATTTGAAATTGTTTTGTTGTTGTTATTGTTGTTGGTTTTGTACTGTACTAAACTAATTGGGCGAGTTTTGGTTTTAGTTTTTGCAATGGAAAAGACAAAAGCATAACGGATACCATAATATACATAAAGAAAATTGTTCATTACGAATAAAAAAAAGGCATAAAAGGAAAAATATCTTTTTATCCTGTATGTACATTTTTTTTCTTTTTCATTTCGTTTCTTTTGTTGTTTTTTGTACACGTTTCATTATTCAAATTATTGTTATTCATTTTTTTTTTTTTTTTTATGTTTAAAAGTAAGTTTGAGCAGTCAAGAAGTGTGGACTAGTTTGTTAGTTCGGTGTTCGAAGACATTTGAGGGACCAAAAACACAAACACAAACGAGAAAGCCAAAAAATAAAACCGATTTTAAAACTTTGACCAAAATATTTTACTAATCAGCTGTTGTTGCATCATATAATTTACAAACAATGCGCATCTATATATACAAACTGCGATGGCGGTCACTGCTCTATCACGGTGACCGTGAAGAGTGACAGTGGGAGTGGCCAAAACGTTTGCATGTATATATAGATGTGCCTTGGCAACCCGCTGACTGGGGCGACGCATACCGCCTCGACGTGGCCTCTACGTAAATAGTTGAGATTAGAAAGTAAAACAGTTATAGATGTATATATATATATATATAGAAATATGTATCTGTGTGTGTGTGTGTGTGTGTGGTACAATTATCGTTGATTAAATATGTACATATGTATGTATGTATGTATATGCGGATTGGTTTACATAGATGTAGTTTACAACAATGCTCCGGTTGCTATCGCTATAGTGAAGCAGTTAGGAAGATGGTGCGATTGGATGACATTAAGAGTATAAACTAAGCTGGACATTGATTCGAACCGTTGAACGTACAGAAGACGTGTATGGATACAAAGACATGGCCAAGACTTATTCGATACCTATTGGACGGGGGGGGGGACTAAAAACTAGAATTCGATTCGATTCGACTTGATTCGATTCGAGTCTTCACTAACATGATGGGATATAAGCATTATTAATGAAACATATATAATATATATAAAAAGAGAGAGAGAGAGAGAGAGAGAGAGAGAGAGAGAGGAGAGCAATACGATTCGTATATAGTATATTTTGGAATGCCAAAATTACAAATCGGCCAATAACCATATCGAAGGGTAACAGCACTACGATAAATGATAAGGTTTATGATTTGTTCTCTGTTCACTAGAATATGGTCAGCTAATGAGCAGCTAAATACATATACATATGCAACATATACATGTATGTATGTATATATGTATATATATATATGTGTGTGTATTCTCGATAGTTTGAGCTACGGAAGAGAAAAACATCAACGATGCGATGTGAATATAGTATTGGAATAGTTTTGGATATACATATGTACGTAGTAGTGTAAACGTTTAGCTAATTTGCTAATTGATATAAATTCTTTCGACTTCAGTTGTTGTTAAATACATTAATATAGTAATTGGGGGAGGAAAACAAGAGAACGAACGCAAAAGACAACAAAATATAGAGAGTAGATTTCTTTAGGTTTTGATTTGTTTACTTACATCCTGTTGGATAGTCAGAGAAACCATATTCAATTTGAAATTTGTGTGGATTCGGATTCGGATTCATATTCGTATTCGTATTCGTATTCGGATTCGGTATTTGTGAATCAATTGATCAATCAATTAATAGAACCGCATTGTGCCCGTTATTTGGTATTTCAGAACAATATCGAGAACGGCAAATCCAAAGTTTGCAAGTGATTCGGTTTCGACAGCAGCCAAAGTATGATTCGATTCGATTCGAGTCGATTCGATTCAAGACAATTTCAACGATAATGAAATGTGTGATTTGCAGTGTTTTTGCAGTGTGGTCAGACGTTGATTCATTTTGTCAAATTTTATAAGGTATATTTGGTTGTTATTCATTTTATTATGTGTGTTTTTTTTTTTTTTTGTATTTAATATATATTTATTATTTTGTTATTGATTTATAAGGATTAGTTTTATTTGCCATAAGGAGTACGCATTGATGTTTTTTTTTTTTTTTATATATATATATAATTTTTTTAATCGAATTGCAGTTTTCATACGACGTTGGCGGCGTTAAGGACAGTCGATTTAGTTATTTTATTTTGATTATTTTCCAAGAAAAATTAACAAAGAAATTAATAAAGTAGAGTTGAAAATTAGTAATAATAGTTGAATTGAATTTGTTGCAGTTTGCAAATATATATATATATATTTAAAGAGAGAGAGAGATAGAGAGAGAGAGAGAGAAATCAATGAAAATTTGTGAACAGAATTAGTATTCGTGTGTTTTGTTGTATATGTTTATGTTTTTTGGTTGGTTTTTGTTTGCTTTGGTTTTTGTTTATACAAATATATCGTTTCATATCGCGCTGCTGCTCTATCAAGCCTTGTACGCCTCTACCTTTAACTACGTATGAATAGTTGTTGTATCGGATCTTAACTGAGCGTTAACTGCAAGCTAATGGACAAGGGCAACAAGTATTGCGAATCACATGATGACGCCGAATGATAACACTTACATACCTGTGGCAGTGGTCGAAAAATATACATACATACATTTACATCTAAATAAGGTACGGTAGTATGTAAATCTCTTAAAGTATCGTATGAACAAAGCAAAGTTATACAGCAACTTAAGCCTAACAGCACCCAATGGCACTCAGAGGGAGCTTCATCAAGTTGCAGCATGCATCGTGGCAATCTCTAAGCAAGTTGTAAAGGTTCGTACTTCATATTACTCATAATACTAGACTATGGACTACAGTTTATAAGGAGCAGTTTATCGGCAAAGCAGCTCGATGGATCGATAGATCGATCGATTGAGACGATGGCGACGATCTTAGTATATGAGAACAGCAAAGAAAAAAAAAAATATTTTCAGGCTTATTGAAGAAGGTACATATGTCAGTCAGATATAGAATCTTCAGAAGAGATAGAGAATGAAAACTAGTAAAATATCGGAAAGTGGTTGTAGACCCGTAGTCGGTTTAGAGGGGATAGTGGAGGGCTCTACAATCGAGGCGCCTAGTTAAAGTAGTTAAAAGTAGTTAGAATAGGCAACAATATATATGAATAATATAAATCCTTGCCAAGTGCTGAGAAGCGAGACACTCTAAGTATCCATATGGAGCTTACATCATGCGAACAGGTTTGCTATATACAGTATATGGAGGATATACCTAAGTATATAAGTATTTGGCATTCAAGAAAGTCTTTGAGTGCACATAAATGTTGGAACGGAAGTCCTTGAAACCAATATTACTATTACTTACATTCGCCACGCTTGTCAGCTAAATAGCTCCACTTACACAGTTACACACAGTCGATATCGTATCGATATTTGTTGAATGTATCGATATTTAAATTATAGTTTGTTATTGTATTGGCACTGTAGTTGGGACTGTTCGAATCGGGTGTCTTTCTTAGTGTGTGTGTGTGTGTGTGTATGTGAGTGTCACCAATGCTATTTGACCGAGTTTTAAGTTTTTCGTTTTCATTGCAAGTTTTCATGTTCAAGCATAGAGAAAGCTTTGTATTTGTCATGTTAAATAAAAGAATGTAGGATCGGGCTGTTTTTGTTTTTGTTTTGTTAGATCGATCAATCAAATCCATGCGCAAATACTGAGCAAAAAGAAGATGAAATAGAACAACTGTTGCATAGCTTCACATAACTAAAGGTAAAGCGCCTGAAAGTCTGCTTCATTTTCTCTCTTTTGTTTGAATAGCAAAGGCAAAATATCTTATTAAATACTAGAGTGAAACTTTGTATATATGTACATATAGAAGGCAAAATTTGAAAATAATTATTAAAATCGATGTCAATTAATGCTTAAGACAGACCATCTTGATCTTGGACTTCTGCCAGATATATAATTAAATAACTGAGTGCGAATTCGAATTGTCTACAACAAAACATTCGGTATAGTGTGAAGTATATGCAAGTCGTCCGTCACAAAGCAATTGTTTAATCAAATTTCTAATCAAATCATAAATATTTATGAAAAAGGAAATAAGAAACTAAAGAAAGTGACACCCATCCAGCCGCTTTATAAGTTCATCTACCAACTTGACTACAGACTTAGACACGCAATTTAAAAGAGAAGTAGATACAATCGCAATTTGGTGTGATTCGCAACAGAAAATGGGAAAAATCATAGATATACTATGTATATATATGTATATGTATATGGGCGCAACGGAAGCAAACAAAGAAGTTGATTGAAACAAGGCAAACGAATTGTGTTCGGCGAACCGAAATTCCAAATACCCCTGCTATTATATACATATATATTTATGTATATCGGGTAACATCGTTCGATGATCTTTGGAACTGATCTACACTAAAAAGAAAAGTAGCAAGAAAATTAGAGATACACAAAAAAATGTTTTCACTGATCAAGTCTTTGACTCTCTTCAGCTAGGAAAATGATATATCTCTAGTAAAACTATATGTGAGCTCTCTGGATTATATATGGAGAGATGGAAGCTTGAACCTTTAGAATTCTTGGAATATTAGTGCTAGAGGTAATTATAACTCTAGAGCTCAAAATATCTTTTATATAGCGATCTTTATATCGCGAGACCTTAAAAGTTATAGCAAATATGATTAATATGAATATATAATAGAGATTCTTATATAAAGAGACCTGATAAAATACATTTATATGAACTTATAATAGAGATCTTAAAAGCTTTTGTGGCAAATATATTTATATGCATCAATAATTCGAGCTATACGAAATTATAGTTTAATTTGTTATCTATATACAATTTATTTTCAGAATCAGAATCATACATATATATGTATATATAGGTATATATAGGTATATAGCTATAAATATATACTATATATATATTTTATAGTTAGTTTACTCAGTTTCATTATTAGGATTAGGAGTTGATATTAATTGTTAGACTCGCCGCTGTTAAATGATAGTAGATAAAAATAAATGCAACTCTTTAATACAAATGTGTGTGGGCAAAGTTTTTAGTGTGTGTGTGTGTGTGTGTGTGGAGGAGAAAATGAATAGAGAATGTTATGGAAAAGTATAAAATCTAATAAGCTTAGTTTAGGTAGGTAAGTGAAAAGTGCTTAGCAGTAAAAGCGAAAGCTAAATCATTGACTTTTTGTACACATAGTAGGATTTGGAAAAATGCAATTTCTGTGTAGATTGTGTTTCGTACTTACATCGTGCTGTTGGTGTTGAAATTTGTTGTACATGTCGATGTAGTTGTTGATGAGTTATACATACATATATGTATATATATGTATGTATACATATATTGCGATATACATATATACATATATAAATATATATACGTATATATGGATATATATGCATGCATGCATATGTGTGTGTGTGCCATTTGGCGTGCGTGTGCGTGCCAACACATGCACACACACACAGATTCACATGCATGCATAGTTATAATTGTTGAATGACAACATGTTTGTAATACAATTCAATTTGTTGATTGGGTTCGTTTCATATTTCATATCGTGGTATTAATTTTGTTCGGTGAATTTGTTTTTGTTTTTCATTATTTTTGTTTTGTTTTTTTTGTTTGTTTTTGTTTAATACAAGTTGTGATTGGTGGTGAACGAGTTAGTTGCATATTCATTGCATTTGGTATTTGGTATTTGATATTTGGCATTGGTGTTGTAATTACATAGTACATGTGTGCGTGTATTTGTTTTTGGTTTTGTTTTATTCATAGTTTGTTTATAGTTTTTTGTTATTATTGATATATTGATATATATATATATATCGTGTTGGGCAGTGATAGACGTGATGTTTTTTGTTTCCCGATAGCCAATTTATATGTGGGAATATTTATTGATAGGAGGCATTTGTATAATATAATTGATGTTTGCATACATATATACATACATATACATATATATATAAATGCATGTATAGACACACACACGCATGTGTGTGCATGTACACAATGTATATACATGTACATAGATATGCAAGTAATGCGTATAGATTTGCATGTGTTACATAATTCATACAGTAATATATATGTGAGGGGTGTACATATTTTTGTTTGATTGCGTGAGTGTTTTATTTTATTATATTTTTGCATTCATCATTTTGTTTTTTTTTTTCGGTTTGATTCGGATTTGGTTTTCCCGATTTTGAGACCACATTTCGTATTTGGTAATCGTTTTCGTACACAAATAAATATGAAAAAAGGAAATCAAAAAGAAATATGATTATTAATTTCTGTATTTCGTGGGAGTTTATAAAAGAAATATTAAATTTTTTTGTTTTTTTTTTCTGTGTTAAATCAAATGTAAATTTGTTATTAACAATTTCTCGTGTGCCTGTGCTTACATATAGTACATATATATATATATATAAACAGCAGTGTCAGATGTTGTCTATAACACACACTCCGTAAGGATTGCAAGTGACCCTAAGGTAGGCAGTAGATAAGACAAGTATATCTATAATATAAACACTTAAGAGTCCTATCCCAGAGTATTTCATATGAGATTATGATTATGAATAGATGATAATCACCCAAGAAATGTGCCCCAACAAAGGTTCTTCCCCACTCTCTGAAATAGGTCGAAATCCATGATATTGTTCACGAGTGCTTCAACGTTTCATATACATATATACTCTGAATCAAAATCACCTCAAATCAACTGCGTGTTCATCATTAATAATTAACTTAAAATTCATTTTTGCATATGCCATCATATACTCTCATTCACGTGTATCGTCCGTTCGTTGAAGATCGTCAGTCGAGTGACATACATATGTATACTAGTAATAGTCCGTTGATTGCATAGAATTGTGACTTAAATACATATGCACGTCTGTTCACATTAACATGTGTACGTGTGTATATAGATATATACATCTTGTGTGGGTGTATATGTTTGCATATTTGTGATTTTTGGTATTCATATGAATTGTGTTCGGGTTCGAGTATCTTGGTAAAAGAACCAAACAAAAAAGAACACAAAATGAAATATATATATATACTTTGTTGTTTAACTTATGAATTACATTGTTTGTTTGTCTTGCAAAACGGCCTACATAAATCGAACACAACAATAATATGTATGGCTCATAGTTTAAGCTCGTGCTGAACAGCATATAATTACCCCGAATTCCATCCAGAGAGCATCCACAATGCTGCCCAATACCGTAATTAGATCAAAAATGTTCCATGGATCCTTGAAAAAGTTCTATAAAACAAATGTTTCAAAATATTAGCGTACTTAAAATTAAATAAATACGTAAGCAAAGCTCTCCCCATGTAAATACGTAGAGAAAATGCAAGCAGGAGACCATCAGAGATCATAGAGATTAATAATCAGAGGTTAGACAGCAAATATCAGAAATTAGAAATCAAAGATCACAGATCAAAGATAAGAGATCAGAGATCGAAGATAAGAGATCACAGATCAGAGGTCGCAGATTAGAGATCAGAGATCGAAGAACAGAGATCGAAGAGAAGAGATCACAGATCGGAGATCAGAGATCAGAGATCGAAGATAAGAGATCAGAGATCAGAGATCGGAGATAAGAGATCACAAATCGGAGATCAGACATCAGAGAACAGAGATCGGAGATACGAGATAACAGATCGGAGATCAGAGATCGAAGATCGAAGAGAAGAGATCACAGATCACAGATCAGAGATCGGACATAAGAGATCACAGATCAGAGATCGGAGATCAGAGATCAGAGATCGAAGATAAGAGATCATAGATCAGAGATCGGAGTTTAGAGATCGGAGATTAGAGATTAGAGATCAGAGATCGGAGATAAGAGATCACAGATAAGAGATCGGAGATAAGAGATCACAGATCAGAGATCGGAGATTAGAGATCAGAGATAAGCTAGAATGCATTCGGATATGTGTAGAGGTAGATATATGCTAATATAGTGGATCGATGTGTCGGATACTTCTAGTCGTATACGTCCAACAAGAAAGCTCTTTAGGCATTATAATTTTATTATTTGTAAAATGCCAAATTATTCACTTAGGACGTGAAATTGAGTTATATATCATATAAGAAAGCCTTATACCTATTCGAAAATATTTATAACTGCAAAATGAGGGTCACACAACATGTATGAAATGCACATATAGGTTTCATTCATTTCCGAATAGGTTTACTTGAACCTATCTTCCTTCTTATATCTATAAGCCCACCCAATAAGACTTAATGTTTAACAATAATACTGAGCTTCAATAATATTAGGCTTGAATAATTATGTAACTTACCTTGAAACCGAATCCAATTATTTTTAGAACAGTTTCAACACTGAACATGCCTGTGAATCCCATGTTGATGTATTTTAGTGACTTTTCGTACATCTCGCTTTGATTATGATACTGTTGAGATTATGTTTGTATATGATTAGTCTAGAAATCTTCATGACATTAAAAACATAAACTATGTACGTGGAAAAGTCCCTTGATAAATTCTTTACTACTTTGTGTCTTTTCAGAATTGAATATACATACATAGATGAGAGATCTGAATATCTCCTGATAATTACAATTTATGTTTTGCATAACTTTTTAGAGAAACTTTTAAATAATTTAAAGTCTATGAACCCCAAAAAATGAATAAATGAATTACATTTTGAATATCTCTGCCAATTGAAGATTCAGATTTAGTGCTTTGCACACTAGTATTGCGAGTTAAGCATTAAAACTATAATTCTAAATTGAAATCTTCTATTTAACTGTCATAGCTATTAGACTGATTCATTTTGATGGCTATGAACACGATTCTCTTACTCATCAGAATATTCTCGTATATACTATACCGTATTAGCATTCATATTCGTGAATCATGAATCAGCAACTTACCTTCATCATTAACAACAGCGTATTGAACACAATCAGCATCATTATAAAGTATTCAAATGGTGTAGAGACAACAATGCGCCACACTTTATACTTGAAAGTATTTCGATTCTTGGGCATATATCGCTCAAGTGGCCGAGCTCCGATCGTAAAATCAATGCACGATTTCTGTGGGAAAAGAGACAATTAAATAATACCACAGGCAAAACTAGCAACAAATTGTGTAGAGCTAAACATTTTATAAATTGCTATAAATTATGTCCAGCACCCAATGCAAATGGAGAGCTATACAGCTATAGAAGGCTATATCTTCTATAGCTGTATGTCAAGTATCAACTAGGCTTCTTAATGTTAGGAACAACACATCGAGTCTACGAGCATCTTCAATCGTCTGTCGAAACATATGTTACATGACTTGATAATGTCATAAAATATTCAATATATTGTTTTCTTTTAATTCATTTTAATTGTTTTTTATTATTGGATCGAAGCTACTTCTAGAATTGATCGAGAAATATTTTAATAGACACATTTCAGACTAACACGGATTATCTTAAGCTGCTTCGAAAAAGAAATTACCGGAATGAGCTGAAAGCTAATAACTCTAGTTACTACATTATGTAATAGACATTATATTTTATATTATTGTTCAAGTACAGAGTATAGGAAATAAATACACAAATATTTGGTAATGCCTATCTGTTAAGAGGTATACCTAATTAATAATTAATAAATCATTCTCCTGACTCTGTTGACTAGATGAAGCATCGAAGTCTAATACGCCAAAAAAAGGAGTATCCGACTAACCAAGATACCCGGCAGAAAGTTTCTATAGTGAGACAGACGTACTATATAGCAGCTAAATTGACGCAACAGTTGAACCAGATTAAGAAGTCTCTATATTATATTATATAGGATGCATATATTATATAGGATCAGCCGCCACAGTCATTCGCAATGGGTGCAGGTTACGGTATATAAACATGAATGTATTTAGTCTGCTCGCTAATGAGTTTTACACAATATTGATCGGCCCAATTGGAATGTTTATTCATAAGCTATTAGGTGAAATGCATGCCAATCAAAACAAGATCAACTGAATGGAAAAATTTTGCATTTTTTGTGCAATAGTTGAATCGATTCCAGATGTGAGACTTGGTGCCTTACTAGCTATTAAATGTGTACATATACATAGGTATATCGATATAGTTACATTGGAAATAATAATAAATGCATATATATATTCATATATATATATAATTATATATACATTTTTTCAAATTGATAGCTAATAAATAATAGAAATGCACATCAATTGGTTATGTCGGTTAGATCGCCTTTATAAGAGATATTGCTGGCTTTATGGCATACTTACAGTGTCGAGCGTGTTGTTATTCAGCAACGAATTGATATAGCTTATGACATTACGATATTAATCGTTAAATATTCATGACTGAATATTTAAGGACTATCGTGAGTATTATCAAAAATCTCTACTTTCCGGTAAATGTTCACTCTCTATATATATTTAATGGGTCTCTAATGATGTCATATATACAGATTCCGATCGATATATTAATCCTAGCTAAATGTGCCCTAAGGCCTATGCCATGATAGCTAGATAGATGTATTTACATCTTGAATTTAAAACTAGTTTTGTAAATAGTTTCAAAAACAACAGAAAATTGAACTATTCTACGCTTAATTCCAAACGGGTTTTGCATACGAGAACTGTTTTTTATAGGGTAATATCATATTTGAGTTATGGTTGTTACTATATTAGATATCGTATCATATCATATTTGAAAGATAATGCCAAATGTTTTCATCCATAAAAATCAACTCTCGCATGTTAAACGCAATATCTAATATGTATCCGCAAGGCAAGGTAAGGGCAGGACAGAAGCCAGAGGTCAGAGGTCAGAAAGATTGGACAGTCGTATATAGAAGATATAGTAGAAGGCAGATATTGGAACGATTTGTGGGTTTTGTGGGCATAGCCCAGGCAGAGCGATCAACGTTTGCCGATCTGTGTGATTTTTGGTTGTAGTTAGTATTCGAGTTTGGCTAGCATACATATACATACATACATCAATGGGTTACTATCTAATAGAGGTACACATGTATGGGTATCGTTGTATGTATGTGTGTACATTTACGTGCAGATACATAGATAACTGTTAACGACTATCAATTTTACGAGTAAGTACATTACACATGAAACACACACACATAAAAGCATTGTTTGAATTTCGATTTTGTTGTATTTTTTTTTTAGTATTTAAATTTTGTTTTGTTTTTTTTTTTTTTTTTGTAAAAATTTTGATTGTCTCGCTCACCTGATTTTTGTCAATTTCACCATCTTGCAATTCAGCTTCGCCTTGCTCTTGAAATGTTATGATAATCAAGGCGACGAATATGTTGACGAAGAAGAATGGAAATACAATAAAATATACTATATAAAAGATGGACATTTCGATCCGGAAATTTTGGATTGGACCCCTATCTTCATAAGTGGCAGCCATTGAGTGTTGCAAGACCCTATTGGACGGTTACCATTTAGCAACATTTTAGTGTGGGTGAAGATAGCACAAAACAAACAAAAAAGTAAAAGTAACAATTCATTATTCACCATCCGCACTCGCTTAACAGAACAGCACAATATCGTAAACATTATCATTATTATCAGTATCAGTATCAGTATCAGTATCAGTATCAGTATCAGGTGAGTTAAATCATACAAGTCAAGGAAAAGCAGAAATGAAAACACACAATTCTTAGAGCAAACAGAGCTTACTGTGGCCATCCCTCGCCGGTCTGTACGGCGAACAGCGTCAGCATCGCAGCGGCGACATTGTCGTAGTGGAAGCTGCGTGGCTTCCACACGCGCATCTCCTGTTTGGGCAGCAGTTCGTCTTCCTCGTATTTGAAATACGAACCCCTTTTGTGGGTTGCGGGTTGAGTTGTCAATGGATTGCATATAACATTGCATATGTTGATGTTTGGTTTATGGTGTGTTCGAATTTCGTTATTATTTGTATTGTTTTTTTTTTTTTTTCGTTTATATATATATATATAATTGGAAACGGAATATGAAATCAAGTTACAATAAAAAATACAAAATTAAATAAACACACACACTACATATATCAAATGATAAAGTCAAATTCAATTGAAGAACATTCATTGTATATGTGAGAAGATATTTGCTAAAAGTTAGATATGTATGTGTGGAAGTGAGAGACAGAGAGTGTGTATGTATGTGTGTGTGTGTGTGTGTGTGTGAGAATATATACATAGATCTAATAAATAGATATAGCAGAAATAAGTTTCTATTGACGTCTTTAGGTAAATATTGCACAACAAAAATATAAACAGATTCTTATGCATGTATGTATGTAGATATGCATAGATATGCAGGTATGTACGCATGTATGTATGCATGTAGTTGATGATGATGATTCGTGTACTCTGCAATTGTAGTATTTGTGACAGTATTTAAATTTGTCTAGCTGTAGCCCAGAACAATCCAAATCAACACTGCACAATCTCAGAAGGCGTACAAAGAAAAGAAATGTTCGAAAACCTAATGCATATCTTTCAGATACAGCTACAGCTATAGATATAGATATTGATATAGATATAGATTCTACATCGCTTTGCTGTCGGCCAACAGACTAAGTGTGTTTGGTAGTGTATAGCTTAGTTCGTCGTGGTTTGAATGTTGTTTCTAGCTGCTTGTTTGCTCGGCGATGTGTAACAAGAAAGCTGCGCTTGCGATGTCTGAAAGCGATTTTGCATAGCGATCAACGTGATCTAACGGTGCGAGAGAGCTCTACATAGAGAGCAACACAAGTATGTTTATAAATGAGCAGGATGTGCGTGTACATATGTTGTGGAGTTTTGTGTCAATTTGAATGTCAATCAGTTGGACGCAGCCACAGCTATAGCCACAGCTACAGCATCAAATAATAATTAAAATAGCTGATCTTCCTCGCACTTCCTGGGCTTTCTTTTCTCGATTTGTTGCCAATGTATATTAGAGTATATATTTCATGTGGGAACTGTTTTGGAATCTGCTTATCAGTTGTGAATGCGACTAGTCTATACGTGTCTAGTAAGAAATATTAGATAGAAAACATATATATTTCTATATATTTAGTATGTATGGGAAGGTATAAATAGACGTTAGGATAATTCAAAAAAGTTGAGAGAAATGGCAAAATAAAACGGGAGCAGATTGTTGAAAACTAGTCTCCGATATGATCGATCAGGACTGGGCTAGGTTGGGTTAGGTTGGCTGGTAAGTTGGTGGTTCACATGATAAACGAGTACTACGAGAGATTGGAGTTTGAAACACGACGAGATCTACATTAAAATTGAAACGATTTGTGATACTAGTTGGTACGTGTACGCGTATACAGACTTATTAAGAAATCTTCTGGTAGTAATATGGACTCTTTGGTATTTGGTAAAATACCCAATTGTTAAGAAATAATATTGATATAGATAGATATTGATAGATAGATAGTAGTTATTTACATGCTAAACGCGATCGGCAGTAAATTCTTGAATTGAATTGAATTGAATTGTCTGATTTTTTTGGTTTTTTTTTTTTTTGGACTTTGGATTTTGGTGTAGTTAGAAGGCAACAGATATAGAAAAATACATTGATCGAGTTAACGGATTAACTAGAAAATCATATAGAATAAAACTAGAAAGGTCTTTCATTCAGGTGGCATTTGTAGTTTCGCATTTCAGTTCTGATCTAAGGATTTACATATATATAATTTTTTTTTCTTTTTGTTGAGTTTTCATTATATTTTTTTTTCCTTTTTGCTGTTTGTCTTTCGCTCGTTTTTTGCTTCGTTATTAAATTCGCATATTTATGTTTATCGTTGGTTTTCTTCTTCTTTTTTTGTAATTTCTTTTTCTTTTTTTTTTTTTTTTTTTTTGGTTTTGTTTTTGGCCCTTTTACTCGCTTGATTGTGGTGGAAGCACAATTCAGGCAAGAAAACTGGGCGAGAAACTTTAAAATGCTACTCTTACATTCTGTAAAATCAGTGCACCTTTTTTTGTCATCTTAGAACAGAAGAACGCAGAAGAAAACGAAATGAGAACGCAAAAGAACACGAAAATTAAATCGAACTTAAGGAATTTACAATCGGAACAGATATAGTTAGGAGAGACCAAAAACAAATACATTTAGTACAACTTCAACTAAAAAGAGAGATTTTTAATCATTCTTGCCTCACTATATATACATATATGTATGTGTATATTTATATATAGTATTCATTTGCAAGCGATCAACTGCTATGCTCAAAATCTTGGTCCCTGCCTTAGGCATTGCGGCTCGCTCTCCCGCTTGATCTGGAATCATTTATCACAACTCAACTGAACAGAACTGAACTTGAAATCTCCTGGACGATTATGTATGTATGTATATTGTAGAGCAGAAGCGCTCTTGGGTCAAACTTGGTTCATGTTGTAGAGTTATATATGTATATATATATATCTATATAGGGGTAGCCAAATGTGTACATACATAGAGACAACAAGGTAGACTAACTAGCTAGCGTAGTGTTAATTAACACATCACACACACACACACAGAGAGAGAGAGAGAGAGAGAGAGATGGCGATAGGTTCATCAATTAGTTAGACATCTATGTATGTTCAGTCTGTTAGAGTTACCTAAAAATCTAATGTACATATAGGTAAAACAGATGTAAGTTAGACATATATCAGATTGTAGCTTGTGTTGTGATTTAAGATACATAGCTAGGCATGTACACAGTTAACTATTGTTATGTATGTAGTAGGTATTTAAAAGCTTTGTAGACACAATTGTAACAAGCCAAGGATTGGAGCACACAGACAATAACTGATGTATTTATATATATATATTGTATATGTATATTAAAGAGTCTAATCAATCGAACATATACATGTATATAGAGCATATGAATGTACATACAATATACACATATCTAGATATATTCATATCAATAAATATATATATGTATGTATATGCATTCAAATGCATGTATTTACCGAGAGATTGAAACACGTATGGATAAATACAAAAGAGGGAGAGACAGAGAAGGAGAGACACACAGAGAGAGACAGAGAGAGAGAGAGAGCAAGAGTGTAGAGAAAAACTATATATACACATATGTATATATACATACATACATATATGCATGTACATGTACACATATATATATGCACATATATAGATATGATAACACCGAAATGTATGTGTAACGCGTCTAACAGATATAATAATCATCATAATAAGATCTATGAAATGATAATAGAAACTATACGAAATATATCATGAACAACATTACGAAACACAGAATCAACTGAGAGCAGATACAAATAGCAAAACGTAAAGAAAAATGAAACGAAATGGAAAACGAAAACGAAAGCGAAAACGAAAACGCCAAGTAAAATCAAAAACAATTGTCAATGTTTTTGAAAATACGGAAAGAAAATGTTTACTTACTGGCACTCTTCGGAAGTATGTTTACTCTCATCCGTACAATAAAAAAACTTTCCATTGAACAATTGTACACCAATAACAGAAAATATAAATTGAAACAATATGTACACGATTAGAATGTTAACAACATTTTTTAATGAGTTCACGACGCAATCGAAGACGGCTTTCAATTTGGGAACACGTTTAATTGTCTTCAATGGACGCAGGACGCGCAGCACCCGAAGCGATTTGATAGTGGACAAATTTTGTCCAGCGCTGCTACCGCTCATATCGAAACCGAAACTAACAGCAGCGCATATAACGACCACAGCATCCATAATATTCCAGAATTCTCTTAAATAGCTGCCAGGATGTAGGATGACACCCAAGTCTACAATTTTCAGCAACATTTCTATCGTGAATACGCCGGTAAATGCATAATCAAAGTAATTTAAGATCTTATTTCGCCTCGAGTTCTCACGAACGGGATCTTCGGCTGCTAATGCTATTGATGACATTGATATGACGACCATTATGAAGAAATCAAAATATGGTAAATTAACCACCCAATGGGCGCCACGTCGTATGCTGTATGCATATAGATATAGATAGGTCATTTGATTGATTGTTGTACCAATAGAGGTGGTTGGTTGGTTTTGTTTGATTTGATTTGATTTGATTTTGTTTGATTTTTTTTTTTTTTTTGGTTAGTTTTGAATTTTTATTTTGTTTCGATCGATTTGGATTTTCCAATAGGTAGCCATGGAGAGTTCAGATTAAGTTTTTTTTTTTGGTTTTTATCGTTTACAATTGCAAGGTTCGATTAATTCGTTTATTACATTTGTTATTAAATTTTATATAGATAGTTTTTTTTTTCGATTGCGTTTTGCGTTTTGTTTAGTCAACCGTTTTATTTAATTCGATTTTTTTTTGGTTTTCCAATTATTATTTAATCGGTTTTTATTTGAAGTAATTATCAATTTTGTTTTGTCGTTGTTGTAGTTGTTGTTGTTGTTGTTGTTGTTGTAGTAGTTGTGTTGTAAAAGTTATAGTTGAAGATAATGATGATGATGTGGTTCATAACATGAATTGCAGTTGCTCGTGATGGAGGTGATTGATATTGTAGGCAAGGAGGATACAAATGAAGTATTCGTCGATATTTGTAGTGCAAATATTTACAAATATATATATATTATCATGTGGATATATATGTATGTATATATAAATTTGATTAATTTAGTTGAGTTCAATTCATTTAATTCGATTTGATTCGATTCGATTCGATTCGATTTGATTCGATTTGATTTGTTTCATTGTAGTGTGCAACAGAAAATTGTAACGAATCCAAAAGAAAAAGTGAAAAGAAAAAGAAGTGAAACAAGTTAGTACATTTGGTATTACCATTGGCTAAAAAGAAGTTTATCGGTTAATTAAGACAATTACAGTGGTTCATAAAAGTGTGCTAAGAGTTAACCAGTTCATTTACGAACCTATGCGAGGCTTACGCATACTGAAATCAAAAACAATATTTATTCATATCCCTGCCTAGGCAGCTAGATCCAAGCCTAGGAGATCATTCAAATGCTCGATGCTCTCTGACAATTTATGAATTTTAGATTTTAAGTAAATGTATTACTCAATTCAAATATATTTAGATACGGACTGACTCACTGAAACATAATCTAGGCATTGTTCAGATGTTACATTTTAGTGTTTTGCCTTTTTCATAAAGTGCAAAGATTTACTTTCGAAATATTCTGTTTTTCAAAATGAATCAAAGGTAAATTGACCAGACAACGCCGGGCAGCAGCCTGACAGCCTGACAGTCTGACAGTCTGGCAACCTGGCTAATTGGCACCCTGTAATTAAATATCAGCTTTAGATATAGATGAGAATCATATTTACGGATTTGTTGGTGATAGTATGAACATCGAAGAGTATGGCAACATTGGCTTTGGCCCTTCCGTCACTTCCTCCTCCTCCTTCTTCTCTTCCTCCTTCTTTTTGCCTTTGCCCTTGCTGGTGGCCACGGCACCATCGCCGTTCTCCAGGTGGACACCGTCGCCCTGGAGGGCTTCCATTTCTTTTTCTAGTTCTTGGAGCTGTTTCTCTTTATCTTCTTCGACTTGTTCCTCTTCGGCTGCTGTCAGTTCTTGAGCATTCGCCAAATTATCGACGGCGATAGCCAAGAACACATTTAAAAGCGTATAATTACCGAAGAGTACCAAAACGATAAAGTATCTGTTGGAAAAGAGACACAATGCGATTAGTGCGATCCACCGATAATCGATGTGGAGCTATTAGTATGCTTGATAATGTTCGATGTTACACCCAAAGTCTACTCTGTATCCTGCATCCGGTCAAGTGTAGAAGGTCAATTTCAATTTCGTAATCAAGTAATCCATAATCGAAATACATATGTACATATGAGAATGTTTCAAGTGATCAGATGATCAGGTGATCAAGCGATCAATTGACAGAGCAATAGCAAGAGCGTTAACTGATCTCAATATAACACAAATATACCAATATGAACTGTTCGATCTAATATATGTGAGCATAGTGTATCGGATAGTAGCAGCAGCTAGAGTGTTGAATAGTTATAATACTTGAAATGTTGGGCCAAGGGGCCAACAATTAATCCAAAACATGGCATGGCTGGAATAGAAATGAATTATGGAAATAGATAAGCAAGAGTGAGATCAACTAGGCTAGCATATCTAAATATAATGCACTTACGTTGTTCGATAGCGAGCGAGTGCGCAGAGGGAGGCTGCATCAACTAGGGGGTAAAACGATGGATGGACTTGGCTTGCAGAATTTCAGGATCGCATTTAACTAAATTCTCCAAGCTCTAAAGTCCAATATTTTCACACACACATATATATATATATATAGGTCAATATATATATTGTGAGACCAAAACTCCAACGTTCCGGATCTTTATGGTAGATTGCACACATTAATGGTTCGACGTTCAATGAATATCAACTAATCGCCCCAATTAATAACCCCAATATCCTTCCACCAGCCTAAACTATTTATTTGTTGATCGATAAGAAGAGCAACCTACTCTCTAGCAGATTTCCTTGAGTTACTGATAAAGCTAATGATGTTGTATACTCGGTTCACAAACTGAACTAATAAGAACTACATAATGCAAATTTAATAATACAAATTTAATTGATTAATAAAATGAATTCCTTTTCGAATGATAAAAATAATAAATGCAGAGCATTTGCTCTATGCTCTCCAACTGTTCATAGGCACGCTCTCTCTCTCTCTCCCTCTCTCACACACACACTTTACAGCTATGTCTGATCGCACAGAAAGTTGACACATAGAATTCCCAAATGGTTACAGCACAGCGAGAGTAGCAAGACGAAGGCGAGCCTGCGATCGACAGTGAAGTTTGCTGACTATAGAGCCGGAAGGTTCTGGAAATATGTAGCTATTTGTGTGTTAAGCCAATCAACAAATACGACAAAATGAGCCCGAGACAATTGCATATGATATACTACAATAACTACTCGTACATAAGATAAAGTACTGTGAACCGAATATGACAAAGTCGGCGAGGGCCGACTGTAACTAGCTTTGTTTGATTCTAGAATACGATGTTTCTTAGCAATACTATAATCACATATATGTATGTGCATATATGTATGTATATAATGTCAATGCCAATGAGAATTTCAATTAACGACAGTTAGCAAACATTTATAGATAGTTGTATAAACTTACATAGAGTAAATCATTCCTTTCTTTGCACCACCTTGCGATATAATACCCTGATACATAACTTCATTCCAATCTTCGCCGGTTAGGATTTGGAACACTGTTAAGAGTGCTATGGGAAATGTGTTAAAGTTTGTTTCGGGCGTGCCTCCTGGCAAATTGAACTGCCCACCGAACAGTTGCATGCCGAGCAGTGCAAATATCAGTATGAACAAGAAGAGCAGGAACAACAGTGAGATGATGGATCTCATCGAATTCAGCAATGATATAACTAGATTACGTAGGGATGACCAATATTTGGTCACTTTGAAGATGCGCAACAGCCGGAGGGCACGCAACACAGACAGACCGAACGAGCCGCCCTTAACTTCAGACCAGATCACCTCGAATATCGAACCACTAATGACGACACAATCAAATCGATTGAACGACGACTCGAAGTAAATGCGTGGCCCCAGCGCATACATCTTGATGAACATTTCCGACATGAACAGCCCCAGGAAGATAAATTCCGCATAGTCTGCAAATGAAAAGTTCGGATTAGATTGTACCATTGCCCCGCCCCGGCTCCAACAGTCGATGCAAATTACTTACACAGAAACTCCGTGAGGAATGTCGGCTGTCCATAGTGCTCGACAGCGACGCAAACAGTGTTGAGAAAGACGAGCACTATCACGAACCAATAGAACCACTGCGTCTTCACTGTGTGCCGTATCCAGAAACGGAATCTTTTCTCGGCTCTCCAAAATCCCGTACAGCTGCCTTGGGGTTTCGAGCGAGTTTTCAGATAACCTGTCAAGAGTACATTGTCGCATGATCAGTAAGGCCGCATCGGCTAATCGATCTGTGTATATCGTCTATATAGTCTTATTGCTTAAGTGTTTCGATTATTGCCACACATACAAGTTCTTGTGTATCCTGCGTATGATTACGTTGTGATATAGTCGTGGTAGTTGTTGATTTTATTGGTACTAGTTAGTATATACAAACTCGATATCTCTATCTATACGCTGAACAAGATGCAACTACAAGCACAGATAGCTACGAGTATGATAACACACATACATGAAATGTTCGATTTGGAATACGACTATTACAATTCAGCGAGTCTGAATTTGTGGACTATAGAATATCGGGAGACAAATGCTTAACTCTTCATATTGATTTCAATAATACATTCTGTGACAGCTATAGACCTATTGAGATAATGATATATGTATACCTATATACATACATATATATGCATGTAGTAGCCAGATCTTGCCGGAATGCAAATATGCATTCAATGAATATTGCGAAATAATATGTATACCTATATGTAGACCCATACTATATCGTAAATGATCTTCATTTGCAATACATATAATCCTTTTCCCTCCCATTAATATTGTTCCTTAATATTCATTACGCCTCAAATCCTTCATATTCTTTATTATTTTAAGCAAATAGTAGCTCTAGTCTGTTTCATTATAGCACGAGTTTATCCGTTTGGTATTTTACTGTTTCATATGGAGGAGTCAGAAAAAATTGCTATAGCTGCCCATATACATCCATATAAATCTATAATGTATATTTATAAAACTTGATTTTCCCCATCTTTCACTTATACCATAAAAAAAAAACAATAATTATTATAAAAAAAAATGATAATTAAAAAAACACAATTAGGAAATGCTCAAGGCAATATCCTAGAAATATATATACCAAAAATAAAATTAAATTAAATTATGTTTAGGAAAAGTCAATCTGTTCATATCTCTCTTGATGCGATATATAGCTAGAATAAATCCATTCTCATTATGTATTCGAATCTCTGGACATTTCTGATTAATAATATACAAGTGCTTAGATACAAACAAAAATATATTGTAGATATATATTTAATTATACGAGTATACATATCTTTGGGGCCGTATCATTGTTAAGGTGCCTTACAATCGATGAGAGTGCAAATAGTAGTTTCAACCTCGAATTCATTGAGAATTGAATTGTCGCTTAGGAGACGATAAATACATATAGATACGTAGATACAACCATTAGAGACTATGAGCCTAGCATGGATGATATCGACATGAGAGATGTGTATGTAAAACATCCCCGACATGGTTATAGAGTTAGTACAATGTGTGTATGTACATACATTTACTGATATGCTGAAAATGCTCAATACATTTATATGGCTACCGAATGCATGTTGTTGTGAGAATGATATTGAGTTGTAGTTGTAAGAAATCAGGTTATTGATCGAATTGGTAGTTTACTTACACATTTTGAATATACATATCAATATAGAATTTCGTTTAGTTCAAATTCACAAATTCAAATTAAGAGAAAATGAAAAACGTAAATTAATTCGATTTAAAAGAACTTATTTTAAAACATAATAACTTGATTATGATATTTCATAGATATTCACTCAGATCGAACTCTAATTAAATACCGCCCATTAATCTTCGGAATTTGAGAGAATTTACTCAACCAAAAAAAAAAAAAAAAAAAAAAAAAAACATTGTAAAGCAATTTGCATCTATATTTTCAGTACAAATATAAGTTTGCATGAAGTTAGAATTTGTTTCATTTTAAGCCGTGTCCTTAGTTATTTGGCCTAAATTGTTTTTCGCATTTTCAATTAAGTCCTAAATATCATTTTTGAGGATTTCCCATGAGTCTTTGACAATACTTCCGATACTATGATTTCAAATTCTTCTTGAATACATATTTACAACGATTGACACATATTCAAATCGATCGAATCGGACCACAATATCGTACAGCTGCCTAAAGATCTAAATTTTACCGAACAAAAATAGATCTACATTTTATCATTGTCCTTATCGATAGTACAAACTACTTTTGTCTGGTTTGTATTATTGACTTCCTGTATTTAAAAGAAAATAAGCATTCCCTATGCAAATTATTCGGAAAAATCCGATTGAACTTTCTAGCATGTAATACTTATACTATATATACGTCTTGACGAAATGGAACTTTATAGAACTTTAAGAACTTTATATCCTTCGAAATGGATTTTCAGTTGAAGTATTGCTATGGTTAATTGAACTCATTTGCAGTCGGATTCGTCCGACGTCCAAAGTCTTATGTGCTGTTAAATCAGTATTTCATATTATAATGGAGGTACGAGTATTTACGATATTCTCTTTATGCATAGATCTGCCATTGATAGCAAAACCTAAATATACACCTAAATAGATTGTTTTAAGAGTTCTTCTTGAAATATTTAAGTTGCTGTTATGTTTTGAATAGATCGTAGATTCTATGCGGTCTAATACAATTCTTACCATCATCGCCGTAATCCTCCTCGGCTTCCTCTTCTTCAGTGTCTGTTGACTTTGACTTTCCTAAGCTTTTCAGCTTTTTCCGTTTAGCTGCATTTCGCCTTCGGGCTACAAAAGTAAAACAATTTAAACAATATTTCAATTTCGAATATTGCGAACATTCGAGAGATCCACCTACCTTCCATAATATGCATTTTCTCTTCCTCTGTTGTTCGTTCTTCGGCTAATATAACCTCCTCTGCAATTATAGTGTAACGATAAACGGATTGTCAAATGTTCATGGCATGCACGAAAAAACGAATTGCGACTGAGTTTTTTTTTTTTTTTTTTTTTTTTGCAACAAGCAGGATTAACATATGTATGTGAATATGAATTAATGAAGCTCGAGAGTGAATGTATAGCATATAGCTTACGTTTTACTTATTTACTTGAGCATATAGGTTTATTTGTGTTGTGAGTTAATGTGAAGTATATTACTAACTGTGTTTGTGTCGGTGAATCAGTTTGATGTTTGAGCTCTTTAGATTTTTTTTTCTTTTTTTCTTTTTTTTTTTTTTTGGTATATATTTATGCGAGTACTAGAAAGCGGTTTTAGTGGGAGTTTTGTATTAATTATGAAAACAAGTCCGAATTTTTGTAATGTCCAAGAAGCCCGACTTTAATATACCCAAGCGAAGAGCTCAGCTCCTTTTGCTTAAAATCTATTTATATCGATTTCTAAGAGTCAACCGGTTTTCGCATGAGCTCTTCTTCCTCTCGTCGTTGAATTTGAAAGTAAGTTGAGCATTATTTACAGAGCGTCATTTAGAAGGTAGCTGTTTATTAGCATTATCGATAAATATCGATACTCATTATTACAGATTCTAGATACCTCTCTAAAAATTACTCAACTTTAATCGGATTTGATTAGACTTATGGTATTTATACATATGTAGCTGTTATTTTTATACCCAAAATTATGCAGTATAGTGACAGCGTGAGAGTAGCTCAGGGTATTTTCTAGTCGGATACTTCGGCCTTCTTTTCGTGACTTATTTCCATATGGCACATTTAATAGTTCAGTATTTTTAAAGGTATGAGTGTATGTGTATGCTTTGGTGTCTGGCGTGTTTGGCGTTAAAAGGAATTGGATTATATAGTATTGTATATAGAGAGAAAGATATATATAGAGATATATTTTTGATAAACATTACAAAAGAAAGGGGTAAATACTATACCAGCTTTACAAATCCATTCAACATAGCCGTTTAATTCTCTTTCTAGTTGTTGCTGCCTTCTAAGTTTAAGAAATTCTTGTCTATTTTCTACTTTTTCTCGTTCTTTTGCGAATTCACTACAAAAAATAATTAAATAGAATATGATGAACCGAAAACAGGAACGATCCAATGAACAAATATGATATATTGCATTACAAAAAAACAATTTTCACATTTTGTTACCTTTTCGAGATATTTGTTTGTATTAAAGTGTGTGTGTGTAGATTCAAATAAAAAACAAACGTAATTACATATTGAGTGTGATGTACAGATGAGAGTTGTAGTAGTAAGAGTAGAACAAACAGAAGTAGAGCATAAACAGAGTCAATGGGGAGATGAAGATAGAACAATTAAGTATTGGTAGCATACTGTGCATAACTCTTTAGCAGTTTCAAATTATACCCGAGATAGGAGTTGAGTATGTGAATGCCATTGTGTCGTGGGTCCATAGCAGACATACATACATCATGCTTGCTTCTATGTATGTAAATATCATCGAAAAGAACATGAACAAATGTGACGCAGATCCTCTTTGAGTTTTGAGTAGTACAGAGTACAGCATGATGAAGTACACGTCGAATAGATATATATCTATCTATCTATAGATAAGTTAGTATATATGTATATATATATATATATGTGGGTGAGAACTTGAACAATCTGAACCGGTCTCTCTAACCATAGCAGAGCAGCATTTCGATATTGTCGATATTGATTGTTAAATACGGGATTGTTTATATATAATACTATTGTAGACGATAACAACAATTGCAAATGGCATAACAAACTGGTGTGGAAGTACCTTGTATGCTTGTTGAGTAAATATTGAGTATATATTGAAGTTGGGGTTTAACTAGATATATAGTTGTATAGTTTGTTTGTTAGTTAGTTAGTTTGTTAGTTAGTTAGTTAGTTAGTGGGGATTAACGTATGTTGGTATTAGCTAAAGTTTGCATTGAATTGGTTGATTATGTAGCATGTAATACGAACGGGGTTCTGTTCTAGTATATGTAACATATATGGGGACTTTCGGGTGGTGGGACCAAACAGCATTTCGTATAACAGTTTTATTGCATTATCTCAATTAGCGGCAGATTTATAATATATATATATAATTTGTATAGTATATGTTGTTGTAACTAGTTGACCAGAGCAAAAGATGATTTTGTTGCCGAAGGGAATTAATTTGCTTGCGGTTTTATTTGGTTTTTAGCTATCGTATTAATTGGTTAACACATTGTATTTGTTGTTGTATTTGCCTAGTTTTTTTTTTTTTTTTAATATATTTTATAAGATATTCTTGTACGTATATATATATATATATATATATATATGTTTATATATATGTAGAGAGGGTTTGGTTGGTTTATTAACGTTTCTAAGTTGAAGGAGGTACAGGTTGGGCACATCTCTTGCTGAGATTCGAATAGTCTAAGGATATGACAGAATTGGCCAATTTTGTGATTATACGAATAGTTATGGCATTTGGCTATTATTGCAATTTAAAAACCTGCTTGCGTTATCCAATCAAGATATGAGACCATTGCTGTTTGAAACATGGCGCGAAAACGGCATTTCTGAAATTCCATGCGACGCTCGACGCGGTTTCTCTCGTTTGAAAACTCTCTGAATTTTCAAAACAAACAAAAGCATTTTATTAACACAAAACAACACAAAACACAAAACAAAAAATGAAAAAAGAGAAAAAACAAATCAAACAAAATAAATATATATATATATATGTATACATATAGAGACATACAAATACAGATCATTAGATTTGACGTTTGCAATACGTTCGATGTATGTATATTTTGACATTTCCAATTACATCAAATATTTTCATCAATTCAATTCACTCACTATGTACAGTATGTACACTTTGGGATTATCGACTACATTTTGTACAACTATAGAGTATTTTGTACAATATACACAACATTGATATTAAGTCGAGAGATATTCGAGAGTCGATATCTTCAATTCTGTGAATTGACACAGTTGATGGAGTTTCTTTACTCAATAGCAGAAGTTCTGAAGAGAAGTTCAGAGAGAAGTTCTTCAAATCTCTCAATATGATCTTTATACATACATATATTTTGAACTCAGAGATCAAATTAAAAACAACATAAACAATAACTGTGGCAGAAGACTGTGTGTTGGTAGTCAAAGGCAAGTTTCAAGGCCAACTTACCCACTCAAGACACCAAGAACTAAGTTGAGCATAAAAAATGAGCCTATAACTATAAGAGGCACGAAATATATCCAATTAAATGATGAACCTAATGCGTCGTTGGTCTGTAGAAAAAAGTAATCAGAAGAACAAACATAAATTTATATATATAGATGTGTGTCGCATCTTTGGATTCTCTTTATAATCTTTTTAGTCTTATCCTTACCCAATATAGTATTGCCGTCCAGCCCTCCATTGTAATACACTGGAATACCGTCAACATGGCGAAGCCAATATTATCAAAGCTTGTTATGCCTGAATTTGGTCCATCCCACTTCTCCAGACACATGCTCGTCGTAATATTACACACATAGGAACCACCCGCTTTCTCTGTGGTGTTATCTGTGTTGCAGGGTGTCTCCGATTCACCTTCCTTCACTAGTTTGTCTAGAAGAATGGAGCGAGAAATACATCAGTCTTGCGATTCCCGATAAACGGAATGATGATATTACTTGGATCTTCTAAGCTATAACAAGTCTTATGCAGTGCGCCCGAATAAAACTCGAGTCCAATGATTGCAAATATTACGATTGCAAACAACACCAAGAGTCCGATTTGCAGTAAAGGTGCCATCGCCTTGATTATAGATTTTAAAACTACTTGTAAACCTAGATATTAGATATTATCGGTGGTTATAGTAGTAGTTCCAAAACGGGCATGGTCGTCATGGGCGGCACAGACGAGGCGTTTTTCGAAAAATACAAATTGTATTAGTAAAATTGTATAAAAGAAAGCAAAGCAATCGAAATACATTCGCTCAAGATACTACTGCTCATCCATATATATACATATATATATGTTATATATAAATATGTATATGTATATATATATATGTATATGTATGTAAGTAGAAGAGCACCAAGAATTAAATTTGGAATATATGTATTTACTCTATGCAAAAACTTGAGCATGCAAGAAAAATCATTAAAAACAAAAATGTTTCTCTATATATAAATATATATATATATTGTTTTTAATATCTATTACCATACGCTAAGCCGTATAGTATGCTATATACTACATATTCATTTAGTATGTTAACAATTAGATAAAAGTAAAATGAACAAATTGTATGACTACTCACTAGGAATTCCAGACACTAATTTTAAGGGCCGTAGCACACGAATGGCTCTAAGTGTTCTTAGATCTACCTCGGGCCCCATTTGTGGGTACTGTGTCATGAATCTGTTAGCAGACGTTAAGCGATCAAGGCGAGCATTTCATTAGCAATATTCCAATGAATTCATTATAGTGGGTGTGGGAGGGGAAAGGGAAAAGGAAAGGGTGTATGGGTACATGGGTAGATCACAATTATATTCAAATTGTTATCAAATGGGACATTCAATTGTGCTACGAGAACTAATCAACATAAACAATTTTATACATAGCATCTGGATGGCAAATAAATATGTTGATAGTAAATAAATACAAATTATATATGTATATATGAAAATAAAATAATATTTAATTGAACGATTTGATTTGTTTGATGTATTTTATATATGATATATACATACATATACAACCACTACTGAAATCCTTTTCATTATAATTTTGGGTCTACAAATTAATGAAAATTATTTTGTTTCTTCTTAATTGTTTGATGTCTTCACTTTATCAGTAAATAAAGAACAGAAATAAATATGATATACTTATAAACTATGATTTTTGATAAAGTTATAAATAAATATTCATAGCTTCAGTTTTGAATAACAAAAATTCAAGTAATATCTATATCGTAAATTGAACAGAGTTCCGATATATAAACAAGTATTTTATATAGAAGTTTCATAGACTATATATATTCTCAATTCAATATTCAGCAAATTATAATGTAAAAATAATAATAAATAATATCACATCTATGTATGTGAATCCTATTTCTAAAATGATACAATTTTTATCTAGTACCCACTTTTGTATTTAAACTGAAGAGAATTTGGAAAAACTTACAAACAAATCTATGGTTAGACACATTTTCTTATATGCTAGATTGTATTTAATACTCGTGTGCTACTCGATAGATCTCTTTAAACTTTGAGCTGGTACATTTCCATCTATCTCTTCTAACTAGAGACAAATTTCATGTAATCTACATCCTAAATTAAAGAGCTTTACGCACAGAGTTTATATTTATATTTGTATGTGTTAACATTGTAAAATCACCAATATTTATGTTATCAATCTGATCAGAGAGAAAACCAGATATAATGCTATAAGTATATACTATCTGTATGACATATATATCGTTCGTATATCATTCCGTTAATTATATAGCTATAGTTTAAGCAAATATTTCTTATATTATTATGATTATTATGATTATTAAGATATCATTTTATCAAAGTCGTATATTAACAAAAATTACACAGGCCAACAAAATTTAGTAACGCTTTTTGCTTGTTTTTTATTGTACGGAAACCGAATCAGTACACAGAGTACGACTATTTTATGATTTTCTAATAAATTTTTATATATAAAATATTTATTTCTGTAATCATTGTAACTATATACGAAACAGTTATCATAGAATAAAAGAATAACAACATATCAACATTTTAAAAAGTGTTTAGTATTTTCAGGTTTGGGACTCAGATTAAGCATAACAATAAAAAAACTATTTTAGCTAACTAAAACTTGTTAGCCTGTGTACCTGCCATCTTTATGCTAAGCCGGACGAATCTGACTGTAAGAAAATGAATTACCAATTGCATATGCCAGTTTATGAAAATGATTAGCTAAGACTCTAACATTGAACTATAAAAAACTACTTATAATAATATTTTCTATATGTATATATATTTATATATACAACATCATTAGCTCAGCTAAGGAACACAATTTGGCAATTCTTTGTAAATACCCAGTCGGCAAGTGAAATGTCTCCATAAATTCTTACTGAGGGGAAGAGATATTTGAAAAATACTTTAAGAGATGTAGAATTTAATTTGTGATGTGGCTATAGAACATAATAGAAAAAATTATTACATCTGGAATACATATGAAACTATCGAATTACCACAAGTTAGTCAAGCAGTATTTGCGGTTTCGAAGCGCTTTTTAATGACTGACCCATATCAGTAGACATGATTAAAAGAAATGAATGATCTCTTTAGATTGATCGAATGTTGTAAAATGGGGAATTTTAAATATATAGCTCATTATACATCTATATCACGACCATTTGTTCCATCGAACAATATTGATCTTTCAATTAAGGAAAAGTAGGACAATGTAGAATGCAAATTATGTCGTACAGTGTTGACAAACATTGAAACTCTTTTAAGAACTTGTTTTCCTTTGGGATTGTTTGACCAAACAGATTCCCAATATTGAAACTCTCACAAGGGATCTTCTTGTAAGAAAATGAGAATTCAAGTTGATTGATTGATTTGATTCGTATCGTAACATATACAAGATATGTTTAGATTCGAGAAATGTGGGAAACTCTAAAATTGAATTATGTACTACAGTGTATGTAGCGACAATCTGCTGAGCATTAATTCATCAGTAGAAACTTGGGCAACTTAACTATACAGTCATAAATGCTAAGCATTTTTAGCTAACTAAGCTATGAACCAATGAAACACACACATTTTCTATTGAGTATGCTTAAGTGGAGCCCTGGAGCTTCTACTAAATTCTCTAAATACTCCAAGGAACCAATATAGGTATGTTTTAAATGTAGTATTTATATAGATATATGAATAGATTTTGTTAACTAGCTCCTAAAATATTCTATGGCTCTAATTGAATGTACACAATAACCAACTGAAGTAAATGACATATGTATATAGTTAGAACTTAACTGGCCTAAGGAAACTTTTATTTTGTTTTTGGTTTTTGTTGTTATACGAAATCTATAATTTCGGCAGCGAATTGTCTCTTACTTGGTATTCGGGATACAAGTTTCAGCGGCCGTAAAACACGAAACGAACGCAACATGCGTAAGTCAACATCAATATTGGCCTCGGCAAATATCGTCATGGCACTGTTCGGCATTCGAGTTGCCATATAGAAGTCGGTATATACATATATATATGTGAACAACAAATAAATTAACCAAATGCCATCAAGCTGCATAGTATAGTAGTTAAGAGTGAGTCGAACTACAGCAATCAGAGAGAACTTTTCCTTTCTCTACAGTGTAGCTCGGTTATACATATTCATTTCACCTTTAGATTGTACTTAAAAATAGTTAGATTTCAGCACATTAAGATTTATTTTAAAACTTTTAGATCTCCCTCTCTCTCTCTCTCTCTCTCTCTCTCTCTCTCTCTCTCTCTCGTTGCGCGTCAAATATAAAATAAAAAAAAAATAAATCAAGATATAATTTATTTATAAACCTAATCCGCTCAATTTTAACAGTTATCATAATGATATCTGTAGATCCTAGTACTTCATAGTAATATCCATTGATTTAATATGATTTCAAAAATTATTATAGAGCAATTGAGGAAATACATTAGAAATAATAAATGACATAAAACTGAATGAATAAAATATTTGCACTTATTTGCCCACAATTAATAATGGACCAAAATAATAATTATTTAAGAGATATATGATTTATTTGCTTCGTTTCTGGTAAGTAATTAAATTACATATTTACCCCGTCACTACAACGAAAAAATCCATGATGTTCCAAATATTCCTGAGATAGGAGTGTTTATGCAGAACAAGCCCTAAGGCAAGGATCTTGAGCGATGCTTCTACACAGAAAATGCATAAAAAATAGGCCTCCGTTTTTTCCTAGAGATGGAGAAAATAAATTATATTTGTTGTTAATCTATGAATTACAAAATATATAAATAATTAGATAATATATTTTTAAATTTTATATGTTCTTTCTTTTAGCATATATAGTATTTATATACAATTATGTTTTTTTTTTTTTTTATACTCGTGACGAAAATGAAATGAGTATATTGGTGTTGTGCAGTGCTCCCATGCTCTCCGCTTGTAAACCGTTTCGACGCAATTGAAGCTAGAGGCTTGATATTTGGAGCATCAGCTCGTGTATATCTTCTAATTATAAAGTCTCCGGATTTCAACGATACGCCCACCAATCGATTTATACTTTGAAATAAAACCCGAGTCGGCTTATAATCCAACATCGATATTGGGATCGTGGCACATCTAGCAAAACTGTATATATTTATATACGAATCATAAAAACAATATTGTATAAATCTGAAAATGGACTGCAAAGTTTTTACTTAAATGTCCACAATTACCACATGAAATCAAGGCAAGTAAAGAATGACTTTTAATTCAGAAATATAATAAATATATTCCAAATAACTATTACTTTCAAATATTAAGCAATATTAGCATCCCAAATGGTATGCTCCTTATGCACACATACAAACGCGCTCTACATATAAAGCATAAATTATAATAAAAACTCTGCATCCACAAAGCAAATCTTTAGTGCTAACAGTATTCCAATTACTCCCAAAAACTAAGTCAAATAAGGAAATGGGATGAGTTTTCTAGAAAAAGTAAATATACGCTTGCATTGCGTATAGTATATACGACTATACTGGTAAATTTCAAATCTCTAGCCTTTGTGGCTTACGAGATCTCTGAGTTCTTACGGATGAACAGGGCTACATCGACTCAGTTCGTAGCCGAGATCGAAATGTAATGAATAAATCAAATTGGTTTTTTGAAACGATTACGATTATCATAAAAGTTGTTAGTATTATTAATTGTTATTCATGTAGGCATGCAGTTATGTATAGCTTACCAATTTTTGAGCCAATACTGTCTTGTCGCCCTCTGGCAAATGCTCTTCTAATGCCAACACAACACAGTTGGCTATGATTGTCAATAACACAGCGTACTCAAAGGGCGGCCATTCAATGATGAATCGTGTGTACTTTCTAATTGGGTTATCCTCGGTTAGGATAAACAATGACGTCGGACCACCACCTGGTGGGTTTTCCTCTTTTTTCGGGCCACCCATTCTATCAGCTAAGCGATGGGCTCCCTTTCGACCCAAGTGCCCCCCGCCTAAGGAGTCCTGTTGATGCCCTGCTAGCACTGCTTCCTGAGCTGCTTCCAACCTACAATGAGAATTCAGTATTAATGTTATTAATAGAAATCAAAAATTAAGAAAACGCCAAAACGAACATTATCGAAATATGTCCATATGTAATTAGATCCTAATAGAATTGAATTGACTTCAAAAGTTGATGATTATACATACCGTCACTATATCCAATTTTTGATACTTTTGTAACGACCGCTCGGCCATAATTATATTACACAAGATGAACAACAATACGCATTTGTCGGATGTGACACGCCGTCCGCATGGCACAAATGTGGCAACCGGACATTTAGTTGGGTAGCCAAAGGCTGTACAATGATTTCGCGATGGCCGGCTGGATTGGTAGTGCGTTTTATATACAATATATACACATATACATATACACATGAACATATATATACATATGCAAATATATGTATATTTAACTATATGTGTATATATAATGTAGAATTATATATACATATACATATCAATTTATATATCTGTGTGTATTTATGTATATATGTAAGTATATGTAATAATATCAAGGCGCATTTCACTCTTCAGTTTTGTTTTTGTTTTTTGTCACAATTTTTGGATTTTCTATTTATTTCCAATTACTTATTGCTTTTTGCTTCCAGCTTCTTTTTAATTGAAATTATTAATTGCAATTTATCTTATATTATTGCACAAAATACTAATTGGTCAAGAGATACATGGAATTGATTAGACTTTGATTTCATTCAGTTTTATGCACAGTTATTCGACCGGGCTTTCTCATTTTGTTTCGTTTTTAACACATTTCATTTCATTTAACATTTATTGATGCGATTTATTATTTAGGGAACTCGGTAAAGCTAATGAGCTTGTCGCGCTGCGAAATGGTTTTGTTTTTTTTTTTTTTGTTCGGGTCAATTCAGTTCATGACCTATCGAAATACACACACACACACACATACACTAAACCATATGCATGCATGCAGCTATGCATACATATGCATGTTGGCATGCATTTGTACATATGTATGTATCTGAATGTATGTGTGTCATTTGACACGAGTATACACATGCCACGCGCACATCTATGTATGTATGTATGTAATATGCACATCTGTATGTGTATGTGTATGCACATGTAATGTAAATATGTATGTAAAAAAGAAACACAGATAGCAGTAATCTGAAATCAATTCATAATATGAAAACGTTTCACTTGTTTTTCCCATTTGTTTTGTCGCTCACTTTATAATTTCGTATGTATGTAAATAGAGTTGAAGCTATCAGTATAACATTTTATTACTGGAGCACGATATGAATGAAAAGTTAGGGGATGAAACGTTCGGCACTTGCATACCCATACATACAAACACAAACATACACAGGCACTGGCACTGGCACACGCATACATACATACGTACATACATACGTAAGTGTGGTCATGAAAAAGTTCAACACGCTGTGGTGAATTGCGTGGAATGGTAAATAAGACACACAGAGAGAGCGAGAGAGAGAGAGAGAGAGAGAGAGAGAGAGAGAGAGAGAGAAATATATCTGTGACAGCGCTGTGCTGTTGAGAACACGAAGAACTTGGTTAAGCAGCAGCAGCGGCGCCTCGGCTTGGTTAGAGATGAATTCTATAATTAACAACAGTTGTTCACACACCAATACAAACACACACACGCACACACACACACATGTATGCGCCTAACAACAAATGAAATGCCATCCAATTTCCAATTTCCAATACGGGTCGGGAAGGCATGCGTGTGTAGAAGGAAGCACACATTATTTACTATTTATAACGGACGATTAAAAATTTAAATATTTACGAACACGAAGAAGAGGAAGAAGGAGAAGCAAACGTAGCATGGTATCAAATTATTGATAAACTGAGATACCTTTGACATCACACTCCAGCGCTGAAAAGTAGACTTCGTTTTCTTTTCGCCTCGCCAGGCAAAGCATTCTACATTTCAAATATTTATGAACAAATTGAATAGAGCGTAATCTTTCGGCTAGAATAGCATATTATATACATACATAACTAGCTAACTAACAGGCTTAAATTAGCCGTGTATGAATTGTACGGCTAAAAATAGCTAATTCTCTGTTAACAAATGCAAAATAAATGTACTTTAGTGACGTCATCGTGCTATCTACTCTCTTTGGCTGTGTGTGTTTCGGATGACAAACGGGCAAACCTGAAATGGCAAAAATATAACAGAACTGAAGGAAACCGAACAGAATAGAACTGAGAGAACAACTTAAGCCCACAAAACAAAATAAACACAAACAACAGCTCCAGCAATACACACACACACACACACGCACATACATACATACATATATATATATATATGCATGTACACACATACATACATGCATATGCTTGTAAAGACGTAACTGTGCCAATTTGCGCTTTCGTTGCGAATTCGCTGGCAAAAAGTATTTATTATTATTTGCCTCAAGCAGAATCATGTTGTCTAGTGTAAATGCATGTCGTATGCATACATACATATGTATGTAAAAGAACATTGTTACACTCAGCTCAGAAAATACTAACAAATTTTGTTTTCATTCAATGCACCTACATAATGGTATATATGTACATACACACATACATGCATATGTACATACGTAAACATACACATGTATGTGTGTATGTTTGTAACGCCTGTACAAATCCCATTAGCACACAAAATACCATTTTCATTCCCGAGGGCATTCAAAAAACAAAAAACAAAAATGAACAACAAAAATGTAGCCTCAACTCTTGTACTTCTGCTTCTTCTTAACATATTGACATTTGTATGCGTGTATGTATGTATGTATGTATGTACATACATAAATAGGTTATAGCCATTTTAGAGAGACAAACACACATGTACACATACATATGTACATGTAATAAACGTAAATAATTTGCTGCTGCTGCAGATGATGCTGCTCCCTCTGCTGCTGCTCCTTCTGCTTCTGCCTCTGCTGCTTCTGCCTGTGTTGGTGCTAAATACAATTCATTCACCTTGCGACACATACACGTCACAACATAAAAACCGCTGTAACCGAAACAGAAACAAAAATTCACTTGGCGTTGTCAAAAACTGTCGCTGACGCTGACGCTGACGTTGACGCTGGCTCTGACGCCGTTACCACCCACGCAACATTCCACCCGTTGTGCTACCAACCCGCTGACCCAATCCCAAGCTCAATTCACACGCACACACACATGCACGCACACACACATGCACGCACACGCACGCACGCACACAGACACGCAGGCTGGCACGCACGCACACACATTGAAATGAGCGCACATACTGTCGCATTCACAGCCGCATTTGTAACTCGATGTACGTACATACATATGCATGTGTGTAGTTATGTATGCACATACACAAGTATGCAGGCATATGTACATAGCTATATACATATAAATATGAATGTACGTCAACTGCGTATATTGAGGCTATTTAACTGTAAATGTTGGCGACAACTCAACAATTACAGCCAACTGAGCGATGCGCGACAAACATTGTTGAGCAAGATGTACGGCAAGGGATATGGCTATATCTATCTATGGCTATGTCCATGACTATACCGAATAGCAGGTGCTGGACTTCTGTCCATGTGTGTGTGTGTGTGTGTGCGAGTGTATGTTGGATGCGGTTGTGAACTGTTTAATGGGCGGCGAGCGAATATTATTAATGCATGATTTTATTTGGATTCACTTCTTCGTCGATTTCACTTCAATTACATATACATAAATGTATGCACATATACACATATATATCTATATATAAATAAGTATATTTCATGGCTTCCATTTTAATTTCAATTTCGCAATTATTCGGTTGAACTTTTTCTAACTTTATATTCACCACTCGACCCGATTTTTTTTCCTTTGGTTTTTTTTTCTTCTTTTTTTGTGACTATATGCCACCACGAAAAGTCGAGTATTTTAGCCCCAATTAAATGAAATGGCCAACAAATTTTACTTTATACATTTATCTTTCACTAGAAATGCAGCTGGAGAACGTTAACTAGGCTCGATTGCCGTTTATAAAAATAAAAAACAAAAACCGCTCTGTTTTCCGGACCAGTTACCGACTTTGTCTCACAAGTTGGACGAAAAAACTTGACAAACGCAAGTCGATGAAGACTTTGTGTTACACTTTACACATTACACACACAAACACATACACAGACAGAGGCACAGGCACACACACGAGAACTACACGCACAAGCAGCTAACCAAACAGTCCTGCGCTTTGGATCGAACATAAAAAGCTTCACACGGAACTTGCAGGCACTGCCGCCGCAAATAAACTGCACATCACTTGATGTAACCAAGACGCTGTCTGCGGCACGACGTGCGAGCAAAAGAGATGCATATAAGAGCCGTTACTATAGCTGTGCGTTCTTTCCATCTGAGAGCAATGCTCAATAGTGCCTATTCTATTGCTCATATGACATTGACGGGGAGCTTTAAGCTTTCGCATGATGCTTTCATCCACCATTCGTTCGTGAGGCGCACAAATTTAGGGCCTCTCTAAACACAAGACGAAACCGAAAAAAAAACAACAACGAAAAAAAACAAAGCATGTTGATAGCTGGTTGGCAATTATGCTTGCTGGTCACTTATCGATTTATTCAACTGGCAGGGCTGCTTATACATAGGCGCCATCTATTGGCAAAACGCGTAAGCTGCTCGATTTATTAAATTGGCGCAATTTGGCGATTTGCCAAAAACCGAAAAAGATCTTAGCAGTAGAAATGCCCTCATTTAAAAGCTGCCAATTGCCAATTTTAAACACGGTACAGTAAACACTTCAGTATAAAGGACAAACGTCTGGTCAAAAAGAGAAATCTAAAAGTTCTTTGACATATGCTCGAAAGTATGCTTACAAACTTTAAAGAATTAGTTCCATATTCAATTCTGTAGATATTTGGAGCGAATAAGATTCTAAAAGCTTAAAATAATTAATGAATTAGTAAAAAAACAAAATATTAATATTAGTTTATACAATCAATAGATATAAACAATCTATTTTAATGTTCAAGAGAGATCCGCCTATAGGTATATTTACATACAAATGTACATACATATGTATGTACATCTATATCTATATATACATTTAAATAAAAGAAAGTTGTGTAAAAGTGTTACGACACTTATAACTTGATATGTGCTTGAGCAATTTTTATGGTTTTTGATTTGTTGGATTTGTCTCCGCCACGAGTAGGATAGTAGGTCTTAAAAGTACTGAAAAAATTTGACGAATATATATATGTATATACATATATGTATATATATATTTCACTGTCTGTCTCTCTATCCGTCTGCCTAAGAAAAGCAAGGGATGCAGAAGAACTCCACTAGATCATTTAGAAAATGCCTGCAGCAGCAGAGAATATTCCCATTGCTCTATCTGGCACCCTGCTCAAAATTTGAGTGGAAGTTACCCTATATAAAGGGTAGCAGCTGTGGAATTTATTCAGTCATCCAGACGCGATAGGATCATACCCTGAAACCATTGAAAATGGGAAATCAGGGTATAATGGTTTTGTGAAAAGTGTGTAACAGGCAGAACGAATCATCGCAGACCCCATAAAGTATACATATTCTTGATCAGGGCGACGAGCTGAGACCGTCTGTCCTTCTGTATGAGCAAAAGGATCTCAGGAATTAGAAGAGCTGGAGAGATCTTGCATTCTCATGTATACCATACGCAGTACTAATTTATCTTATTTTTTCGATAACTCTTCCGATATCATTTTATCGAGAATAATCGATAAATGTATAATGTTTTTTCAGCCTAATTTGAATACTATTAGACCTAGAGATTTCAGATTTACTGTATATGTACATTTGATGAATACGCATAATTTCTAACTTACAGATTTTGGATACTACGCCCCCCTTTGTATGTATTTGTGCATACAATAACTGCAGATTGATTAGAATATCAACTTGGAGGGTTCAGGGTATCTCCTAGTCGAGCAGTTCGACTAGAGCCTTCTTATTTGTTTTTCAAATGCTCTATTTTACTTCTGCTATCCATTCATTTTAGAAAACTTTTAATTTAGTTTTACCATCTAATCATGTATTTTTTTAAGTTTACCATGATTGTTGTTAAAAGTTTCAAAAATAACAAAAGCTTATAATAATTTTTCGATATAAAAACAGCTAACACTTTGATCGAATGTTCCAGTTTCCTTCAATTATTCGCCAATTGAAGACATCGATCAACTTTCAACTGGTCCCTTAATATTATTTTATATATTAATCTAACCAAAAATAAACAATATCTTACAAAAATTTCTAAATTTCTAAATATTTTCCGATGAACTAATGATAAACACATACGATATTTAAATAACATAATCCTTAAACTGAAACCAAGAATTTTATGGAGGTCTCTGGTCCGGGTAATATTCGTAATATCACTCGATGCGGTTAATATTTATAATAACAGATTTTAGCCAATTTGTTTTAGAGACCTCCATAAAATATGAAATTCAAGTAGAGTCCGGAATGTATTCAGAATGGATAATACTTACATAATGTCACCCAAGTTGAGGCGCGCTTGAAATGGTGCACAACTGTCCAGCCCAGCGGCTGCTAGGGGTCGTCGACGTTTGCCAAAAGGGTGCGAGCCCGGCGGAGTGCCGCCCCTGGTGACGCCATCGCCAATGATGGCAATGTTGTCATCCAGACTGAACGTATTTGCGCTTGCCAAGCGTCCCATCGGGGACGAGACCCTACCGCGTCGGGCACCCACTCCACCCAGCATCCTGACAGTTCACAAAGAAACAAAAAACAAAAAAAGGACACACCCCATAGCTAATTAGACAACTGAGCACAGCACGACAACGAAAGAGCTTACTGTTTCTTATAGAGAAAGCCCCTTCCGGAGATCAATGCTTGAGTATCCGAAACATTTCTCGATAATAACCACACGCACAATGCACTACACTAGCAGAAACCGTTTTGCCAAACATCAGAATATGTTGAATTCGACTGGATTGATGTATCTCCTATTGAGGCACTGACACGATCTGCTTCTGGCAACGATTCGAGCCAAACATCTGAAGCACGACCGAAGCTGGATGCATTCCCGGGCACCTTTCGGGCCCAACTGATGTCCTGCTACCTGTACAGCAAGTCAAGCTGGCTTGCCTAAGCCCCACACACACACACACACACACACACATCGGCATCGACAGAGACTTGCGCATATACGTAGCTCACTTTGATGATGACAATAGAGAACAGATGATGGTGATGATGCGAGGAGGATGACGTGCTCGATAGCATCGAGCATATGCGCATTAATTAGTTAGTGTCTGGAAATGCTTGTGCCACTTATTTGCTGTGGCGCGAGCGTAAGACTTAAGCTGAAGCTTTTATTAAAGCCAGGCGATAAAACGAAGGACACCCTGACACGTTGACAAAGCGAAAGTTTCACGATTCCGATTATGGAATACTTACTAATTTAGTTGCTACTCTACGTCAAACTGGCTCTGTCCGAACGCCCCAAATAGCTATTGCTCTCCTCGCTCTCCCGGGCCTCTCACTTCCGCGGAGTAGCAAATTGAGCATAATAGAGTTTACCAACACGCAAACTCACTCGGATAACTCAGGAGCAGTACTGCCCTCCTTCTCTCCCTCGCACTCTCTCTCTCTCTCTCTCTCTCTCTCTATCTATTAGTAATACTCGGACCTACTCATGCCATCACTACAGTAACAGCAGGAGACTCTACTGCTTCTCTCTCTCTCTCTCTCTCGGTCACCCTCTTTCTCTCACTCTCCCTCTCACACCCTCCCTCTCTCTCTTTCGGCAGTATTTGGGCCTACATACATCAAAAGCTATCTCTGTCTCACTCTTTCACTTTCATCAAGTGTTTGACAACACGCAAACTCATTCGGATAATGCCTCTGCGACAGCCCTTTACAATTTCTGAACACCACTCCTGTAGCTCTCTCTCTCTCTCTCTCTCTCTCTCTCCATCAGTAATACCCGGGTCTACTTACAGCAACAGCTACCTCTGTCTCACTCTCTCAAGCCTACACGGAACGCTGCTGTGTCTTTCTCTCTCTATCTTTCCAAACTGATGATTTGGAATGGCTGCCTGGCATACCAAGTGTATAAGTAAATATAAGTATAAGCATAAGGAGTATTCTTTCCCACACATTGGGGAGTACCGGCAACAGCCTAATTGATCTATAAGAGATGTCTATAAAAGGACTTATTGCTATCTCTGATGCCTTCTCCATACACTTTAAGCCAACTTGGGCATTATGTCTGCTGTTCCCTCTAAGAAATACCCTGAACAGCACGTCTAAATTCACATATTACTAAGCGATTCACAATTTTGTGTGCCTCCAGCTCTGAAATTCATTGCAATAGTCTTGATATACACACACACAATATACAGACAAAAAAATGTGGTTTATTCGGCTATGTACAATTTGTTGGACAGTGTAGTGCAGTGCATAGAGCATAGAGAATAGTTTAGGAAGCAGCAGCGGGGGTTAATTCAATCCATTTCCTCGTCCTCCACATAGTCCCACATGTCGTTGGGCGCGTCATCTTCAAAGCCAAATATACGCTCCAGATCCTGGTCGGCGTCCGAGCTGGCCGCGTCCGCAGTGAGCATATCCTGCTCCGGACAGGAGCTGCAGCGGCTCTCGTTGATGCCGTAGTTCAGACAGTGGGCGCCCACGCACTCGCAGCAGCCGTCGTGGAACCAGCGATAGCTATTGGCGCCCATGCTCTCGCACTGCTGCTTGCACTTGTTCGATCGGATGCACGAGTTGACATAGATGACGGTGCAGTTGACGGTGTCCGCCGGCCGGCTGTGCCGGGGCAGGCTGATCAGATTGGATTCGCCCTCCATGCGCTGCTTGAAGCCGACGCGCATCGGTATGCGTATGGTCGACCATTGGTCGTCGTCCTCCGCAGTCAGGGTATCAAAGAGCTCGGGCACACCGTCCACATCGCCGATCTCCGAGCGCAGCGTCAGCGCGGCCGAGACGTCCTTGTGCTTCGGGCACATGTCCAAGCAGCCACAGCACTCCGTATACAGCTCGCCCAAGCAGTTCAAGCAATCCTTGCAGCAGTGGCAATCGTTCAGCTTGCACTGGCAGCTCTGGGTGAGCAAGCACTTGGACACTACCGAGCCGCAGACCATTTCGTTGCAGCCGTCGTCGTTGGCGACCGCCGTCGAACCGAATCCAATTATTATTAACACCAGCTTCAGCATAACTGCAGCAATCGAGGCTCAAACGCACAATGATGCAATGTTGGATATGGCGACTCGGCTTTATATCGGCCCACCTGCACACCTGATCTGATCAGGGGCAGGTAGGGGCAGGAACGGTGTGGCCACGGGCTGTGGCTTGGCTAGGTAGCGGATTAGCTAGCTGGTCATAAAAGCAATTTAAAAGAAGTTAAGCCCAGGATTTGCTACATTAGGTAAGAAGGGATCGTTGCGAACCGACCGCCGCAGGGCGGTAGAGGTAGCTCTGGTAGCGTTGCGTCTATCAGGGGTTATCACAGCAGTTATTTAATTCAAATTGAATTTGCCATTTGAATCGGGCACACATTACATTGCAAAGACACGCACACACACACACACACACACACACACACACACACACACATCGTGAATTAAATAATAAAAGCCATTATCCAATCAATAAACTTTGCGACGTCGGCATAAATGATATATTGAGTAGTACAGCATTGAGCTGAATCGCTGCTCAGATTCTTGTCGCTGGGCAGAGCAGCCGAGACGGTGCCGCGCAGCATCCAGCGATTGTTCCTGAGTATCATCAGGCCGGCACCAGAGATGCCCGTACCAGCTCCACGCCTCTCTCTGCGCTCCCTGCGTCCACCGCCCCGCTGGCCATCCAGCAGGAATGCCGCACAGAACGTGCGATTCGAGGAGAGACTGCGAAAGTGCTCATTCGCCTTGAAGCAGTCCGCATTCGAAACAATTGGCGCCTTTACCACAATTGGTATAAACTTCGCTTCAGCTGCGGATGCCGGACTCTTCGAGATCACCGTCGCATTTCTGCTCCTGTCGAAGCTCCAGCCAATCACAATGCCATGCTCGCCCACGATATACTCCATTTTGCTGGAGCCCGACCACAGGCAGACGGGCTGTATGAATGTATTAAAGCTGAAACGAAAAGATTTATATTTTTTTTATTTTATATTTTTCAAAAGAGGGTAAGGGACATAATATCCAAAATCTATGTTCAAATCTTTGGATCTGCAGCTCTAACAGTATTCAATTTACGCTCGAAAACGAAGTCAAATTCAAATAACCATTTATATGGAAAAAGAAATAAAAAATTGAATGAGATGTCGAGAAAAAAGTCGTACTTCTTATAGCATATACGAGTATACACTGCACATTTCAAGTGTCTAGCTTTTGTGGCTTACGAGATCTCGGCGTTTAAGCATACTTCTATATTTTTCGCCTTGATCTCGTATATATACTTAATGGAGTCTGCCACGCCTCCTTCTACATATATTCGAAGTAAACTATTGTACTCTGATTATCCATGAAAAAGAGCATCAGGATATAAAAAGATTGCAGTGTTTGACATGTCGCACAACTTTCCGCTTTTCATATCCAATTTTGAAACAAGATTTAATTTACAATCTGCAATCGAAAGTTCTAGAACTGAAGTCATCTACATCTATCATAGTAGGGGAGCTGTAGGATTAGGAAACAGAGCTTGAGCTCTGTGTGTGTGTGTGCATGTACAGAAGGAGCATAGGGTATGTCATAGTCGAATACTCGCCATCCGACAGCTGGCTAAAGTAAAATATCCTATATAGGCGAAGCCTTAGTTGCTCGATGTCTCACAATTCTAACAAAGTGAAGAGAGAAGAAAGCGGGAGAGAGAGTGAGAGAAGAGATTTCCCCAACTTACCGCACTTCATTCTTGAGCAGAATGACAGCGATGTCCGCATCGTAGTTGCTCAACTGCCCGTTGTAGTCGGAGTGTATATAGATGCCGTCGACGGGCGCTGCCAGGGAGCCATCCTCGTTCCAGTTCTTCAGATTGTGCCGGCCGAGAAAGACGAGCACCTCGTTGGCCGTATAGCGCTGATTGAACATCTGGAAGCAGTGGGCCGAGCTGATGACGACGCGGGCCGAGACGAGCGTGCCGCCGCACTGGTAATTGAGGGACGTCAGATTGTTGACGTATATCGCCGCCAGCCAGGGCCAAGCGCCGCGTGTTAGTGATGGCAGCATCGTGTTGCCCGTCCCAGTGGCCTGGCCGTCCACGAGCACGATGGCATCGTCCTCGTCCTCGGGCGGCTCGTCTTCGTCGTAGTCCGAGTCAAAGACTGGCAGCTGTCCGGCCGGCTCGGCTGCGAAGCGAGGTGCGACTGGAGTTGCGGGAGCGGAGATCATCTTGCGATGCCTTCGCTTGGGCAAGCGAAAGTCGAGGGCCTTATCCACCCTGCCGCAGACCTCGCCCGGCGCATGGAATGGCTTTCTGCAATGACATAGGGACACATATATACGTAGCAGAGCACACGCCCAATGCATACTTCTTGAACTGAGTGACCGGCCGAGTGGACGGCTGCTTCTGATTTCCGGAGGACTCCGGGCCAAAGTCTCCCTCGACTGACGGCGACATCGTTAGGCCCGATGAATTGTTATCGGCTATAAAGGTTAGCTTACGCGTGTGCTCCAATTGAATCTGAGTCATAAATATGCTGTGATCTGCAAATGGCAAGCAAATATTATATGAAAGACCCAAAGTCTGCATCTTACCGGCCGATCCAAAGCAGATGACCTGATTGTTCACAGAGATGAGCACCAGTTTGGGTGGAAAGTGATGTTTGGGAAATCGGATCTTGTACAGCACCGGCGCATTGCTCGTAAACCTGCCCCGAGTCAGCAACTCGATTTCGCCCAGATAATTCTGAAAGCAGAGCAAACTGAGTCCGAGTCGACAGCGTTCGATTGCTCGATTCTGGAGCACCCACCGTGGTTGGCTTGCCGCGCATGGAGAGCGTTATGCGGATCTGTAGCGCCTGGACGTCCGGATTTCGTATGGCAGCCAGACCGAACCACTCGCTGCCATCGAATCGGTACTGAAAGACCTTCGGACATGGACTCACTGGCATGCCCTGGGCCAGAGCCTTAGTAAACTGCTCGATGCATATCAGCAGAATTGTAGTGAACTGCATTCTCATCTTCGCCTGTTCGTATTTATCATCCGTCTCTCGCTTCTCACTATTCGTGCACACACACACACACACACACACACTCACGCGTATTTGCACCAGCGCATCCATATGCATTAGGGTGGCTCAATAATGCATCACATTGAATTCGCTTTACGTTTCAATTCAACTAAAAATGTGATAAGCTCTATAGAGTTATTTTTTTACCAATTTCCGCAAATTAATAAATAAATAAATTATTAAATAAAATAATATAAAATAATAGGGCTCCATATCGATAGTTCCTCATCTATAATAATTTTATTAACATAGTTTTTTCATCATCAATATACATTATAAATTTTTTAATATAAAAAAAAATTTATATAGTTATGCTCCTTTTGATTTTATATAAGCTACAGTAATCAATCGATAGTCAATCATTTATTATATTTTTATTAACATAGTTTTCATACAGAATATTTTTTTTATATTTAACTTTAATCTTGGTCAATTTTCAATCCATTTAAAATGTTGTAAAATTGATATAATTTCAATATAATATCAATAGTAATTCCCATAGTATTTACACACATATTTAATAAGAAATATATATTTTTCTCCAATATGAAAAGTAAAGGAAATATATGGAAAATAAATATATAGATATCTATAAGGTAAAACTTCCAACACTTTACATAGTTTGGGCCACCCTAATATGCCAGCCTAACTAACCATGCTTGTGTATGTATGTATGCAATTGCAAATTCTATTATCTATGGACCGCGTGCTTTGTTCTTTGTTTACGTTTTGACCCCAAAGCGCAATCGTCATACATATGTATGTATATGTATATGTATGCATTTATGTTACACATACATAAATACAAGAGATCATTATCAATTTGCTCATTTATTGTAACGGAGATACACATGTATGTATACGACACGTTTCATACCCTGTACAAAATTTGCATATGGATGCAAATGCCTCAAGCATTAAGTCTTAAATAATACTAGTAGTAGTATAAGAATAACAGACTTAGTTTTGGAGTAGTAGTCGTAATAGTTGTAGTAGCAGTAGTAGTAGTAGTACTATTAGTAGCAGCACATGAGTTTTGGTAAAAAGAGGAGTAACAAAAGAGTTAGAGTTGTGTGGAGGAGGAGTAGCAGCAAAAGTTACAGTATTTGTAAATTAGGAAGCGAACTATGAGTAGATATAGAACAGAAATAGTAGTAGGCGAAGAGTATTAAAAGTACAGAAATAGTAGTAGAAAAGGAACAGTGGTAGAGTAATAGTAATTGTAGAACATCGAAATAGAGTATAGAGTATCGAAATAGAGTGCATAGAACGAAACAAATACTACAGTAGTACAGTTTCTGCTCTATTAAAGAAATAGTAGTAGAACCGTATAGGAACAGTACAAGTAGTAGCACAGTGGAAAGTACAATAGTATACAGAGAGTAGAAGAAGAGTAAGCAGTAGCAGTAGATGCAGATGTAGAGTATGAATAACAGTAGAGTAGGGGTTGCAGTCGACCAATACTAGTCATAGAGTAATAGTAGTAGAACAGTAGTAATAGTAGAGTAATAGTAGGAAAGCAATAATAGTAATGGAGTAATAGCAGTAGAGTGTGAATCGTAATAATCAGTACAAAAATAATTGAATAAGAATAGTAGATGGAATGAAGCATGAATAGTAGGAAAGTACCAGCAGTAATGTAGTATAAGTAGAATAAGACTAGTAAACTATGAATAGTAGTAGATTAGGAACTAGCGTAGTAATAGAGTAATAGAAGTAGCGCATTCAAAGAACATGAATAGTACTGGCAAAGTAGAGCCCGTTATGAAGTAGAGAAACAGTAGTAGTAGAATCGAAAAGTAGCAGTAGAATAGGGAGTGCGAGCAGTAATAGCATACTAGGCGATGTAATACATATAAAAGAGTAGTAGCAGTGTAAGAGTCTTACGTAAGAGTAAGAGTATTTAGTAGAAGAAATGTTGTAGCTGGGCGCATTAGTAGTAGACTTAAAGTAGCAGTAGACTAGAGCGTACGAACAGCAATGGTATTGTAGGGAGTAGTAGCGAGCAAGAGTCTTAGGTAAGAGTAAGAGTCTTAGTAGAGTAAGTGTAGTAGACTCTGCTGCCCCTTTAAGTCTGCTACTAAGCAGAGTAGAGTCGTCGCATGCTAATGGTCGCATAAAAGTAGTAGCAATACATGTTCGTAGTGTTTATTTAGCAGGGATTTCGAGACGAAAGTACATCACTACAGTATATATACCTACATATACATATATGTATAGCCTAGGGTGAGACAAAGGATTTATTCGGCTGGCGCAGGCTCCGGCGCCGCCTCTGCTGGTGGCGCCTCGGCGGGCGGTGCCTCGGCGGCTTCAGCAGGAGCAGCGGCTTCTTCCTTGGGCGGCTCTGGAGCGGGCGCAGCTTCGGCGGCCTCGGCGGGCTGTGGTGCCTCCTCTGCTGGTGGTGCAGCCGGAGGTGCATCCGCGGCTGGAGGTGCTTCAGCTGGGGCACCTTCGCCCGCTGGGGCCGCTGCCTCGCCTGCCGGGGCCGCTGTCTCGCCTGCCGGAGCCTCGCCCTCGGGCGGCGCAGCTGCACCCTCTGCGGCAGGGGCAGCGGCAGCTTCCGCAGGCTCAGCGTGCTTAATTTTGGACGGCTCACGCGACTTGCGCGACTCACGCGCCTTGCTTCCCGTATCTGCGGCCGCAGCGGTCTTCTTCTTTTGCTGCACGAGGAGAAGAGGCACAGAGATGGGTTAGTCAAGAGTCTGAGAGTGGAAGGAAAGTTAATGAAAGTGAGCTCTACCTTCTTCGGCTTGGGCTCCACGTCAGGCGGTAGCTCCTCGTCGGTCTTGTAGTCCTCTGGGAAGAACTTGAGTGCGTCGAGGCGACCATTCTCCACATTGCTACTGCAATAGGTCGGCTCGAACTGCACCAGCGAGAGCATCGTGTACGACTGCACCTTGTTGACCTTGAGCACGAAGCGATCGGTCTTCGCCGTCTCCTTCATGTCATCATAGCGGAATATCGAGTTGGAGATGAGTTTCGCTTCGCCGGGCGTGTCGCTGGTGAAGAAGCCGTAGAGTGGCACATCATCCTTAATGGACTCCATCGCCTCCAGGATGTCATCGCGCTTGGATGCCTCGAACGCCATGATGACGTGCGGCGGCTCTGGTGGCGGATCGGGCGGCAGGAAGCTGGTTGTCTGGTTGCGGAAGAACACATAGATCAGGGCGGCGTGGGTGCGGCGGTTGTTGGCCACCCATATGGGCGGTATTTTGACTCGCTTGGTGCGCGTCAGAGGCTTCGGTGCCTCCTCCTCCTCTTCCTCGGCCTCCTCTTCGGTGGCAATGTTGTCGTCCAGTCCCAGGTCCAGGTCCAGCTGCATGTCCGGGAAGGCCGGTTGAATGGCTTGCACAGGCTCCTCTTCCTCGCTGCCTTCTTCCTCGCCATCCTCTTCCACTTCCTCCTTGCGGGCGTCGTCCGCCTGGGCGGCCTTTGCCTTCTCGGCCGCCTTCTTCTCGGCCGCCTTCTGCCTGGCCTCTTCCGACGAGCTGATTTCCTCCACCCAAATTTCGCCCTCTGCAAAAACCAACAAACATGAATAATCGAATGGCCCACACCAATCCCAACATCCCACATACCTTCCACTTCCACCTCGAACTTGACCTTCATCGGCGCGATGATCGGCGGAATTGGATGCGGCGCTGGATGGTCGTCGTCAGGCGGTGCGACGCGCTCCTTCGTCAGCTCGTGTGCGTAGGTGGCCAGCACGTGCGGTATGGGTCCAGAGGACTCGTCGATCTTCCAGAAGCATATGAGCAGCTCCTTGCCATCCAATTGCTCTATGACGTCGGCCGACAGCGGATTCTTGCAGGCAAAGTTAACCACCTCGAAGTCCGATGCGAACACCTCAAGGTACTTTCGATCCTTGCACTGCATCTTCAGGAGATCGGCTGGCTCGGCGAGCTTCTTGAACATGTCGCGCGAGACTTGTGGGCCAAATACTGTCACGCCAATATCCGGCAAATTCTCCATTATAATGTCCGTACAGCGGGTGAGGTAGTCAATGCGCTTCTTGTGCTGCTTCTCCCGCTCGATGCGCTCGGCCTTCTCGATCGCATCCCTCTTGATCTTAAGCGCTTCCGCTTCGATGGGCTGCAGCTGGTCAATTGCGTAAGTCGGTCGCGGGGCTGAGGACTGCGACCTCTCGAACTCCTTCACAATGATGGACACCAATCTGGGCGCATCCGACCCGTAGAACAGGTTAACAGCTCGGCCATTCTAGGGGCAACGGAAAGGCAGGGTGCTCAAGGACAAGGACGGTAGCGAATGCCATCTGCCTAGACTTACCACGACAAACAGCCAGGTGGGCTCGCTCTTCTTGTAAAAGCGCCTCAGAGCTGTCACGGTATCCGCTTTGCACTAGGCCGGAAAATTTGATCTAATCAGCTAACCTAGATCAGAGATTGAGGAATGCATCTACTCACAATTGCCAAGTTCATGGACTCGCCACCCACTTCCATCTTGACTTTACGCAGTGCGCCAACCACTCCCAGGCATGGCCCGCACCACTCGGAGTAAACTTCCAAAACTGGAATATACATATGTACATATACATATACATATATCATGATCAGAGAGCTATCTATATGGATACATACTGAGCAATCCAGGACGGGCTAGGAACTTCTCAAGCTCCTCGTCCGTGTTGATCTCGGTCTGCAACTGCTGTGCTCCTCCACGTCTTGCCATTGTCTGCGCAGCTCACTTCCACAGTGATACATATGCAACTTTAGATCCAAATAATTTCGAGAAATTTTGATGAAAGATCCAAATTGTAGTGCAAATCTAGCATAGTGTTAGTTGATGTGTGTGTTCTGAACAACTGCTCAATATTACGAGCCCGGCCCTGCCAGCTCAACAACTCAATTTCCAATGAAATATTGATCAAACAATTTTTTGTTTAAAGGCCAGCCGGACGCAACAATTTGAAAAATTACAATCGTCGGGTCTGCCCAACTGCCCAATGCTCGCTCGTGTCTCCATTTCCCATTTGATGGAGTTTTCTTTAGAGAGAAGCTCAGCCAGGGCTCCATCTGGAAATTGCTTGTATACGTGCGTAGGGGAATTCCCCCTCTCTTTGTGCAATTTACGTGGGCCGCATCACTTTTCCTGCTCACATTCCTGAGCTCAAGTGACACTCTCCTCGAGTCCTTCGAGCTCAGCTCTACGCTTAGACAAATTCTCGAATTATCCAGTCCAGTCTAACAGGATTTCCCTAGTATCTATTGTGGCCACAGGACTGCGAGAGATAAATCTTATTTCGGTTTAGCTCTTCCTCAATATTACCTTGGGTAGGTCTATAGCAAGGGGCAGTACCAGCCCGAAATACCAGATACTTAGCCGAATTACAGTTGCTCAAGGAGACGAGCTTCAGAATTTGCCAGTTAATTATTATTTACATATTTAAAAACTATTTAAAAACAAGTAATACAGAAAGAGCAAGCACTACCGACTGCAGAAAAAAATCAAAAATTTGAATGATTATATATATAAATTGAATACATCTAATTAAATTGCATAAAATGAATATACTCACTTTCACTTGCGTGAATGGGTATGAATCTCATATTAATATCTTTGGGATGAACAGAGAGAGGGATGAAAAGACGAATAATGTGTATTCCACAAATACCAATACACTCACTTTCAGCTTTAAAATGACTTCAAATCTAATACTAATATCTCTAGTGAAGATGACGTACATTCCGCAAAAACCAATATACTCACTTTCATTTTCGTGAATGAGCATAAATATGATATGACGACAAGAAATGAGAATGCTCCTGACCTTGGACAAATTCCTCGTCCATATCGAAGGCATTGCCTGCTGGGCAATCCATAGCATAGTATGATGTAATTCTCCATGGAATACCCAGGGCAGGAAATGTTGCTGACGCCAAGTCAGCAAATCGATGCAGCTCCCTCGAATGCTCCAATGCTCTCTACAAGGTTTCTTTGTGGTCTCATATGATATCATCGGATTTTGTTTATCTCTATTTATTACTTATTCGGCAAAATGTTTAGGCTTCATCTCAAGAGAAGCTCAACAGTTAGGCAAAAAATGCATTTGTATTGCAAGACTCTCTTAAGAATTGATACAAAGTGGTCTATATGTGCCACGCCCCCAATGTGCGTAGTTATATCTACTGTATATTGAATATCTGGAGCTGTCAAGGCGAGTTTACTTTCTAAATTTCATTTCTAGTATACTACATTTTACTAGTATCCGAACTGCCACGCCTCTAGTGGGCGTATTGGGAAAATCTTAATATTGGTAACAATTCCATTCTGGAAACTTTAACTCTCCAGTTTCAAAATAGAGTAGCTGGAAGTCGAACAACAAGACGCGCATTGAACAAAGCCAATATATCCGATTCATTTCGTGTACAGATAAGTGTATATTTCATGATATTGAAAACGATGCCGATTGCAGAAACAAACTAATATGATCGACTCAAGAGGACTTCAATAGATATATATGTAGACAAAACATAAATGAATGCTTACATATGTAAATGTGTTAGTTTATATCTAGATTCGATTTCAATCATAATACATTAGTTAACCACATATTTATTTAAGTACAACATAGTTTCGTCTTCTTCTTCTCATTCACTTAAGCTTTAGCGAGTACTTACACATTGCATAACATTCCGATTATACATATTTTTACTTTATATATAGGTAGATATTTATATATTTATATGTATATAATACGTAATAATTTAAAAAAAAAAAAAAAAAAAAAAAAAAACAATCAAGTGTGTTCTCTAGTCGAGGGCGGCCGACTAGCAGACACCCTGTACCCAGCCAGAGACGAGCATTCCTGTTACACACAACAACACAATCAGAGTCTCTCCCATTCTTCACCCAGTTTTCGTCGCAGTCAAAGCGAAATGAAGTTTTCAGGGCTTAAATATGGCACCCAGTGGCATAGAAGAGTATAGGAAACATACATAAATACACGGTCTAGATACTGATATATCTGAAATGAATTAGCGAATATTTCAAGGGCGGACAGACAGACAGAGAGACGGACTGGGCAGTCAGTGCCGATGGTTTAGTAGCGGGCCAGAGAATCATTTCAATCGAGATTGTGTTCTGGTCTGCAATTACGAAAGTTGAAGCAGTATTTCACTTAAGCACTCCGTGTCCAGCGTGGGTAGTGGGCGTTGAATGGTCATTTGAATACTTCGATCTATTTTCACGTTCTCTCTCTAAAATTACTATATACATATATAAACACAAGTTAACATTAATGCATAGTGACGCTCGTTGCGAAGGACACGGCAGCCACACGCTCCTTATCGCACTGAAATGCCATTGATTGTGATCACATTGTTGGACACTGGCTCCGGCTCGTATACCTCATCATTGGTGCGCATCTCGTAGGGCGCATCGTAGAACTGTTCATTTGGTATCTGGTCGTAGATGTTCTCTGCAAATGGATTTCAATTAGTTCAGGAGCATGCAATCAACTATTACCACAATTGTCTCAATGGGCACCTGAGCGATTGTTCGCACGTTCGCCGCCCGCAGCGTTGTCATTGTTGCGGGCTCCCCGATGCGCGGCTCCGCCTTGGAATGTGTTGAACGTCGCCGACGGATTGTTGTCCATGTGCATGCGATTGTTGGCCTCCAGCGTGGAGTAGGACATGACCGCAGCGTTGCGTTCATCTTTCGTTTCGGCCGCCTGGATGTTCTCAGTGTTCTTGACGGGCCGCGCCTTGTTGCGATACAGGAATATGAGGCCAAAGATGACCAGCAAGGCGACAATTACTGTGGCGCCTATTGCCACGCCAGTGCCCAGCTCCGAGCTCTCTTGCCCCTCGACGGTCGCCAGCTCGCAACGCGGCTGCTTGCCGCTCCAGGCGCCCTCCTCGGTGCACTTTCGCAGATACTGCCCGATGCGCTGATAGTTGGGTATGCAGTGATACTCGGCGGAGCCGCCGTATAGAGTCGAGTCATTGACCACAATTACGCGCCCGTTGTCAATGGCCAGAGGTCGTCCGCAGTCCACAGCTGTTGCAGCTCAAACGTAGAGCAAATTAATACAAATTTCAAAGGCATTATATACATATGTATGATGCTTACGTCGGCACGTCGGATTCTTGCCCGACCACTTGCCATTCTTCTGGCAGGTGCGCGTATCGTTGCCCATCAGAATGCGTCCCTTGGCGCACTTGAAGAGCGCCACCGAGCCGACAGCCCGCACCTCGGCCTCGACAATCAGGCCGTCGCTCACGTTCGGCAAATCGCAGACAACCTCAACGCACTTGGGCGCCTCGTGGCTCCAGTTGCCATGCTCCGTGCACAATCGTCGCGAGACGCCGTTCAGCTTGTAGTTGACATTGCACTCGTACAGCACTGCGGCTCCATAGTAGGTGGCATTCGTGGCCAAGGTCGTCTTGCCGTTCGTTATGTTCTCCGGTGCTCCACACTCCACATCTGCAAGAGTTCAGCATTGTAGTCCATGCATGCAGACATACATGCATATACATATTGTATACTATATTCTCTGATCGGTTTGCTTACAGACACACTCTGGTATAATGCCGCTCCACTGGCCGTTATCCGTGCAGGTAGCCAGTGCCTCGCCCACCATTTTATACCCACGCTCACAACGGTATTTCGCCAGCGCCCCAATTCTGAAATGCCAACAACTCGATTACAAACTGGTTTCCATGCAAGATCTCAAGCAAGATTCCATTTTCAATGTGCGCCAAATACTTAAATTTGACTAAGTGAAATACTTAAATATTGTTTATATTGTTAATACATGTACATATATTATACATATGTATTATAAACGATGCTTTCAGCCAAATACTTTTGTTCCCGCTGGCCTAACATGGTGAGTGAGAAAGTCAAGCAGTTCTTCATAAGGCAGCTGAAGGCAGATAATTCCACTCTTGACCAAATCGAACTTTCTATTCATAAGAAACGAGTGAGCGGGACAGAATGCCTTGGCGCAAATCTATATAACAGAGCGAAACAGTCGAGGCAACGAGCTAAGCCAAGCTGTACGTCCGTCTCTCCCTCCATATTCGTCCATACTCCCCCATCTCCAGAACTACAGCTAAAGCTACAGAATTTTAATCTTCACATATAAATTTCTATATTCCTCATGCAACCAACCTGCATGTTATCGATAATAATCGATATTCACACATATCAAGCTGTACGTCCGTCTGTCCCTCCATATTCGTCCATATTCCCCCATCGCCAGAACTACAGCTAAAGCTACAAAATTTTAATCTTCACATATAAATTTCTATATTCCTCATGCAACCAACCTGCATGTTATCGATAATAATCGATATTCAGACATATCCAGATTTCCTAGTTCGACTTTAGGTAACAGATATGTATAATATATTAACTAATTTCGAATACTTATATTTATATATTAGTAAATCGATAAGAATCGATAATCAAAATTGATCAAAAGATATCAAATTCAATTTGCGAGTTCCTGTAATGAGTGTGAATATTTAGTCAAAAAATAATATATATAAGAACTGCGTATATTCAGATATACATCTACTATATCTATGTATTACTATTTTCCCCATTCTACTTTCTTATATATAAATCGATACTCAATGCTAAATCTAAAAGTTAGCTATGTGAAGGTTACTCAACACGATTTCATGATAATACTATTTTGCTTTTAGCTACCAGATATAATATTTTTAAAAATTTGAACTCTGAGCTCTGCTTATTTCATCTGGAGTCGCGGTTTTTTTATCATTTAGTTGGTAACCGTGCATCTGCTAGTCGAGCACACCCGACTGGAGCACTACTCACTTGTATGTCTGCGCCGTATTCTGTGTGGAATCGGCTGTCCGTATGAGTGTACGGCCGTACATGCGGTCATTGCCGGTGACGGACAACAGGCTATGCGTGGGCAACATTGGCTCGTGACAGCGTATTTCTAGAGTACAAGCAAAAATATATTATTCGATTGAATGGGTGCTTTGGAAGCAGCACTACCTTCGCATTTGGGCGAGGCATCGCTCCAGATGCCCGTCTCCAGGCATTTACGCTTGAGCGGGCCGCTCAGCTTGTGGGACGGCGCGCAGCTGAAGATCACCTCGGAGCCGACGTGCGTGGTGTTGGACACGTACTTGACGGTGCCGTAGGGTATGGGCAGTATGGTGCCACAGTCGATATCTGCAGAGGTTGACATGAAGTCCAATTAGATGAGGTTCGCCTCAGGCTTTTATACAGACTGCTTACATTCACAGTAGGGCGCGTCGGAGCTCCAATCGCCTGTGTCCAGGCATTCGAGCACCGGATTTCCGTGCATTATGTAGCCCGGATCGCAGTTGTACTGTATCTTGGAGTGGACGTTGTAGTCGTAGCCGATGACAAAGGCACCGGCCGGCACTTGCGGCGTCTCGCACGTGACCAGCTCGCAGACTGGCGCCTCGCCGGACCACTTGCCATCCCTGGTGCAATAGAGCTCCGACGGCCCGTCCAGCCAGTGATCCTCGTCGCACTCGTACTTCACCACCGAGTCGACGGTCGTGGTGCCGTTCACCAGTATCGATATGCCACGATCTGGACGCGCGGGCGCGCCGCAATCCACAAATCGGCACGAAGGCGTCTTGCTCGACCACTCACCACCCAAGCCACAGGAGATAATCTGGAATGTGCAGAATATGACGTGCAGGATAAGTAAAAGGTACTCGATATTGACATGGATATATGTAGGTACATATAGAGCTAAATGTGTGACGATCCAATATCTCTAGCAGAGCTGCAGAGCATCGATGAAGATGGCCAAGGCCGAGGCACAATTTCAGTCTCTGGACGCACCTGACGAGCATGGCGCAATGCGAATATACTCGTCCTCACGTCGTGAACGTGCATAGATGTGACTTGATATGATCTGAGTTTGACTTACGGCCTCGCCAACGAGCACGTAGCCCGGTTCACACACATATGTGGCCGTGGAGCCGGCTCGCTTGTCATTGAACTTCACATGGCCGCCGGTTATCAGCTGGGGATCTGGACACCAATCGACGAGGCACTCCGGCTGCTTGCCGTTCCAGCCGTCCTGCAGGCAGGTGCGATTCTCGTTGCCAATCAGCGTGTAGTTCTCGTGGCAGCTGTACGTGGCCACCACGCCGTAGCTGGTGCGGTCCTCGGACAGGTGTATCGAGCCGAACTTCAGCTCGGGCAGTGGGCCGCAATCCACATCTGTCAATTGAGAGGCATTTGTAAGAATTAACCGTATATGTATATGTATATACATATGTATAGAAGGTGCTTCTACTCACATTTGCAGCTGGGCGCCGAATGGCTCCAGGTGCCATCGGATTTGCACTCGCGCTCGGCGTGGCCCAGCAGCGAGTGGCCCTTGGGACAGTCGTATTGAATCTTTTCGCCCAGTGTGAACTTCTTGCCCGAGACCGTCGTGTTTTGCTGCGCATCCGGTGAGCCGCAGGACAGAGGAGCTAAATGGACATTGGCAGGCGATTCATATAAACAATTGTCGACACTAGAGACGCAGCTGAACTCACTGTGTTGGCATATGAAATGCAAGTAGTCCAGATTGCAGCCGACATCGTTCCAGAGCCAATTGCGCCCGCCGTCGAAGACAACGCAGTTTTGCTCGCCATTGTAGTTATTCGGCTGATCCTTGCCCCACGTCGGCTTTTGCACCACTTCGCCTGCAATCAGCATAGACATTTGTCGTTGTACATATTTTATGAGCAAGAATTGGCTATTATCAAATGGCTTACCATTCACCCATTTCCAGGTGCGTGACGTTATGCCCGGCTCCTTTTGTGCTCCAATCCAAACCAATTGCGGTTTCAGCTCTGACTTTCGGCGCTCCAATTCCGATAGGAGGTATTGACTTGTCGCGCCGCGAAACTCGTGCACGAGGTTGCCACCTGGTTGAGGGCAGAAAGGATGGCGGCTATCGTTTAAATGTGTCATCGATAGTTTGACGTGAGCTGTATACTTGCCTGTTTGCTTGCAGATGGCTTGAGCTTTTTCGAAGCTTTCTCCTTTCGTTATATGAAAGTCGTAGCAGGTCTTGGAGAATGTCGTCACAACGGTATCAACGCCGATTTTGGGACTGAGACAGCGATCGACCGAAAATTCATCATTTGTAAAAGTCTCCACCTCACACAAACTCAAACTGCCCTCGACGCCGACCAGCTGTATGGCCACATATTGGCCAACGAGCGGCCGGGCGCAAGTGAAAGTCTTCACAATGCCCTCGTCGAGTGTGCCCGGATACCAGGCGCACAGTGGATTCCGCTGCAAGTCCGCACTGCTATTGCCCACACGTATCTCCAGGTCCTGCAGCGGCTGGTGGCCGCAGCAGCCGCGCGTCGTAATCCGCACCACATGCACCGCCTGCGGTGCCAAGAGATCAACACGCCACCATGGCGATGGCTCCTTTTGCGTTTCAGAGCACTCCTGCCCATCTGGGTTCTATCAGAGACAACGTTAATGATGATGCCTCGACATGTCGTATATGCATACTATATGTACATACGTATGTATGTATATGTTACCTTGTTGCCTGGCTTGCCATCGTTTGCATAGCTGGCCGGTCCACTGCGCGTATAGGAGCTCTGATTAACTGGCTTCCGGTAGGCGACATTGACACCGCAGAAGGGCAGCTCTCGCTCCCAACCGGTCCGCGGATCACATTTCACTGTTGGCGATCCGAACAGCTCGTAGCCGGCATCGCATGTGTAATGCGCCTCCGATATGCCCGTCTCACCGGACACTGTGCGAACTTTGGCATTTAGCGGCACTGCCGGCGGACCACATACTGAAAAGAAACACAAAAAGGGCTTTATTTACTGTTATGTATTTACATACATATTTACGTGCATATGTATATATGCATGTATGTATGTATGCATGTGTGTTCAAGCATGTACATATGTATGTATGTGACAACTAGAACACGCTTTTTTTTTTTAAACATAACTGAAGTTTGTACTTGCTGACCCTTACTCTCTTGCGCTCTCGTCTAAGCTGTCTCACTCATAAGGTGTAGTGTGATCGAGCGAGAGATCCGATCGATGCTCTCATTCGGTCGCTCACAATGCACCATTTTCATTTGCTTACTCTCACTTCTTTCTCAACTGCATGTTTGTGTACATACACACATACATGCATATACACAAGCAGCTGTGCACAAAAATGTCTTCTTCCCACTACTTCCCTTTTGGGCAGAAGAGTATTGCAAAACTATTAAAGTATTTGTCATGCTCTAAATAAATGTCAGCTTTTGCATACATACATACATACATACATATGTATGTAGTTGTTTTTGGAAAAGAGTATCAAAACGTTGACGCGCTCAATAATTATTTTCGAGTCGAGGAGAATGCACATATGGATGTATGTATGTATGTATGTATATGTATACGTATTTATTTACAACGGCATATAATGTATGCATAAGTATTTGTGTGCGTAAGCCTTGTCTTGCTGCCTGATGAAATTGCGAGAACAACATTTGTATTCAATAATATGGTTAAAAGCGAATCGAAACATCTTGAGGCAAAGCTAGGGCAAGGTGTAAGAGCTATAGATGCATATGTATGTGTATATACAGCATACATATGTATATAGATACATTGTATATGTATTCATACATATGTATGCATGTTGGTCCTTCCATTAATTCAGAAACAAGTTTTTTGTGCTTAAATACGAAAGACTTCAAGTTGATTTCAATATACATACATATTTGAATATATGAAATTTATAGATATAAATTAAATAATCCATAGTTAAAAAATATATTCGAGCACAAAAAAAGAAGAGGTTATCTTTTAAGAGTTATTAAGTGTATAGCAAATGGCTAATTTATGCATAGAAAAATGTCTAAAAATTTATTAATAATGCCTTCCCAGTAGCTGTCTAGTTAATTTTCTTCTTCTTGACTTTCCTTTGTTAGAACACAAGACTCCAATTAATTTGCATATAATATATGTACATATAATCAGTTATGTTTTAGGCTTTTTTCCCAGAGACCATAATTTGTAAACGAACAATTTAAAATGTGTTTTTTTTTTGCTGTTTCCTTTTCGTTTTACAATTTTCCCATAATGCTGAAATATTCACATGTTTTATGCCTAGGAATTCCAACCGAAAATTTGTTATTCAAATTTTGTAACAATTTTAGAATAAAAACTCTCATTATTGTTATCTGCCTATCTACATCATATGTCTATATACATATATATATGTACATATATATAGTATATATATTATATACTATCTTAGCTTTACTATTGGCATAGATATTATTATTACATTACGCAGGCGATTGCAGTCAACTGTAACATGATGATCGCCTCTTCTTTGGCTTTGGGCTTTAGTGTGCTTTTTATGCCCATTAAGATATTAAAACATTCCCATACCATCTGGAATCAGCATTTACACACACACGCACACACATTTCATATGTATTGCGATCGACATTTTCCTAAAAGAGTTGAAAACAAGTTTCGAATTGGATTTGATTGAAAACAAATTGAAATTTCTCCCACACAGACAAAACGAGTTGGACTTTAGCAAATATTCGCAAATATGTACATACATGTATGAATATATGTATGTACATATATATAGATAAGAATCAGAGATGTGCTTCAATCAAGCTCTTCAATTCAATCTGTGACTAGATTCTCTAGCGCACATGCCTGATTTACTAAAAGATCTTTCAGCATTTCTAAGCCCCTCAGTGACAAATTTGAAAAACTTGCCAAGATGAAAAGGTCAAGAGTTAAGGCCAATTTGCGCTATGCGCTCGCTCGGCCCAGAATAGAGTATTTTATCATCAATTGCTAGACGTATTTAAATTTGATATGCATATGTTCCTTGCTTGGGTTTGGCATCGTGTTTGAGCTGCTTTTTGATTTGCTTTCATTTCGTTTGCTGTTGCAGCTGTTGATGTCAGGCTTCTCCCTTCTCGGCGTTGCAATTGTGCAAAGTGTTGCTAACTTCAATGATTTTGTTATTTTGCTTCTCTCCTATGCCCAAGAGCCGTATAAAAAGCAGTTATTGTCATGAGACAACAATCGCCTTTATCCGGTTTTACCAGTGCTTATGATATCCACACTTATACGAGGGTTGCCATTTGCATTGTGCGGCCAATCAAAATGAACAAGTAAGAAAGCTCTAGTCGAGACTGCTCGACTACGAGATCCCCTGAACCCTTCAAGCAACAGCCATTTCAATAATTTTTAGCGTCTCTCTGCTCACACAAACACACACATACACACGCAAACACACATACATAGACACACATAGGCGCACACGCATGGGCTGCAGTGTGGGCTTACTATGGGAACTTAATTGTTTAATAACTTTTTTTCTGGACGTACGTTTTCCATGAAACTTTCAGATTGTGGTTTTATCATTACTATGCGTATAATTGCCAAATCTCAAGTCTCTAGTATTTGAAATACGCCTTTTAAAAACTTATGGGTGAGGGGGTGGATATAAGGGTGGGGGGTGAAATTGAACAAAAATCGAAATTCTATAACGTACATATCAATCTACATTTAAAATTTGGATACTCTAGCTCTAAAGATGTAGGAGATATAATTTTATAACTGCATTTCGATAAGGTTTTTGATCGATAAAAAAATAATGGGACGAGTTATCGATTTTTGGTGATAAACTCGATATGCGCGCTGTATATACGGTCATTTTAAAAAAAAGTTCAAGTCTCTAGCTCTTATATCTTCTGAAATCGACGCGTTCATACATACGGACGGACGGACGGACGGACGGACGGACGGACGGACGGACAGACAGACGGACAGGGCTAAATCGACTCAGTTCGTCGCCCTGATCAAGAATATATATACTTTGTGGGGTCTGCCACGCCTCCTTCTCCCTGTTACATACTTTTAACAAAACCATTATACCCTGATTTCCCATTTTCAATGGGTTCAGGGTATAAAAAGCATGAAATATATCAAACGAAATTCACCCCAAGCTATTATTCATTGCGCTGAGCGGGTCCACCTGAAGAGCTGAACAAGGAATGGAAACTATATGTAGAGCTTACTTTTTAGATATATAAATACTTCTTTCAAGCCGGAGTTCCATGTAGAAATATCATATTGGAAAATTTGGAAAACATTTCTCAACATTCAAGGAAGACCTCGCATAAATCTAGATTAAACCATTATGCATGCACATACGTAATAACTTCAATGGGTCTTTCAGCTTAGTGTGGGTATATGCTAGATGTACAGACAGATGTACATACATAGATCCATGTGTATAATATGATATTATATTGTAGTAATAAAAGTTATTTCCCTGTCTGATTAATTTCCTACTTATGACTAGAACAAAGTGTTAAATTTATATCATTAACTCGCCTTAGGAATAATGTTTTCAAACTCGTAATTTAATTATCTCTTTAT
>JAWNPK010000010.1:280000-543231 GCA_035047565.1 Drosophila mulleri
AAAACCACTTTACTGGATTTACTTTATGCAGCGTCTGTGGTTTTGATTTCTGTCATTTTTTTGTTTTTGCCATGGGAATCACATTCTTGGATTAGTTGGCTGCATATGGCCCGAACTGCTTGGTGTCTATTTTGAAATCTCCACCTACGGCCTTCAAATGTTTCTTTGTATATAGTATGGCCGAGCGGCAAGGCTATGCAAGCGAAATATTATCATTGTCTAACGGTCTATTCAAAAGAGATACACACATACATATATACATGCACATTATATCTATATGTATATACATACAATATATTTAGAAATAGGTCAAAAGGCAATAAACAAAAGGAAATGCCCTGTCATATGCTGTCATAACTCAAATGCAATAGAGTTACAGGCTATTTAAATATATGTATATGTATGTACATATATATATATATATATATGTGCATTTATATAAATTGTTATTTAGTGGAGGATTTCGGTTGACCGGTTTCTCCAACTTTCGTTACATCTAGCTAGTATCTTTCACTAATTATCAACGATGTTGGTTTTGTTGTGCGTCGATCGCTACTGGCCAAAATGAAGACGAAAGAAAAAAGCCCCACAAAACTCCGTGGTTCATTAGTTTTTTGGTTAGTGTTTCATTAATTCGATATACGATGTGTTAATTGAATCCATATGAGAAAGTACAATGCGCTCAAACCGAATCCAAATCCGACTCGGAATCGGAATCGTAGTCCAAATCCGAGCCAGGCAAACGCACACACACACTAGTCACAATTCACAATTCACTTCGAAACGTAATCCACATTTCAGTTGTGTTTTTTTTTTTTTTTTATGTCACACACACACACTCAAATATATATGTATGCAGATATATTTATGATTATATACCAACTACAAATACGGCTATATTACTTATTGATTTCGCTTTCGTGAAATGTTCTACTTTTACTATTCACCAGATATTGAGTGTGGGAGATCAACTCGTTTCAATTAAACAACAACAACAACAAGTAACGAAAAAAAAAACATAAATAAATAAATATACATATAATAAGATACTTTTTGGACTGGCGAGCACCTTTTGAAATGAATGGTTATCTATGAGCGTGAATTTATTAAACATGTATGCATATACACATGCATGTGCATATTTACATATACAACATATATATAAATATAAATATATATATATCTCTATACATATGTATATGTTTTTATTAACGGAGCTCGCTGTTGCCAAACACAACACACTGTAACGCGCACCGATCCGTACGCCTGGCACGTCCGCTTGGAATGAAAGTTGACTTATAACTGGTTTTCCATTTGCGCTTGCCTTACAAAAGCTCGCAGCAATGCGCGTGTGCAGCGGCCGAACGAGCGCCCGACCGGGCGACCGAACGAACGACCAAGCGAACGAGCGAGCGAACGATCGAACGAGCGAACGACCACCGTCACCATAAGGTTGATTGGTTTGCTGCTGGGCTGCTCGGTTTGATGGTTTGTTTGCTGGTGGTTGGCCGATCGCCGTCGTTCGGTTGGCTGTTCGGACGCCCGTTCGTGCGGCCGGGCGGGCGGTCGGGTGTTCGGCTGGTCGGTAGCTAGTTTGCTCGGTTGGTCGGTTAGCTGTTTGTCATTGTTGTGGCATTGTTGCAGACGTGAAATACAAGCAAGCTGCGCAATCGCACAGCTTTACACAATTTGTTCGAGGGTGGATCGTAACGTCGCGACGTTTATTACCAATTTGAGCTTAGATATGTATGTATGTAATGCAAGGTACTGTAATGCAATGCAACAACAAAGGCTTATCAATGCTCAGATTTTGAATTATTTTATCGAACTTACTTAAATTTTTTAAATATTATTATTATTATTATTATTATTTAATCATATCTCTAAGTAATGTTTTAAATTTCTTTGTTGATTTTCTAATCCATGTTTTCTTCATAATAAAAAATAATATTTTTCACTTGCTTAAATACATGCTTAAAAGTTCTTTATTTTTGTATTCTCTTCTTCTTCCTAAGTACTGAATTTATGCTTTCTCCAGTTAGCCTTCGGTTCTATTCTTTATCAACAACCAGAATTAGTCAGCAAAAACTCGTTCTGTTAATTATTATTATTTGATTCAGACATATGACGTTAGCCCACAACTTTTTCAAAATGTTTTGTGTTGCTCTTCTTGCTGCTTGCAATTCAAATGTTAAATTTGGTATTTATGATTTGAGATTGAATACGTCGCTCAAGCATTGTCGTAACTTCTGAATCTACCGGTGCGTAAAAGTGCCGGCATTGCTGCCCCATTGTTAACGACGTAAAGTTGAATATACCCTGCGGAAAGTGTATATGGGCTAGGAGCAAGTATAACGATTACACAGAACAGATGATATGTACTTACATAAATCATATATTGATACATATATATATTATATTTGATATAAAAAACTCTATCTAATTAAATATGCTTACCAGCTAATTAACAGATTCTACAATATATTACATAATATTTATATCCTAATAGATGGTATATTATACATGACAGATTATTGTATATAACCGCTTACGTATGTATATATGCTTGAATACAACAGATTTAGTGTAAAATATGTATATATAACAGATTGCCTAAAACTTATTTTGTATTTCAGACTGAATACAACAAATTTAGCATGAAACATATTGCATATAACAGATTGTATATAACAGATCTAAGTTAACAACTTAGTTTTTGTATAGCATATTGTCTATACTAAATGCTATTTAATTGTATGTATATATGCGAAATTTTAGATAACAAATTTTACATAAGAAACATAACGTGTACTCTGTATTCACAGGGTATTTTTCGATCGAATACCAAATGTTTCTCTAATACCCTTTTATCATTTAAATGGGTCAGAATGGCTATATAGGTCGTATGTAAAGAATGCTAATTTGCAGAAGAGAGAAGTTTTACACGTTGATAGAATATATCTTCCGCCTCACATAAAAAAGAAAACCCCAGGGAATACACTTTGATGATTAGCTTTAGTCTACGTAGCTCACTTTTTGTGGTTATCGATGCTTCTTCTTCACGATTTATTTGTAGTTAAAGTAAAGCTAATACGCTCTTTGTGGACCGTCTAAGTCTTTCTACAGCGCATCGGCTGGTCGCTCACTTCATGCTGTATGACAACATTTATTAGTGGTGCTCTGCTAACACTCTGTACCCATTGAGAATGCGTGCCTCCGGGTCTATTAAAACTCTTGCAAATGTGCTAATTTGCACGAAGCCACATGTGGACGCTTCTGCTGACCTATATAAATTTTATATGAACATAAGTATATGTATATGTATATATGTTAATCTTAATAATATAAATATATGTACATATAGATCAGTTAGTCTTAATGAACGTACTCCATACTCCCATTCTGCACACATGCTATACTTAACCGTATATTAACCATTATACCAAAATAATCATTATAAGGTAATAGGGAATCGCTTAGTCGTGCATACCCGTTTCCCGTTCAGAGCCTACTTGGCTTCTTATGTTGCTGCCGTTCAGTTCACAGAGCAACTTGAGAGCAAAGAAAATAAACCGTACTGTGTATTTGAACTGGAGTACAGTAAGAGCCGTGTTCTGTTTAATTCTATTAATTGGCATGGTCAATAAAGGTAACCGCAGTCAACTGTGGCCAATATATTGTCACCCATATGTGTGTGCGCCTGCGTGTGTGTGTGTGTGTGAGTGTGTGTGTGAGTACACTTTAAGTAGTTCGCGCGTGAGCCCAAATGGCCAGCGACTGTCCGCCAGCATTTACGGCGGAATGATGCAACCAACACCGCGCCAGCTCGAGAATGGACGGACAACAGAAGTCAAAGACTCTAGCTCTAGCTTTAGCTCTAGTTTTGTTTCTTTTTTGTTTTTTGTGGTTTTCATTTGGGTCGCTTCTTTATTTGGCTTATTTCTAACGGCGAGCACTAAAAAAAAAACTCTTTTTTATAGATTCGTCACTCCGTCTTGACCGCTTGCGAACCGTAGTTACTTTGCACTCTAGTGTTATTAGAACGAATTTGTCAAAGAGACTAAAAACTATACACAATCTACTTAGGTTGTATTATAAACTTGTATTTTGATATGTGCTCTACAAGTATTTCGAATAACGATATACGATACAATACGATATATATATAGCTATATTGTATATATGTATACTAACTAGCTGTTGATTTTTATATTTTTATATTTACTTTAATAATTGATCATGCTCACATTATAAGCTCAACTTTAGCTCTCAGCATGTAAGACGACAAAATAACACAATCTGTGCATATTCAACAATTAACTTGGCATATTTACTGTGCTCAGAAGTTTCACAATGATCGGATATAGTATAAACACCAAAGAATGCATGTCCCATAGTTTGGGGCATAGGAAAGAGAAAGTACAATCGCTGCATAAAGTGGCGCAGCTTGTGTCGTGCGTGCCTTTGTCTGTGTCTGTGTGTGTGTGTGTGTGTGTTTGTGTTTGAGAAAGAATGTATGTACAGATGTAAGCGCGAGTGTGTAAAAGAAAGTTCGATTGTATGTTACAAGAGCTCTGGGTGCAACCGGGTGCAGGGTATTATCGAGTCGTAAACACTTAGCCTTAGCAATAAGCGATAAACATATGTATGTATGTATAACACGCTATATGTACATACATACATATCTGAAATATATGACTGTCAAAGAGATGCGATTTACCTATATGTAGAATCCAAGAGTTACCTTTACGTATGTATATAATGTAATGTATATGATGATGGATATGAATCCATACTCAAAAGATTTTGGATATTCTACAATATCTGGCAAGATACATACATATATCACATCCTACATATGTAGGTATTTCTTGGATCCTCTGTGAGATCTATATGGATGAATCCAAGCATATTATATGATATATGATATGATGTACGATACACGTATCTTTCATACTTATAGGAATAAAACACTATAACATTAGCATCCAAGAGATACATATATATTCTATATCTTGCATATCCATAACCAAGAGATCTTTGATGCATATAGAAAATCAATATGACAAACAAAAAGATTCGATTCACATAAATCAGACAATCAAGCTGCAAGAAATTATATTGAATATTGGCTAGTCACTAGATCATGAGCACATATCAAATTTATACATATGTATGCACAATCTTCATGTCGTGTCGATCGGCAGTCGTGCGTGAGCACGAGCGGCAATTACGACGATGATGCAACTTATTACAAGCAAAAAAAAAAAACCTAATACTACAATAAAACAAAAGAAAAAAAAAATAATAAATATATAAAAAAATAATAATAATAAAAACAAATAAGAGCGTTCTAGGCGGGAGTGCGCGACTAAGAGATACTCTCTGTGCATATAAGTTGAGAAATTATATACAATGGGGAATATACGACTAAGCTCTCCTATTTTACTTATCATCAACAATATGACTATCATAAATGAGCAAATTATCGTATTGTACCATATCATTTTCATAATTGAATTGATCATTATCAACATTCACATGAAAATCATTATCAACATCATAAATCTAGTGACTGCTCTACTGTGTGCTCTCCCACTTTCTTCTGCAGCGGAAGATGGTTAAAAGAGGGGACTGACCTGCTTGAAGCTCTGCTGGGAGCCAAAGCGGAGGCAATAATTCGAGTAGAGCAAAACTGCAAAAGATAAAGATGCTTGGGGACGACTCTGTAACTTCGCTCAAAATGATTTGGGGAGGGAAGGGAAATGAAAAACTATAGACAATGCGCCGTTGTTAAGACCCATAGAAGGGCTACACCCAGAAGGTTAATGCGAAATAATGCTCGATTCCAAGATGGCAAGCAGCTCAGGAAAAATCAAGATTTTCGCGTGTTCATTTTGGGTATTACCACATCTATAAATATCTTACATACCGATCGTCATTGTCATCATCAGCTTATGATTGCATTTAACCTTTGCAAAGTGTAAATAATAATTATCATTCTAATTTGGTAACTGTTATTATCCTGACCACTGCAGCATTAGCATTATTATGATTCATTACTAACATGATCTTAACTGATGATCATTGTCATCTCATTAATTCTTATCATTATCATGATCGTTAATAATTATAATTTCTCATTATCATCAGCTTATTGATGATTGCTCTTTAATCATTATATGAACTTTACGAAAACGAGAATAGAGCTAAGGATAGTAAAGCCAATCATGAAAGGAAGATACAATATATTCTTTCAACATATAAAAGCTTCTCTCTGCTGCTAATCATCATTGTTTACATGCGACTCTTATAGCCCATATATCGTCAATAGGCTGATGTTAATGATGATTATGTTATGATAATTATTCATTACGAGTCGCAGAATGAGCATTAATATTATATCATTTTTTTTATCTTATCATTACAGTAATTATTATCATGTGTATTTTTTTTTCAGAAGAACCTGTACATCAAGCTTAGTACTATAACACCACAAGAGTAGAAAATTATTAAGAAAACCAAACCCCAAAACAAGTTGTGAGGATTTCAATATATCATTCATAATAAAGCAATTATGTATGATAAATTTTCGAACTATAAATATTACAATAGTGTCAATATATGTACATATGTATATACATATGTATGTACATAATACCAGAAGATCGAGTTGGTGAATTATTAATGCCCACGCTGTCCACCCACCTCAAATCTAGCTCAACTGTGGAGTTTTTTCCTGAGCTAGATCAAATGCTAGTTTACCTTTCTGTTTCACCTACACACACCCACACTCACATAGCTTGTTACATACATTTGCTTATAGCCAATATACCCTGTTGGGCCACTTTGAATGCGCCGAGGGTATAAAGCGAAAGACAGGTCGAGGTTTGTTTTTACTTTTCGTTTGTTCTCTGTTTGGCTTATTGCTAACGGCACGCATTGATTCAAATTTTACTTTTTCTTTCATGCAAATTCTTTCATTCTCTTTTGACCACTTCCGATTTCATAAACATATCTACACAAATGTATAAAGACATATACATACATACGTGCACACATAATTATGTATATGAGTAGGTTTGATTTGTGGGCCAAGCTCAGATTTGATGATTATTAAATATGATGTTCAGAAGGAAACTTTAATTGATATTCGATAACCTAAGTTTCGATCGCCTCTGGTTGTATTTTGTAGTTCGAGGTATTCCCACGTTGCCCAACACTGCATCGTATCTCTTGTATTATAATTCCTCATGGAAGTTTGCATCCATCTAAAAAAGTATACTCTTTGAACGCTTGTTTCTGGAATACCCAAAGTTGTACTTGGGAATTCAAGGCTCTACGAAGATATCGAAAGAGTGGAAGACTCTCAATTTGTGTAAAACTTAAGGGAATTAAAATAGACAAAATCATTCATCTAAATTTTCCATTTACAACGATATCTGAAGTTGATGGACGATTCAGGTAAACTTAGATCTGCTATATAGGATCTGACTTGAAAATTAAAAACTTTCGAAATTGAGGCATTCAGAAACATAAACAGCTAAATTGAGTCGACTGTGAAGTTTGATCGGTGGCTTTAAGCTTTACCATGTCTGTATGTATATCATTAAAAAATGTCAGTTCCCAGTTTCCGCAAAGAATTTTAAGGGGTCTACAAGGAACATTCCTAGACCAATATCCTGTCAACGAAATTGGTTTGGAATTAATGAATAGCCAAAAGTCAAAATTCCAATATCAATTTACATATACAAGTGCTCTAAGTTCATAGAATGGAATGAAGCACTATCTACCTAAAGAAATCTATCAAATTTGCTGTAGAAATGATGTATTTCTATATTTACTATAGTCGTTCTAACAGAAAAATGTGGAGGGCTCTACATCCCTAGAGAAGTGAATGCACATTCCTTCATTGATGTTATTATACCCTTGGGAAACGGTTTGAGCATGAGCATTGAATATACGACTCACAAGTGCACGGCACAAGTGTTTTTCTTAGGTTCTTATGTTGATCGTATTGGGATTGGTGGTAAATTTCATGATCATTCATTTTATATATATTATCACACATCATTTTTGTTATTTATATAGGGTAGGGGAGAACAGACTGATATTTGTATATATTTATATAGATCCATAGGGGTTTACAATCTCTATTGGCATCTTGTCATACGCTTATATCCCCATACTCGATTGTTTTGGACGTTCGGAATGGTCGTAAATGCATGTTCATGCTTCAATATATGCTCGTAATGTTGACAACTCGCACTAAATGCATATAGAGAAAAAGTTTTGCAACGTTTCCAGCTCATGCGAAGAGTGCAATGGTCTGTGACTTCGTAATATCACATGCTTCATTGACGAAATAATTGATTATCTACTCAAAATACATATAATATACGAACGTTAACTGGAGTATCTAGAGTACGAGACTGTTATAGCTGATATCCAGATTAAAAGTCTTAAATTTGCCCAGACTTCACAGAACATGTTACAGTATAGGGATATATGTATGTATATGATATATAGAGAGCATATTTCTTGTTTACTTCGCCACAATCCTGACTGTAAAACTAAGAAAACTATAAGGCTTTCCTTTTGATGTGTCTGATTATATCTATGTATGTAGTCTATAGTCGAATCTATGTAAATATGTCATGTGATTTTCTCATCCATTTTCCAGTCGTAGAAATTGAGATTTAAATTTTCCCATCTCTTGCGCTTTTAACTCTGCGTTGATCAGCAATTAGTCATTCCTTACAAACAGTATATACATATATACATGCGTACATACATAGATGTAGAAGATTTACTATTAAGATTCGGCCAAGTTGGTTTTCATTGTCAAAGAATTTGGTGAGAAAATGTAAAGGTAGAAAAAGTGAAAAGTGACTATGTTGGCTTGGACATTAGCCGTTCGCTCTGTGACTCTCGCACACTCTCTTTTGTGTTAATACCCTATAAATGGGTTAACAAAAATTAGGGTATGCTCGGTATAAAATTGATCAACTTCATTCACAGGCCAGTAGTAGTAGTCGAAGAAGAAACAAATTGAACTCCCAAACAACGTTTGGCTAGATGCCATTTTGTCATGTCATAGAGTGCAAAATACACGGTGTCTACCTGGTCTGGCATGCTCTGTAACTGTTATTGTGCTCTCTTGCTGGTTCTGACTTTGTTGTTTGTAAAGAAAATGCTGCTTAGCCTTGCCACGTCAACACAACAGCAACAAAACTTGGCGCAACAGGCCTCAACGCGGCTCAAGCTGTGCAGAGAGCGAGTGAGAGCGAGAGAGGGCGCGCGAAGAGCAGAGAGCGAGCGTGGAAGTGTGGAGGAGAGAAGAGCGTAAAGCGCAAAGCGCATGAGTAGCTGTAGCTGTACTCTTGCTGCCAGTGCTGGCCGCTAAGAGAGCGGATTCCGTTGCGCTCCCAACTGTTTTTTTGTTGTTGTTGTTTTTTTTGTTTTCAGTTAGGCCAAGCGGCGAGCGCACAAATGGAAATTTGGCTTGTTTAAAGCGCTCGATCAAAGTGAACTCGAGAGAATTATTTTTAGTTTGTTTTCACCTTTTGGTGCGTACAGTTGCAGGCGACTCTCTCTCTCTCTCCCACCAGTCGCGTCTCTATATAAATATATGTATATATTCTTGTTGTGCTATTTTTTTTTTTGCCGTTTCTGTTGTTGTTGTATGCGTGTGTCTTTTTTTGTTCTTTAATATTGACTGTTGTTTTGTGTGGCTCAGTAGAAACTACAAACATTCATACACACACACACACACACACACACATACTCTCACACAGTCATACCTGTCTACATATGTATGTAGAGTATATAACGTGTTTTTTTTTACTATCGTTACGTTTATTTTGTATGCATATTTTGAAATTTAATTTTTTTTACTATTTTGTTTATTGTGACTTGGAATAAACTTAAAGTTGGCAGAGTTTCTGCATGCACATCTCTCTTTCTCTCCCTCCCTATCTCTTTCACTCTGCATGTCATTTACTTAAATCAGTTTATAAGACACACACATCTATATATATACATATACCTGTATATCTGTTAATTTGTTTGTAATGCGGAAGACACCTTTAAATAGATCGAAGAATGTTTTGTAATCAATGAAAACTCCAATTGTTTTCTTTGTTTTGGCCTAAATGCAACACCGAAATAACATCTAGCAAACATTTAACAAGAGCAAGCCCAACGGTCCATAACATTTCCCCCTTCATTATAGAGACATATATGTGTGTATATATATATACATATATATATATGTATGTATGTATGTACCTAGACCAATTACACTGAATGTGCTGGCTGTTGCATAGTCATGTGAATAGCCAACAAAAAAAAAAAAAAAAAAAAAAACTTTTAGCTCAGACTGCAGCTGAAACTAATTTCACCTCATATAATATATATCATAGAGTAATTAATTATACATGTGTATACTGTAAAATCGTGTTTTGGAATATTCGAATGTTAAATCTTAATTGCTTTCATAATTTCAACGATTTTTGAAGATTATGAATATCTCTGATATGGAATCATATGATATATCCATATATCTACATATGTACATACAAAGCATTCAAAAACTTAATCTCTTATATCTCCAATAATTTCGAAGCAGTTCTTAAAGTTAAAGTTCTTAAATGATTCTTTTTTTTGAAGGCTCAAGAATGATCAAAGTGCAATTGGCCTAAAAGATGTTTAACCGCGTGATAAACAATATTTCGACAATATTTCTAACGATTCATGCTGAGGATACGCTATGCGTCTGGAGGCTCTAGAACTATTGGAACAACGCCCACAGCTCAAGGAAGCACACAACAATGCAGTCACAAGCCGTACGTCCAATAAGCACCTATGACAACCTAACCGCAACAACGGCGAGCACAGCCAAACCGAAGATGAAACAACAACAACAGCAGCAACAACATCCACAGTGGTCCGGCGAAAGTGCCGGACAGTCGCGAGATAGCCCAAGCATTGCTGCGAACGGCAGCAGGAAGGCGTGGCCCGCTAATGGCCAGGAGCAGGCCTCCGAGCTGAATGAGACCAGCCACAGCATAGCCGCAGTGAAAGCCGCCTTGAGCGATGCCAAGTCCAAATTCTTTGGCATCCACAACTGTGACACATTGGACGCGGCAGCGGCAGCGGCAGCGACAGCCTCGCCAGCCGGTGCGCGTGACTCAGCAGCCGCAGCGATGCCGTCAGTGGTCATCAAGCCGGAGCCCAAATACCAAAATGTGCCACAGCCCACGCGAATTCCCGCTCAGCCGGAAGCCAGCAGCTCGCCCACAGTCGTCTCGCAGCGATTCGGTGCCACGTACGAGCAAATCCCACTGAGCGATCTAGATGCGCTGCAGCCAACGCAGGTGCGTATCCGCATGATAGTCTCTCCATAGGTCGTCTACTTACTCTGCCCATTCCACAGGCTGTCTACATGAGCACCACGGTACCCCAGAACATGAAGGGCATGAAGATCGCCGGACGACACACGCCGACTCGGAACAGTCTCAGGCACAGTCGGATGATTGTGGTCAACAAGAACCATGACAGTAAGTGCCCAAAACAGAAAATGGGTAGATCCATGACAGGCGCGAGTACCTTCTGCTCCTCTCATTCTCGACTGTATCTATTCTCTTATTATTTATTGCCAAATCTCTGCTGCGCCTGTTCACTTCTGCTTCCTTCTCATGTTGTACCTGCTCTCTTCTCATTCCTTGCCAAATATAATCTTCTTTTATATAAGTTCTTTGCATTTCTGATCCCTTCTCTTGGCTCGTTTCTTTCATCCCTTCGTCTTGTTGCATATCATAGCTTATCTCTTCTCTTCTCATCCCTTATCATCCCATCTCTGCTCTCGCCTCTCTCATCTCGCCTTAAATCTTCTTCTCCCTTTACGTCTCCATCCTCCACTTCATTTATTCACATATCACTTATTTCTTCTTCTTCGTTTCCTTAATATTTTAATTCTTATAGTATATTTGATCTTTCTTTTCAATCGTCTCCCCCTTCCTCCTCTTCAATTTTCATCTTCGTATCTGCTAATTTCTTTCCTTTGCTTACTTACCCTTTCGTCTTTCTTTTCGTAAATTTGTTTCCTTATTTTTGCCCCCTCTTTTCTCACCCTGTCCTTATCAATGCTTTTACTCGTCTCTCTCTTCTCTTCTCTTCTCTTCCTTTCCCCTTAAACTCATTTACCCTTCTTTTTGTTTCCTCATTTCTCTTCCTACCGTATCTTTCGTCTCTTATACTCGTATTCTCGCTGCACTTCTCTTCTATCTGCTATCTACTTGTCGTTTCTAATCTTGTATTTTCCTTCTGAACGAATACACTTGACTATGATGGTGTTTAGTTTCGTATTGATTCTTTATTCTGCTGGGCTTGGGTTTATATACCCAGGCTCATGCATAATTTCAATCATTAAATCTAATGCGTCTATTGCTGAGTGTGTAAGGCTCAGCATTGGTCTATTACATATTATTATTCTATCGCTGAGTTTATAAGACTCCGCGTTGGCTTATTAGCTATCGCTGAGTTTGTAATGCTCAGCGCTCGTCTCTTAAGTATTCTAATCGCTAAGGGTCAGGGTCATATTTTATGCCTAACTTGACAGTTCACACTTGAAACATATGTTATTTATTTTATGCTAGCTGTCGAGTGCATCGCGCGTATGTTCCCCTACTTATCATATTTTTATGTTCATGCATGTTCATGAACATTCTGCGGGGGGCCAGAGAAGGTAATAGCTAACGATTGCTGTCTCTGGTTTCTGTTGTTCGCGCCTGAACATTCTACGGGGCCCAGAAAGTGTGACAACCAGATAAACCGAGTGTGCCACCATTACCTCGGTCTTTTGCCCAGGTGGTGGTTCCCATGCCAAGTGAAGTCGAGCCTCTTTGAAGAACTTCCGCGGTTTATAGGTGTCATCTTTTGGTGCATTACTATACCTGATTGCATCTGTTGAGGAAGTTGACGATCGCTTCATTGTTGCCAAAGCCGAAGCCTCCAAATGGTAGACGTCCTTCCTTTGATGCTGATGTCTTAGAACAGCTACTGTGTCGCTTGTAGTTGTTATGGTTGCTTCCTTTACTAAGTTGCTGCTACTTCCAATTAACTCCTTTTCCGATGTATTTGTACTTGCAGTAGTCTCCATAGTTGGTGGCGCTGCTGTGGTCATCACTGGAGAGTTTGAGTCGGTATTGTCGCTGTTCTCTTCAGCTGCACATCCAGCCGCTTTTGCAGTCACCGCAGAAGTTTGCTCTTCCGTTGTACTGCCAACTGTGGGGATATCATCCATTGGTCGAACTTCCAATTGGATATCTGTTGATGTATCTTCAGCGATACTCAACGTCAATGTCGAAGTTGTGGCAGAGATTCCATTCTCATCCTCATCTTCTTTGCTTTCCGAATCCTTTGTCGGAGTTGGTGGAGCCCAGATCTTCTTTATTGATCTCTTGTCTTCACCCAGCTTTGTTTTAGTTGTTACTACTTGAACTTTCGTAGTTTCACTTATATTTCCTCCCATGTGGAGGCTTGCCGGCGGGTTGACATCCGACGTTTTGAACAACGCTGCCTGATATGCTGTCATCTTTTCAGCGGTGACCTCGTCACTGTTATCAGACGTGCTCATGCAATTGCGGATACTGCCTTCATCATTATTCTTCAGCAGTTCCATGTCCACTGGCAAATAACGTTTGTAGCGCCTGCATAAGCAGTCCCACGCTAACTTGTAGTTACCATTTCCAATTGAGAAATTGCTTATACCTTGTAGAGCTTCTCCTTTGAGATACATTAGCAGGTACCTCAGTTTTGTCTTGTCGCTGATATCTTGCCTGTTATGGATTATTTTGGTGAACTGCTCGAAGAACGTCGGCCACGCCTTAGGACTTCCATTAAAGTAAGGAAGTGTTGGTCTCGGTCGCTTTGGAGCGTCTTCTTTTATATTTTGCAGTGCACTTATTTTCCTTTCCAGCCTTTTTGACACTGTGTACACTTTGACTTCCAGTGCGTCTATGCCATCGATTTCGTGGGCAGGTATATCATATTTTACCTCCAAATCGGTAAGCGTAGACTGGACTTTATTCCAGAGGAACTCTAGCGTTTCTTTGCTCTCTAGAATTCCCTCCTGGTTGCTGAGCTCAATGTTGGCCTGCACCTCTTCAATGTGCAGCCATACTCTTTGAACTCTTTTTTCCACAAGGTTAACCAACTTCATCATTGGGCTCGACCAACCGAATAAAAACATCTCTTGCTTTGATGCTTTCGGTTTCGTTTCCCAGCTGTAAAGTTGGTCTGTGTCTATGGCGTGATCGGCAACATTTGTCCTGATTTCTGCCATTATGCCATCAAATATTTCTCCTTAAATATTGATGGTTGACGACACAGATGTTTGTTTATTGTAGATTCATTGGCTTATCCCGTTTAGAGGTATTTTTGTTTTGATCACTAGGTTGATCTTGCTGTGCCTCGACTCACAGCTTGGGATGGAAAGCCAATGCAGAAATCTATCACACTTAGTACGTTACTTTGTTCTAATCACGAACATTTGACTTGTGGATTCGAAGTATTAAAAATACTTCTCCGGCTCGAAGGACCATGAACGAATACACTTGACTATGATGGTGTTTAGTTTCGTATTGATTCTTTATTCTGCTGGGCTTGGGTTTATATACCCAGGCTCATGCATAATTTCAATCATTAAATCTAATGCGTCTATTGCTGAGTGTGTAAGGCTCAGCATTGGTCTATTACATATTATTATTCTATCGCTGAGTTTATAAGACTCCGCGTTGGCTTATTAGCTATCGCTGAGTTTGTAATGCTCAGCGCTCGTCTCTTAAGTATTCTAATCGCTAAGGGTCAGGGTCATATTTTATGCCTAACTTGACAGTTCACACTTGAAACATATGTTATTTATTTTATGCTAGCTGTCGAGTGCATCGCGCGTATGTTCCCCTACTTATCATATTTTTATGTTCATGCATGTTCATGAACACCTTCTTTTTCCTCTTCTACGCTCATATCTCCCAGCCATCCAGGAGTCATACACTTCACACATTCGCAACTCGAACTTCTCACGCCAACTGTTGATCCTGCAACTGGCCGTGGGCCTCCTGACCGTGGGCTTGGCCATCGCGATACTGGTTTGGACACCGAGTGCATCCATATTGATAAACCCGTACCTAAGTGGCCTCTCAGTGAGTAGCAGCTGGCCAGCCTGTCCGCCCTGTGTTACTCATCCGATATTTTAGCTTTTACTTGCCAGTATTGCGGGTCTAATACTGCTTGGGAGGGATCGCGAGTCCGACTACAAGAGGCCGCACAACGGCTGCTACAAGGTGCTGCTGGTGGAGTCCTATGTCTTTTCCGCCCTGGCCCTGATCTTCTGCTGCCTGGCGCTGGTCTGCGCCGCCATCGAGTTCGCCGAGCTGCAGACCACGTCCACGCTGACCGATGGCAACTGTGGCCCGGCGACCAGCTCCCTGCTCAACTACAGCAACTGCACCTGCCTGACGGAGGAGCAGCAAGCGACGACCACTGCGGCATTATCAGACGCTGACTCTGATGATATGTGAGTACATCCGGAACGAGCTTGACCCAATTTGTGGGACTAACTATTTCCGTTTCCCCCCATCCCAGCGACATTGGCGAGACGTGCGAGGCCATTCGTGGCAAGTGGAAATATTTTCTTGGCTTCTCGATGGCTCTCAACGCCTTGGGCATCTTCGCCACGTTCTTATATATTACGATATTTATTTGCTGCTACCACAGCAGTCGAAAACATTTCAAAATCTCCGTCTAAGCAACTTTGTACCTACTACGGATAGCACTAATTTGTAATACCAATTGTAATCTAATTGTAACTATCACTAAATCAAATTAAAGTTAACATTAACATTAGCTGAAATAATGCGAACGAATTAGGAGCTCGTTTCAAACTTGAATTTTCAAATAACACTTTTATAGAGGATGATTTCTTATGACATCTAGGAAGCATACATAATAGAGTCCATTTTGAGTCCAATCCAATTACAGGTATATGAGCAACGACCGAGTATTCTCCACATATCAGATCAATTACCGAAGCTGCAATTGCTGTCTTTATACTCTTTAAAAAATCCCTTAAAAGAAAGTCTGACTTGGACTCAAGAATCTGATGAATGATTTTCTGTATTATCTAGCAAATATAATAGAGGCCAGCTTGAGCCTGATCCATGCTTTATAAGCAACGAACGACTATTTCCTGTGTGTAAGACCAATTACAGAACCAACAACTAGGCAAACATACCTCTGCCCTGATTCTAATAGAGATTTTATCAGAGAGGGCGAATCAAAACTTCTGTTGAAATGGATGAAAGTAAAGCGTAAGTATGAACATTCCTAATTTCCTTGTTTCTCGTTTGCAATGAGATGATTTGCGTATCGATGAGGTAGGTACTATTATTTACAACGAGTCTGTTAAGACTTTTACTCAACTAGTTTCGGTTTAATTCCACATTCCACAAAAAAAAGAAGAAGAAGAAGACTAGGAAATCCCCTGAGCCCTTCGGAGAACTGATATTTCAATAACTCTTGACGTCTTTCTGCTTACGAAAGAAACACACACACATGCACACGCGGACCCACATACATAGACACACACACATAGGTACGCACGCAGTGTGGGCTTACAATGGAAACTTAATTGCTTAATAACTTTTCTTGTGGATGTAAATTCTTCATGAAACTTTCAGATTGTGATTATATGATTACTATGCGTGTATTTGCTAAAGCTCAAGTCTCTAGTATTTGAAATACGCCTTTTACAAATTTATGGGCGAGGGGTGGTTATAGGGTGGGGGGGTAAATTATAACAAAAATCGAATTTCTATAAAGTACACATAAATCTACAATAAAAATTTGGAGGCTCTAGCTCAAAAGATGTAGGAGATATAATTCTATAACTGGTTTTCGATAAGGTTTTTTATCGATAAAAAAATAGCTGGACGAGTTATCGATTTTTTGGTGATAAACTCGATATCCGCGCTGTATATACGGTCATTTAAAAAAAGTTCAAGTCTCTAGCTCTTATATTTTCTGAAATCGGCGCGCTCATACATACGGACATACGGACGGACAGACGAACAGGGGTAAATCAACACAGCTCGTCGCCCTGACCAAGAATATATATACTTTATGGGGTCTGCCACGCCTCCTTCTGCCTGTTACATACATTTCAACAAAACCATTATACCCTGATTTCCCATTTTCAATGGGTTCAGGGTATAAAAACCTTAAAAATTCATAGAGTCTAATGATGTGATCTAGCTGACAAAATGGATATGAAATGAGAGCCATGAACTATGAATTGTGGACCAATGCGAGGATGTCGCATGGACAATATGTTCAATATGGGAAATGTAATACAGACAGTCGCAAAAATTAAATTCGATTATTCTCAAATTAATTTGGAATTCTTGAGGAATACATTCCCTATTGAGTGTGTATTCTCTATTCTCTCTAGCTGGCCTATTTGACCCAAATTCCAATTTAGGCTTCGAGCTTACAAGATGAATACGTAAAGAGCTCGAGAGATAACGGTAAGAGCTCTGGCATGAAATTTTCCATCGTTGAAGTCTGTGCGATGATCATGGAGTAATAAAAGCTGGGTTTAAGTTTTAATTATTGTCTAAAAATATTTTAATTTCATTGAGGATGTATTTATTAGATTTAGAAGCTTTTCTTTGAATACAGTTCAGAATCATTGCATACAGTTTTGCAGTTGACGCAGTAGTTGGTGAACCTTTAACTTATATTGTTTTCTTCTTTTCTTTTTTTTGTTAAGTACAATTGAATAAATAAATTGCGGTGGTTTGGCTGTTTCTTTTTTGGGTAACCTTTCTTTTGCGATATCCTTGCAGAGGACGATACAATCTCAGTTACGAAATATATCTCAACATGTAGAGCGTACTAGAAGTAGGCGAGTCCAAGAACCCATTTTATTTAATCATCGATCAGTCGGTCAGTCATTAATATTAGTATTAAAATTAAGTCTCTCAGTCAGGCAGGATCTGATGCAGAATCGGATCAGGAAATTACACATGAAATATGGTAAAAACAAGAAAAGGAAGCAACGAAATATTGTTGGTCTGCAAGGATATTTCTCTTCGGCGAGCCGAAAACGTTTTGTTGATTTTGTTTCGTGTTTTCTCTTTTAATTAATTAATTACAAATAAAAATTATATATATATATATATAATGTATATATATAATGTGTGTGATTTTGTTTTTTTTTTTTTTTTTTGGGATTATTTGTGTCGCTTAACGGTAATGAATTTTATTTAAAGAAAATATTTATCAATAATATTAATTGTAATTGTAAAATCTACAGAAAATAGTTATTTTTCATATAATATTAATATTAATTAATTATTATGTTGGGTTTATGTATATTTAGATGTGTGTGTATTCTCTTCCTCTTCCTCTTCCCCTTTCTCGTCTCCTTGTGATCGTAACATATATACATATGTATATATTATATATGCACAACTTACATAAATCGCTCAGCGAATATACATATAAAAAAAAATCGAATATAAACCATGGACAACTTATCGCGTTAAGCTAAAACAAACTTAATCCATTAGAGAAAAGTCTAGTTACTTGCAGGGCGGGCATTGATGCTGTATGCTTGATCTGGATATGGATCGGGATCAGTTTGTCTTCTAACTCCGTTTGGGTGGCGTCCAATTGATAGTATCATTGGAAACGTTCCCAACACCGTCACCGTCACCGTCACCGTCTCCACCACCGCCATCGCCACTGCCACCGCCCTTGTCCAGCAGAGCCTCCGACTTGGAGCTCTGCAGGCGCTTCTCGCAGTAGAGACTGCCCACGGGCTTCGCTGCCGATGCAGTCAGGCTCTTGGTCATTCTGGTGTAGTAGAGCTTATCCAGGCTTATTTGTCGTGCAATCATTGACCCCAGCATCGATCCCTGGTCCGACTTTGTGGCCGTCGTTCGATTCCGATTCGTGATCGGAAATTTATTCTTCGTGCAGCTCAAATCCAGCTCCAGCGTACAGGAGCGTCCGCGCGTATACTGACGATTCTCGTTCTGAAGATTAGTAGTACACGCCGTGCTCTCTATCGGAGTTGTTGCATCTGATGATGATAAAGTCGCCGTCGTCGTTGTTGTCGCCGTAGCCGTCGCTGTCGTCATTGTTGGCGTCGGCGGTGGTGGTGATTCCTGCATTTCACTAATCGCACCGCCGCTGCAGCGCTTGTTATTCTGGAGGGCAGGGAGGGCGGCACTTGCAGCGCTCACACTGCTGGCCTGTGTCTCGTCAAGGCCGCCATCACAGACATCTTCGCCAGCATCCTCGTCGCTGTTCATTGCATCCTCAGCCGCATCGTCAATGTGCAGCTCATTCTGGGTGGCCGCCGCAGTCTTCCGATGCTGTAGTCCAGAGTATGCCTGCGCTGGATTCTCGTTGGCGCCGATGCGCGGCGATTGATCCATTAGTAGGTTCTCCCAGCTGGTCTCGTACACGCTCGCTAGTTGCGCCGTCTGCTTTGGCTTCAGCTGTGCCTTATGGGATAATAGTGTTGGATTCGAAGGACTTCCTGCTACTTGTGCTGCTGCTGCTGCTGCTGATGATGATGATGCTGATGTTGGGGTTGTGGATGTTGCTGCTGCCGTTGGGGTCGTGGATGTTGACGTTGGCGTTGCCGCTGTTGGATTCGTTGATGTTGAGCCGCCAGCTGAGCTTTGGGATGCAGCTGGCTCATCGGCTGGCTGCTTGCGAGCATTGATAATCAGCTGCGGCTCCACGTAGAACGCATCCAAGTTGAGGTCCAGGAAGAGCTCTTGCAGGAAGCGTCGCGCACTCATGCGATAGCTACCGCGGCCGAGCGTCTTGCAGGACTCCGAATACAGGCAAATGTCCTGAAAGGCATGCGGATGCTTCTGCTTCAGCTCCAGCAGGGACATCTTCGACTGCTTCGCGCTGACCGGATTGGCCATGCGCTGCACATTGTAGAGTATGGAAGCGGTCACCTTGCCCGGCAGTCCCTCTTCGCTCAGTATGCTCTCGGGCGAGTGAAAGCTCATGTCCGCTAGCTGTATCGCAGCGCCGCTCGACTTTCCCGTACTTTTGCGTGCCAGCGCCGGCCCAGCCTGCATGCCAGCGGCGACGAGCGTTGCCGATGCACTGCTGTACAGTTCGCAGGGGGCGACTGCGCCGCCCGTGCTATTGCTATTGCTGTTACTATTGCTGCTGTTGCTGTTGCTGTTGCTATCCTGTGCCGGCATCTGGGCCTGCACACGTTGACGACGCGAGCGCGTGCAGTAGAGGCATTGGCTGCGCGCATGCTTCGAGCCCTGCTGCCATTTGGATGGCCGCCGACTGGCCGACGATGAGACATCGGAGAGCGAGGATATGACCGAGGACTCATCGCCGCCCTCGTTGTTGATGGAGTCGTTGAGGAACGTCAGAAACTGCGGCCGCACGCTCAACAGATTCACGCCCGTCAGATCCTGATCAATGATATCACATGAGACGTACGTACGGCTCAGATTGCGCGACGGAAACAAATCGAGCGCGTTCTTCGGCAAACAGATGCCCGTGTAGCACGGTCCTTGTAGATCATTCTGCGGCAGAAACTTGGGCGTGTTCAGCGTGGGCAATGGCACCTGCAGCTCCTCCGACGAGAGACGTCTGCAAAAGGATCATCAACAGTTATAAGTGAGTGACTCTATCGACCTATATTAATATACATATAATACAAATTGCACAAAACTAATTGCATGTTTCAGACTTGGCAATTGCCGAACGCTTCACCCCCTCCCTCCTGAGTGAGTAGCAAATTTTGAAAATAATTAAAGGCTCCGACGCATTAGTTAGCTAATTTTCGATCTGAAATATTTATAGCTTGGGGCTGCTAGGCGTTGGACGTTTCTATATTTACCACATTCATAATTTCTATGCTTGCGAACCAATTTCATGATGGCTGAATCTATCCAGCTCGCTCTGTTGCATCAAACATATAGCCTTCTCTCTCTCTCAAGCGTTGCCCGCACATGCATATAGAGAGAGAATGAGAGAGAGAGAGAGAGACAGAGGCAAGACTGCTGTAGATAAACAAACTAATGTTTGTTCTAAATACATACATTGTGACCTCAAATATAAATATATATATGTACATATGTATATAATATATATACAGTATATTTATATATATTTATTCATATATGTATATTGAATAAATAAACTTACGTGAATACATTCAGCATCGTCTGTCGATCCAGGCTGCGCACCTTCATCCGGCGATGGGATTCGCCCCAGGAGTACTTGCGCGGCTGCACCTCGCCCCTATCCACAATGTCGATGAAGTCGTACAGCTCCGCCGCCGACTCTGAGAACACCGGACGGCTGCGAGCGCGCAGCGAGCGCAGTTTCGCATAGCCTTCCATTGCCAGCGGACTGAGCGCTGGCTGCAGAAAACTGGTGCCCAGCAAGGAAGTGCGGCGCAGCAGCTTGGCGGCGTGATGCGGCGGCATCTCTTGCAGATTGGACATACTCTGGATGGGGCTGAGCGGAAACTGCTGAAAGTCGCTCACGTTGATAACACCAGCAGCAGCGGCCGCGGCCGCCGTTCGCCCCGTCACCGACTCACAGCTGCTGACGCCCGACGTGTTCGAGTCTGTGCAGGAATTGTAGCGTATTCGATGCTGATAGTGCATGGGACAGAAGCCAACGCCTGGCGCACTGGAGACACCGCCTATCAGGCTAAATACGTCCGTTGTCTTTGATTCGGACAGTGAGCGTTGGTGTTTGCCCTGGCGCACATTGCTGCCCTCCGGCAGAGTCTTCGATTTGGCGGCGACTCCGCTAATGTTGAGCGATCGACCGAACTGCAGCTATAAAATTGAAGGCATTTTAGGCAATCAGAGATTAGGATTGTTCACTCATAGCACACCTCCTCCACTGTGGTCCGGGCGCTGTCTGTGGTCGTTGTAGTTGTGGTATTGGCATCCTGCAGATTCCAACAGCTGCCAGCATCGTAGGAGGCATCGATTTGATCCTCAATGCCCATATAGTTGTACGGCGGCATGTCCTCATAGTGATGACGCACCGGCGTGAATTGACTGGACATCCAGTCCTCCGGCTGATGAACGGGCCACATTGTGTTCCGGTCGTGTCGCACGCTGAGCCAATCTATATATGTACATACATCAAATATCCATTAGCAATCTTCCAATAATTGTAAACGGTACAATTTCGACCGGGCTTCTCTAATATTCACAACTTACTTAGCTTGAATAGCAAATTGGCGCCCGCCTGAGTTCCAGCGATTAGACCCAATGCACTAAAGCAAGTCGCCCGCACCGAGTACACCTCACACTTGGTTACCAGCAGTATGAGCTTCTCATAGAGCCTGCAGATGTAAGATATAGATAGGTATTATTGCTAGTCGCGCAGTCGCAGCTGTCGCTTGACCCACCTGGCGCCTATTTCCACAAAGTAATCGATGCCATTCGAATGCGTTGAGGCATGACTTAGAGCCCAAATGGCCGCCTTCAGCTCCAGGCATTCGGCATCGTCGTTGCACTTGCCACGCGTCAGCACCTCGAGCACTTGGGGCAAGTCGGCGTACTTGCGCAGCGCTGTCATGCCCTGGGTGGTCTGCACCATTTGGCCATAGAGATGCGGCGCTATATTGGGCGGGACTAGCTGCGCTCTCTGGTTGCAGTTGCGCCTGGAGTAGTAGCCATCCTCGTTGCGCACGTGCAGCGTGAGGCTGGAGTGGGTCTCGGCCTCGACGAGCAGGACGTAGCGCTTGTTGTAGCCAGTGCGCCAATACTTGATTTCCTCCTCGATGTGCGCCTTGCTGCTGTTCAGGCCGCGCGATAGCGAGTAGAAGCGGGCCATCAGCAGGCGACCCACGTCGCCCAATTGCTTTAGATTGGGCCAGAGACTGACGATCTCCTCCAGATAGTATTTGTCATGGCATGCCTCCTCGAGCACATCCATTGCGGCCAGCACAACACTGCGATCCGCATCCTTGGTTTGCTGTATGATCAGTGGTAAGCCCCAAACTTCAAAGTTGGGCAAGCGTGCGCGCAGCAGCACGGCCAGAAACTGCGTGGCATACAGCCGCCCACTGCGCGTCTTGGCCAGCGTCAGCGCCTTCTCCAGCACCTGTCGCGGCAGCTTCTCATGGCTGTAGTTCAGCCCGGAGACAATCAGCTTCACATAGCAGACATGATCTGTGTGCCGCACCAGTGTAATCAGACTAACGAGCAGAACGAGAGAGATGTTAGTTAGACAAAGAGCTCCAAACGCGAGCTAGCATATGATACGTACTATTCGAATACGGTTGTGTTCTTAAGCACCTCAATTCCCTTGGCGGTGCGGCACATGCGCCCAATGTACAGAAAGTATTGCTGGCACATTGTGTTGTTCATATGCTGCGGACTGAACAGGCAGTCGTGGGCTCGACTCGAGGTGGTCACTGCCAGCAGATGTTGGCTGACGTCTGAGAAGTAGTCCGTGATGTAGCGCATGCACTCCAGCTGATGGGCAGAGTTGGCGATTAGAAGAGGGGCGACTGTTGTAAAGGGGAATAATTACCTCGGTGCTGTCGAGCAGCACATCAATTAGGTCGAGGCCGGCACTCACGTACGAGGGCATTGAGTAGCCTGGCACCAGATCTTGATGTGAGAAGCGATTGTTGCTCGGCTTGTAAAAGTCCACTAAGCGCTTTAGGAATTTATTTAGGAATTTGCCCGGCGTATAGTCCAGCTTGCGTATGAAACTCGACTGGAACAAGAGGAGGAAAGTGAGCGGCGGCAAATCAAATGGCGCATTGTGAAATGGAATGCTTACTCTCAGTATGGTGATGATCACCTCCCAGTCCCAGGCATTGGCATCCGCCTGGACCAGCACATGGGACTCGTGCAAAAGTCGATTTAAGGCACGCAAATTGTCGAGGTTGAACACCTGCGGCAGAAACTTACGCTTCAGTCTAAAGCTCGAGCGCAGAGAGCTCGATGCCTGCGAATTGGACTCGTCGCTGGACGACACCGAGTCCAGTCGCTGGCGATCCAGCGTTGCCGTGCCTCTGTAGCCACCTGAAAAGGACGCGGATGCCATGGCCACGGCAGCAGCCGCCGCCCCAGCCGTATCCTGCAGCTGCAAGGCACTGCTTTGGTCCTGTGCATTGATATTGCGCCGGAAGAGACGCGTCTGTATGAGCGCACCGCCCTGTATAATGCTATCAAGGAACAGGCTGCACGACGCCGGCCTTTGCCGCAGAATCTTCTGATAGTTCTGCAATGCGGCGACAGCGGCATTTGCCTGCTGATTGCCTTGCGTGGCGTGCCCAACCAGCGTGGGCAGCGCCGGGCTCGTGCTGAATATATCCGCTGGCAAATGCGTGTGCATCAGCTGCAGGATCTTCGCAATCAGCACCGTGGCGCGCACCGATACAAATTGATCGGGCGCGACGGCCACCTCGACCAGCGCATTGAGCAGTCCCGTCTCCAGGAAGCAGTAGAGCAACAGCGCCAAATGCTGCTCAACCACATTGGGCGCACGCGCTGCCAAACTGGGCAGTATCGAACGCCCCTCAGCGGACACAAAGCCGTTGCTCAGCAGCCAAGAGTCCTGGAAGTCGGACGGATCCACCGTCTGCAGCGCAACATTATAGTCATCCGTCCAGCCAGGTTGCGGCACCGACAGCAGCTCGTAAAGCAAATCCAATATTGCTTTCTGTTGACGTACGAAAAGAATACATACTAGTTAGTATATCGTACTAGTTTATGCTTAAGTTCAAATGAATATATAATCTACATAGTATGAACTCCTTATATATACAAATATGCATATAAGTTTAGCCATAAACAGCTGAGTCAATCTGAGGCTTTAGACAACTTAATCCCATCCATCAGGCCCATGTGCATCTACTCCACTCAAACAAACAAATTCAAGAAAAGCTGAAAGTCGCTAGATAAGCCAAGGCCCATATGGATCATATGATGACTAGACTTTCCACATCACTGGGTCTAAGACCCTGAACCACTCTACTCCAGAGTATAGCCACTAGATTTATACCAAATAAAGCTAACGTAATGGGCTTATTATCCTATTGGATAACTTCTACATATACCGATGCAGATGTACATATACATGTAACCTTTCTGGAGAAGCCGCATGCATACTTACTCGAACTTCAATTTGATTTAAATATAAAGCGTCAACTATTGCTTTCAAGCCTGAAGGTTTGCTTGGATCACAGAATTCGAGCGTGCCCGTCCAGCTGCGTAACACAGAAAGTAACGCCAGTCGACAGCTGGTATAGCGCAGCTCGCGCGCATCTCTGCAAGATTGTTACATTAATATCGTAGTTAGGGGGCAGTAATCGCCCGGCAACCCACTTGTTTTTATCCATGATGCCTAGTCCATAGGTGAAATCACAATAAGGCGCCGCCAGGCAGTCGAGTCGAACGCCGCAAATGTTGCGCGTCTGCGGCCATTCGAGCAGATAGAGCAGCACACCGCACAAGCTCTCGGCGATGCGTGGATTGTGGCACTCCAGCACATTCCGCGTTATGGATGAGACGCCACCGCATACGATCAGCAGCGCCGGATTGAGCACGGCAAACTCCGCCAGCGTCGCCAGACAGGCACGCAGCAGATTGTCGCTCTCCTCGATGCCGCTGTCGGCCAAGGAAACCAGGCATCTGACCACCACCGGGCTAATGTCTTCTGGCGCTATCGCCAGCATTTTGCGCACCAGCTTCAGTGCCTGGACACGCTCATCGTCGTTCTTTAGCATCAGATCTATGGAGCGGCATAGCAGATGCTGCAGCTGCAGCGAGTTGAACGTCTTGATGTCCTTTGGTGTGCTCAGCGTATATCGTATGGTGCGCAGCGCTGCCGCACGCACCTGCGTAAAGGTGTGCACCAACGAGGCACTTAGACTGCAAATACCAATAGATTAGCATCGCATTGACAATTCCTAAAGTTGCACACGCCGCTCACCAATAGAGAAGCTCCTCCGTGCTAAAGCGTATGTTGTTGTGCGGCGATCCTGAGGAGGCCGCCAGGCATAGGGAGGCCAGAGCATTGAGCAGAAACAGACGCTTCGTATCCCGCGTCTCCTCCACGCAGAGCATGGCATAGATGTCATACGCATTTTCAGCCGCCGATTTCGTTGGATCCAAACGGTAAAAGTCCTCGGGATCTTGCGAGACTAAAATGAGAATAAATGTGCACTAAATATGAATACAATGGCCTTCAGCTTAAAGAGTTCTCCTACTCATGCTCATATGGAATATCTCTATCTATCTACTATCTATTCTCGTTATTTGGGTATTTCAAATATAATGATGAGTAAAATATGATATGATATTCCTACATACATATATCAATAAGTTCTCTAATATATAATATACCGAAACATAATATATGTATATTTTTATGTAGCGAATATTTGCATTTCAGTTGAAGTTTTTGCAATTTTAGTTAAGTTCCGGCATATACATATGTACAGGTGTATATTATTTATGTTACTTATCAATAATTAGGCTTATTGACAGGCATTGTTTATACATATACATATATGTATACCAATAAATATACTGGCTATCTATCAAAGTGAAATTGTTTTGCGAGCGCAGCTAATCATAGGCCACTGCTGCCGGCGCACGTGAAATTCGAGTGAGTGTCATAGCACATAACTGTTGTTGTTGTTGCTTTTCTCTCCAAGTTGCAGCGAGGCAACGGCACAGAGCCAACTGTACTTGGGAAATAAATTAACAACAAATGTATATATTGTTGCTCTTAGTGGTTGTTTTTGTTGCTGCTGTTGCCGTTGGTCTTTTTTTTTTTTTTTTTTATTAGCTTGCTGCGTCATCGTTGGGTCTATATGTTAGCGACGTGACGTCTATTAATAGAAATCAAACATGTAGTAAAAATTTGGTCAAACAAAACATAAATATATATGTATATACATATACATATATATATATAACATATGTATTTATATAAACATCTACATATATTTATATAAATAACAGGCCATTTCTGGCCGCAACACTATCGTCGAGAAAGTGATGAAAATTGAGAAGAATATTGCCAAGCGACTGTTGTTGCTGCTGCTTCTGCTGCTGCAACATTCTTCCCGTTATGCGCAATCAACTTTGCCTGCATATTTATTGGGTAAGGCCTGTTGGAATCTATTGTGTCAGACAGAGCCAAGCAATAGCTAGAAATAACAACAATAACAGAATCTAGATCTACATACATATGAATGTGTGTGTGTGTGTGTGTGTGTGTGTGCAGCTGTATGATTGCTATTGATGTAATGAAAGTTGTGGCATATGTTAATTAACATTTATCATTTGCCACACACATAACAACCAACGTACCATTAATGCGCAATTGTAATTTGCTTCTTTTTTTGCCAAAACGCCAACTGGAATGTAGAGAGGCCATATCTCAGTGCAACGGCGAAGATGGCGGCGGCGACGGCGGCGGTGGCAGCGACGGCGGTGACGGCGCCCATTCACCAACACAAAACCAAAATAATAAGTGCACGCGATTAAATGAAAAAATATATTGCTTTGAATGTTAGTTGGGTTGCCTCTGTTTACTTTCTACATTTTATGGCACTCTTGTTTGCACTGTTGTTGATATTGATAGCGATGTTAACCTACAGTTGGTCAACACTAGCATTTTAATGCGTTAAATCACGTTTCAATCACTTATATTTGTTTTGCTTTTGGCATGCACACTTTTATTTTGTTGCTAAGCACTTCGGCTATATTGTTTATATCAATATTATATTTGCCCAGAAACCAAACGCAAAATTGACTAGCGAATGCGTTTTTTCTTTTTTTTTTTTTTTTTTTTGTTGAAATAAGCAGGACAATCGATAGCTACTAGGGCTACCGGAAAAATCGAAGCGCTGGGCAACTTAAACACCAATATACAATTTATTAATTAATTGACAAAAAAAAAACATAGTGTTGAATAAATAAATAAATAAATGGAAGAATTGGAAAATCAAACATTTGCTTGAAAGCTTGAAAAGCATCAATAATAAATATATATATATGTCATTTTTAAATTATTTAATAGATATATTCGGCCTAACTATCGATAAATTTTGTATTAGGGATGTTATGGTGGTCTAAATTCATATGTGGAATATGGGACGCTCATGTGAAAAAATCGTTATTGACCAAATAACATATAATCAGTCGAACCACCACAGTCCATAAATGGGATATCTAGTTAGTCGACCTACAGAAAAAAGTTTAGTTTAGGAATATATATATATATATCCTTTGAAATAAAAATGCTCTTTTTAAATATGGTTGAAGTTAACATAATATATTCATTTTGCCAATATTTTTCAGATACTAATTTTAAAATATAAAAGCTTTAATACTAAGTGCGCCCAAGAATTGCAAAAACCTACAGTTTTATCGATTATGCTCGATGAATGAGCAAAATTTCTCATCTATCAGAAATGAATAATAGTTCCGATTCATTTAGCTCCTAGGCAAATAAGGAAATGTTGATTTTTATCGATATTTGATTGGCGCGCAAAATAAATATGAAAATCGAATTCATTTAAAATTTTATTTACAAATTAATTATATATAAACAAAATTTCAGATATTACATTAAAAAAACATGAGATACATGAAATAGATTAACAAATAACATATAAAACCTAAAAGAAAAGAAATAGCTTTTAATATACATATACATACATAAATGTTGATCTGTTTGCATACGCAGCGTAAAATCTGCGAATGAACAGGTCAAATTTTACATTCGGCTGTTGCCTTCGAATCCACTTTGCACATCTGTTTCAGATTGACACCGAAACGCAATGTAAAGTAGTATACTACCTCCACGAGGCTTAGGATTGAGAAACCCATGAACAGACCAAAGATGCCACCGCAATTGGCCAAAAACTCGGTTACGCCGTACAGTTCGGAGCGCTTCGAGGTGATGAATTGATTCTGCTTGAAGTAAATGGATAGCCTGGACATCTGAGAGCCGGGATAGTCGCGCAAGAACTCGGTGTCCCCTTCGGCCGCCAGCATTTCATGCAAATCGAAGTTGGCCTGCGAAATTTCCGCATTGTACACGAGCGAAGTGCAGGCGGGCATGCAATTGCACGCCGTTTCCATTGGTCTAGCGTCCGATTTCGCGCCTTTTGCATTCAACTTGCGAACGCGGTGGAACTCGCGCACCAACAGCTCGCGCTCGGCCATGTTGTAGCAATGGATCTTGTTCTCGCTGCAGACCGGCATGTCCAGGCTGCGGGGCATCGAGAACTTGACACAGCCACACTTGGCCAACGTAAAGTTGGCCAGGCACTCCAGTTCGCAGTTGGCCTCGGAGTAGACCTTGAAGAAGCGCAGCGGGCGCTCGTGGCCGAGGAAGCACTGTCGCCGCTGTGGATCATACTCAGCAATGCCTGCGGACATGGTTATCATGCTTGGCTTCACGGCTATCAGCACTTCTCTACCCATGGGGATGCGGACGAACTGCTTGGAGACTTGCGGCACGTCGTCCGGTGGGTGCAGCAGCACCTTGAAGCCCTGCACGGGTCCGCGGCAAGCGTAATCCACCTCCTGCTCAAAGCTCTGCAGTGTCATAAAAATGCCCGAGCGTGCGCCAGCGCTGAGCACACGAGCTGGATATGTCTCCACGTCGCACGATGCATCGTAGCCCTTGTCCAGACTCCACTTCGACTGAGACACGTTCTCGACGGATTGGTGATACTGGTAGGTGTCCTTCCGATAGATATCCGTGGGTCGCAGGCCATTGAACGTGAAGCAGATGCCCTCCTCGGTTAGCGTTGGCCGAAAGTACTTGTCGCACTCGTTGAACCGGCTCAGCCAGCGACAGTAGAAGAAGTAACGGTCGAACGGCGGCAACATGCGCTTCAGAACCTTGTGGTAGTCGAGATCGTCGCCGGGAATCAGTGGCATGTCCTGCTGGATGCTGTGCGTGTTGCACACGTGGAGCATCGTACGAAACTCTTCTAATTCCTTGGACGTGACATTTGGTGGCTGGAAAACGTGTGAATTATGCTTTTCCGCCGTGAACTGATTGTAGAGATTCGCAAACGAATTGTTGCTCTGCGGCTGAAGCACGCGTTTCGTCTCCGAGCAAATGGTGACGGCGGGGAAGGGTATATTCCATACGGGTGTCGATCTCTCCGCAAAGCTCACGATCACCGGCGTCTCGTCCCACTTGTTGTAGGCGCTCAGGATCAGCGTAGCACAACAGCAAATGGACAGCACGAACGCGCATAGCCAGAAAATCCGATCTTTCATCGGCCGCTTCTCCTCTCCCAGGTACTGCACGCCGTGCAACGAGCTGTGCTGAAAGTAATCTTTGTACGTGGTCATAAAGCACTGGCAGACCGTTTTCCCAGCCGCTCGCTTCGGCGTTTTCTTAGTTTTTTTTCTTGTATCCACGCCGACGTCGTTGCCTTCCATGTCGCATTCGAATAAAGTTACGGGTGATTTGCTTTCAAAGCCTTTAGTCCGTACAAACATTGTTTAAACAAAACTTAACGCACCTAATCTTGCTCAAAAAAATATGTATGTATACATATGTATGTGTACACTCATACGTACATAAATTGAGGTGAATGCCGTTACGAGCAAAGTGCCGTTACTTTTAACTAACATGTGCTCTTTCCCATTATTCGTCGCTTTAGGACCAGTACGTTGATCGTAAAAACGATATTGAGACATATGGCCTGAGAGAGAGTGAAAGCTTAATGCGAACTTCATGTGGTTAATTCATAAATTTATATTAAATAGTCTCGTTTTGCGAAATAAATGAACGTTTTACATTTATTTAATGGTATATGCATTTTTTGTATTACTATGTTCAATTCGAGTATTACTCCCGAATTTATATGTATGTATTTAGACTATACCAACGTTAGCAATTAATATCTGTTTAAATATTAAGCACATTTAGTTTGTGAATCTCTTGACGGTAAAAGTAATATAAGTTTGAATTAAAAATCAGTTTTTGGTATTTTTAAGTACATAGTAATACCAGCATGTGCAGTGAAAATACTAAAACCACTCTAAAGCCATTCTTGCTTGCATGCGGTCATACTTTTGTTTACGTTTTGTTATCTTATTTCTGCTGTTACAGTGTTGCTACAACAATTGAGGGCAATGTTGTTGTAGTCTGCGCGCATACAGTGGTGGTAAGATGAAGGTCCATTAAACAGCTGATTTGCAAGCATTTAAAATTATCGATAGCAAGAACACAACGACGCAGCAGCAGCACGAACCAGCAGCGCAGCGCAGTGATTGAGGCAGCAAATATTATGCGAAACAAGAAATCTATAAAAAAGTAGAGCAGCAGCAGGAGCAGCAGCCGTTGGGGCGGGGTAAGCAGCGGAAACAGCAGCATGGAACCTCCAGCGCACGTTACCGCAACGGCGGGCATTGTAACTGGCGAAATCTCGGTGGATGCTGAGCAAGACAGCCAAGTGACAACGGCGCATAATAATGATGAGCAAGCGGATAATGGCGAAGGCGATGATGATGACGACGATGATGATGATGATGATGGCAAGGATGCTTATTATGAGGCGCGCAATGGCAATGAAAGCGACGAACTTGAAACGGCATTTGAAAGTGCATTGACTTTGGCCAGTGACGTCAGAGTGAGCGTCAGTGACGCAGATGCCGAAATCATAGACGAGAGCAACGGACCGAGCACGGATCAACAGCCGGACACTGAGCAAGCGCCGCACCTGGAACAAGATGCGGGCGGCGATGTTGTGATGCGTAAAAAGCTCAACCAGAGTAAGCAAATCACTCAATCTATCTCACTTTTGGCTAAATTCTTTGGTTTCACTCTCTAAACAGCTCCAGAGATGAACAGCGAAAGCAACGATCCGTCAGTGGCAGCAGCGCCAGCCTCAACGGCTGCTGCTAATGGCGAATTGGCCAGGCCACGCAATCAACACCAGGCGCTGCTCTCTACCAAATCCTGCGAGACGCCCGGCAGCACGTGTGGATCGGCATCGGCATCGGCAACTGGAGCGGCGCTATCGCCGAGCAGCTCCTGCAACGGCAGCATCGGGAGCGATGGCAGCTGCAGCGTGGGCGGCGGTGCCCGTCGCAAATCCTGGACGCTCTCGCCCCAGAACGGTGTCTGCAAGAAGAAGAGCAAACCGATTGCCATGTCCACCGCGACGACAGCGAATGGGGATAGCTTCAACTTGTGGGTGGCGCGCGAGTGCTTCGAAACGGTGCCCGCCGAAATGGTGGACACGTTGAGTGTGGCGGAGCTGCGCGAGCAACAGAACGATGGGTCGCTCGGGCAGGAGGAGGACGACGATGACGACGATGTGGACGAAGAAGCAGCCGCTGTCGAGAGTCTACTAGGCGCCGCAGCAGCGCTGCAGGCTAGCGCCTACTTGGGCAGCGGAGCGCATAGCCGGCAGAAGCATTTGCGCCAGCCGCCGGCGCAGCATCGTCCGCTGGAGCGCTCGTGGCCGCCACGTGCCGTTGGGCGGGAACTGAAGCTGCAGGGCGACGTCTTCAAGTTCGACATTCTGGACACGGACGAGCGCATGTCCGGCGAGGATGTGCCCAGCTACAGTGGCGCCAGCAACTCGCCGCTGCGGCTGCTCGGCCAGCCGGAGGCCAGTCCGCCGCCGATGCGCTTAAAGCCGCTGATTCAGAAGAAGATCGGGCCCGACAGCTACATCAACACGATCAGCACGCAGAAGGTGCCCGCCCACATGACCTACGAGTTTCCCACATTCCCCCTGCAGGAGCAGCACAGCAGCAGCAGCGCCAGTGGCAGCGCCAGCTGCAGCTCCAATTCCAACTCGAATGGCCTCGGTGCTCATCACTTTCCGTATCTGCGTCAGCACCGTCCCTTGACCCGCGCCCTGTCCAATGGCAAGGCTGCCGGCTCAGGATCAGCGCCGGGCAGCGATGAGTCCTACCACTTGGCCAGCAGCAGCAGCAACAACTCGCCTCGACTGCTGCTCTCGCCCAAGCGGCAGCGCAGTCCGCCCTCGGGCTGCTCCACGCGCAGCGTCTCGCCGCTGGATCTCAGCCTCAGTCCCGAGTCGCAGCATTCGCCCACGCGCGGGCGTGGCGTGGGCGGCCAGGAGGCCATCTTACCACTGCCTTTGGCGCCGCCGCCGCCCCTTGGCACGCCCACGTTTCATGCACAACGGCCGCAGCAGCGGCTGCTGAAGCGCGTGGGCGGCGGTGGAGGTGCGGCTGCCGCCTCTGGTGCTGCCGGTGGCTTGGTTTGCCCACCCACGCCCACACATCACGCGCGCCGGCATGCGCGTCTGCAGGCCGTCACTGCCAACTCCGCTTCGGCGTCAGCAGCAGCAGCAGCAGGAGCAGCGGAGCCCAACTCTAGTCAATTGCAGACGCCGCCCGGGTCGCCGGCCGGCGCTGGCGGAGCACATGCAGCAGATGTGGACGACAGCACTGAAATGCTGCACATTAGCAGCACTCGCCTGCCCTCTATACCGGAGCGCAGTGCGGCAGCAGCGGCGGCGGCGGCAGCAGCAGCGGCTGCCGCTGGCGCGGGCATCATGGATGGCGCCGGCGCCGGCAGCGGTGGCTGTGGCGCCATAGCGGAGGCACCGCTGCCGCCCGCATGGGAGGCGCGCATGGACAGCCACGGACGCATATTCTACATTGATCACACGACAAGGACCACATCCTGGCAGCGGCCTGGCCCGAGCACGGGCCCCGGCGGCCGCGAGCAGCACCACCGGCAGCAGCTGGACAGACGCTATCAGTCCATACGGCGCACCATCACCAACGAGAATCGCCTGTCCCTGCACTCGGCCGATCCGACGTCGACGACTCACGCCGCTCCCAATCAGCTTTACGGTCTTCCACATGGCAGTGGCCAGACTGCTGGGCCCACGGCATCCGGCGCCGCCGGGCCAGCGGTGCCGCCCGCCTCGCTCAACCTGGCCATACATCCGGCGGTGCTGATGCTGTGCCGTCCGGACTTCTACTCGCTGTTGCACACCAACGAGGCGGCGCTGGCCATTTACAACCGGAACGCGGCGCTGAAGCACATGGTCATGCGCATTCGCCGCGATCCGCAGTGCTTCCAGCGCTATCAGTACAACAAGGATCTGGTGGCGCTGGTCAACACCTTTGCGCAGCTCAGCCGCGAGCTGCCCTCCTGCTGGGAGACCAAGATCGATCAGTCCGGCAAGCAGTTCTTCATCGACCACCAGCACCGGAAGACCTCCTTCATGGATCCGCGCCTGCCAGTCGAGTGTCCGCGCGTTGTCCGTCATCGCCAGCAGCAGCAGCAGCAGCAACAGCAGCATCCGCATCCGCATCCGCATCAGTATATGCAGCGAGAGGCGCAACCGGATCTCGTTGATGGCAACTGCCTGTCGGCCACCGCCGGCCACATCAACTCGAGCAGCTCCAGCAGCGCGTCGGCCTCGGTATCGGGCGTACCCCCGCTGCCGCCACCTCGTCCATGTCGTGGCAGCGGCAATCAAGCAGCCGGCGCCAGCCAGCACAACTGCACCACGGCGGCGGCCATTGCCTGCGCACTGAGCGTCAGCGGCGCCGTCGGCGGCCCCAGGACTAGCACCAGCACCAGCTCCAGCTCCACCGGCATCCCCGCAGCCGCGGGCCACGAAGATGTGCCCATAGCCTACAATGAAAAGGCAAGTGACAATTGAAGCAAATATACTTCACTTTATAGTCATCCAGTTTCCCCAACACTCCAACTCAAATCTAGCTATACGATCTATACAAATATCTCGCTCAGAGAGCTCTATTGATATAGTTCTATATAGAATTTTAGTTCCTTTCCCATTCCATTCCATTTGATCACATCTTGTGGAACTCCAATTATCCATTTGTTCCATATCCAGATGGATCTCTGCATTAGTCTTAGTGCTATATGGATGTAAATAGACTGCTTATCATATAAGCTCATGCTAATGTATTTATGAAATCTAATTTTTCACCAGTTTCAAGCCGAGTTAAGATACACATATTCAGATAAACATATAGACTTAAGATATATATTCTCGGAATATCGCTCGTCACTATCCATATAGGAAATCAAATATTTAATCACTTCGAAGCGGGGCTCAGAACGTATTCCAAAAACCTTGTAACTCTTAATGGGGGACTCTGGGATTATTATCTACATTAAATAACTGTTATTGAAATATTTGTAATTGATCTAACGATATTCCCTTTCGATTGCAGGTGATTGCCTTTCTGCGTCAGCCCAATATTTTGGAAATACTACGCGAACGTCAAGGCCAGCACACAGTATCTCGGTCACTGCGCGAAAAAATCAACATCTTGAGAGTTGAGGGCGTGCCCGCTCTGGAGCGTCTGGGCCACGATCTACAATTGACCATATTGCTGAGGTAAGTGACACTTAATGGAGTATATTAGATAATACGGCGTGCAGACAATACGGAGCTAAGAGAAACGTCATCATAATACCTACAATTCATATGAGTTATACTAAATCTAAATGTTTTACTGAGTGTCCTGTTTCACTCTCCGCTCAAGAATCTTCGCTATAGGTGCTCTAGTTTAAAATCGCCTGAGCTCTGCATTCTCCATTATCCATTGTCCAGAGTGGACTCTTCTCTTTGAACTTTGAACTCTCCAATCTCCATTTTGGCGTCCCTAACTCCCTACTTTCCCATTTCAACTCTCAATGCTACCTACAAAAGGAATAATAAGAACTTTTATGAAGACAGAGCTTAGAAAACCGAAACTCCAAAAACTCTTTGAAGATGTGCCCAGCACCTATCTGTAGATCACTTCCTAAAATAATTGATGACATGTTCTCTTTTATTATATATTTTGTATCCCTAGCTATCAATCGTTATGCATTAGACCTTTAGATATTATCGACTCGATTAAATTGATCTTGGATCAAAACTAATTCAAAGGTGTGCGACTGAGCAGGCAATAGCTCAGCCCTAGGCAATGGATTAATTGATGCGAATTCGTGCATCTGGTTCCACTGTGCAGCAGTTGGCCGAGTCAAAGAGCCAACGGCTGCACTTGGCAAAGGCTTTGGCACCGATTCCATGGCTGCGTCATCGGCTGGATTGATCGCTGCTGCAATGGTGGTCAATGCTGATGATGGTGTTGGTGGTGTTGCTAGTGTTGGTCGTCCTGCTTCAGTGCACTTGCCATCATCATCGTCGTCGTCGTCGTCGTCGTCGTCGATGTAGACGGCTGCATGTGTGTTAATTGCATTTGAAAATCGCCGCGAAGGTTATTCACTTATTTTCCAAAACACTTCTAATAGCAATTACAACAACAACAATAACAATAACTATAATATTTACAACAAGGTTAACAAACTATTTCCAAAGCAACAAATTGAGCGTATTTCCCTCGACAGCACCGACTCCTTAAGCATTAGCCAGCAGTTCACATTTATTGACTAATTGCCGATATTTCTTTCTTCAAATGGTTGAGTCAACCACAAGTATTGAGGAACTATTCACATGCATTTCGCATGACCTTAATATTAACAACTTGTTAAGAGATTAAGCCACAGATTATCCGGCATTAGCCAAGACAGCGTCAATCGGAGCTGTGCGATAGATAATTGCATTCAATTAGACAAATTAACCCGCTCCATTGCATCCCAATAACTAGGTGACCGAATCCATGTTGGCATTGCCATGGCGTGGGAGTGGGTAGGCCAACAGCTCACTCGACTATATGTACGTACGCATATATATGCCATATGATAAGCTGATCTGTCATCCCACATGGGACGGCTCCACACAGTCAGCAAATGATTCGCACCGACTGTGATCGCGTAATACACAAATTCAAGAAACCAACTCTAACAAGATCTTAACCGACGGGATTAGTTATCGAATAAATGTGGAAGTAACAGGGTGTTGCATAGTCACTCAAGCATTTCAGAGCTCTAGACTCTGTTTTCACAATTGGAAAGAGAAGTTATTCCATAGCCATAGACTCTGATAGAATAAGAGAAAGACTAAATAAACAAGTAAGAAAGCTCTAGTCGAGACTGCTCGACTACGAGATCCCCTGAGCCCTCCGAGCAACAGCCATTTCAATAATTTTTAGTGTCATTCAGCTTAAACAAACACACACACACACGCAAACATATACATAGACACCCATAGGCACGCACGCATTAACAGGCATGGGCTGCAGTGTGGGCTTACTATGGGAACTTAATTGTTCAATAACTTTTTTTGTGGACGTACGTTCTTCATGAAACTTTCAGAATGTGGTTTTATCATTACTATGCGTATATTTGCCAAAGCTCAAGTCTCTAGTATTTGAAATACGCCTTTTACAGAGATGAGGGTAAGGGGGTGGATATAGGGGTGGGGGGTGAATTATAAAAAAAACCGAAATTCTATCACGTGCAGTCGAGTCTACATTTAAAATTTGGAGACTTTAGCTCTAAAGGTGTAGAAGATATAATTTTATAACTGGTTTTCGATAAGGTTTTTGATCGATAAAAAAAGAACGGGATGAGTTATCGATTTTTAGTGATAAACTCGATATGCGCGCGCTATATACGAGCATTTTAAAAAAAGTTGAAGTCTCTAGCTTCTATATCTTCAGAAATCGACGCGTTCATACATACGGACAGACGGACAGACGGACAGACGGACATGGCTAAATCGATTCAGTTTGTCGCCCTGATCAAGAATATATATACTTTGTGGGGTCTGCCACGCCTCCTTCTCCCTGTTACATACTTTTAACAAAACCATTATACCCTGATTTCCCATTTTCAATGGGTTCAGGGTATAAAAAGGGATAGAGAGAGGTAGTTCATATACATGTTTCTCATCTAATGGCATTTCTTCTTTTTTATACCCTGAACCCATTGAAAATGGGAAATCAGGGTATAATGGTTTTGTGAAAAGTATGTAACAGGCAGAAGGAATCATCGCAGACCCCAAAAAGTATATATATTCTTGATCAGGACGATGAGCTGAGTCGATATAGCCCTGTCCGTCTGTCCGTCCGTCCGTCCGTTTGAGTGCGTCGATCTCAGAAGTTATAAGAGCTAGAGAGCTCAAATTTTGTATGCATACTCGTGTATACCATACGCAGTACGAGTTTTTTTCGATAACTCATTCGATATCTTTTTTATCGAGGATAATCGATACATTGATTTTGTTTTTTCAGCCTTATTTGAACACTATTAGACCTAGAGACTTCAGATTTACTGTGTATATTCATTTGATGGATACACACATTTTGTAATTTACAGATTTTGGATACCACGCCCCCTTCGCCCCCAATTCGTAAAAAACGTATATCAAGTACTTGTGCTTTGGAATGTACACACATTTATACATTATGATTACGTTCTGAAAGTTTCATTAAGATTGTACGTCTACAAACGAAATTATTCCAAAAATAAATTCTCATAATGTTGCCCACACTGCAGCGCAGCCCAAGCGCAGTCGCTGCTTACTGCGCAGTTAGCAGAGCGTAGGCCTTTGCGTGCGGGGGGATGCATGTGTATGTATGTGTGCAGAATGATTGGATCATCAGTATGGAGGGTTCAGGGTATCTCCTAGTTGAGCAGTCTCGACTAGAGTCTTCTTACTTGTCTTATACAAGATCCAATCTCTTTCAAAGAGTTACTATGTAGTGTATATGTATGTATGTATACTGGTAAATTTAGTAAATCAAGCTTTGAACCGTAATTATTCATACTTTATATATGTACATGTTTTGAATTACACAACGCATTTTTGGAATGCACAACACAGAAGAGTGAAAAGAGAGACAAGCTAAAGTGCTCAACTTACTGGGACTCCATATATACTGCCCGAGAACCTCAACTCAACCTCAAAATTGAACTGAATTGAAAATATTGTATTTCTGGAGTCACAAACAATTTGAAATTGTTCTGCATTTGGCATGGCTTATAGAAATGTTTTAAATTTCGACTCTTGAAATTTGGTTGCTGTCTAGATCGACGCTCGAATCTGGGAAATTTAGCTATGTGATTCACTGTAGCTGAATTTGAAGCCTAGGCTAAGTTTTAAACATTGTTTAAAGCTAATTTATAAACGTTTTTTTTTTTTTTGCCGAAAAACAGTTAAGTAATTCCCTATAGTTCCCTTTGTATCTGTCTTTATCTTTCTCTCTGCCCATGTGAGTTTCTATTTTTCTTTCTCTAGGTTTACTGTTGTTTCTCTCTTTACATTTCATCCTCTTTACTTTCTCTCTGACTATGTGTGTGTCTCTCTCTCTATCTCTATCTCTCTCTCTCTATCTCTCTCTATCTATCTCTCTCTCTATCTCTTTCTCTCTCTCTCTCTCTCTCTCTTTCTTTCTCTCTCTATCGCTCTCTCTCTCTCTCTTTCTATCGCTCTCTCTCTCTTTCTATCTCTCGCTCTCTCTCTCTCTCTCTCTCCCTATCTCTCTATATGTATTTTAGTACCACTTGCTATCCCTATCCTAATCCTTGGCTCTATCGCTCTTGATCTGCTACACATTTCTGCCGCTAGAGTCATCCTCCCTGGGAATCTCACTAGATCTACATATAGCAGTGCTGCATTAGATATCAGTTATATATTTATTTGTAATTTGTTAATTTTTGAACCGCTCCCTTTTAAGAGAAAGAGAGAGAGAGAAGCGCCTAATTTTCAACTTTTAGCATCCACTTTGACTCTCGTGCTAATCCCTTGACGAGGAGACGCGCCGCGACGCAGTTTAACCCAGTTTCGATTTTTGTTTTTGTATGTATTTTTTATTTATTTATTTTTTGGCGTTGCGACAAATGAGCGTTGCCAATAAACCATAATTTATTGGCTAGGCAGGGTTTCGATGTCGGCGACGGCGACATCGACGGCTCCAGCTGCAACTCTCTGGCTCTCGGATATTAAGTTTTGACCGGGGGTGTGGCAGCAGCGTCATCTTCATTATTGCCAACGATCATCATGAGCATGCTCATGATCATCATAATGATCATTGGGGCAGCGTTGAAGCGTTGACAAGCTTTCAGTTCCCGGCTATTGTTGTTGTTGTTGTTGTTGTTGGTGCTGTGCGAGGGTCTATTCATATACCCTTGCCCATAGAAAATGTATACAAAGGGTATGATGAGGCTATTCACAAATTGATTTTGATACCCTACACCCATTGAAAATGGGAAATTTGTGTATATTGGTTTTGTTCTATATATGTAACAGGCAGAAGGAGGCGTGGCACATAGACTATATATATTCTTGATCAAGGCGACGAGCTGAGTCGATTTAGCCCTGTCCGTCTGTCTGTTCTGCCTGCTCTTATTCCACATGTGTGAACGCGTCGATCTCAGATGCTATGAGGACAAAGGACATGAAACAACAACGTATGGATCGAGCTTGTTACTGCAATCGATAGCTACACCCATTCGTTTTTATTATCGATTAAGAACCTTATCGAAAATTTGTTTTAACATTTTATACCCTACATCTTTTTAGCGAGATTCTGCACATTTTATGTATAGATTCTTGTGTGTTTTATAGAGCTTCGATTTTTGTTATAATTCAACTCCCAACCCAAATCCAGCCCCTTCGCCTTTTCTTTTTCCTTGATTTCTTTACTGTAGGTGTGAAATGTTATTTAGAAAAAGAAGTAAAGAACGTGTTGACAAACTTACCTAGTTGACTTCGATCGCATAAAGGGAATTGTCCCACTCCCTATATGGATATATGTACGTACATATATGGAAAGTTCTAGAATTAGGTTGGCAAAGCGAACCTTAAGAATGTTTCAGAGGGAAGTATACGACTTAAAGCCCATTCAGGCATATTGTCTGCTATGAATGGTGGCATTAGGTGAGGGTATTCGCTAGTCGAGTTTGCCCAGTTATATCGCTCCCACTTGTGTGTGTGTGTGTGTTTTATTTGACCCATTAAAGGCGAATCTCGCCAGTTAGTCGTTGTAGTTGTTGTCGTGCCGCTGGGTTTACAGTTCATTGGGTTTGTTGGGCTTTGAGCGCACACAGTTGCAGCCATTATTGGGCGTGCTAAAAGCATGACGCGCCTTTTGGCTGAATCTACACAGCCCCCCCCTACGGCCAGCCAGCTAGACCCGGCCCAATAACAGCCGGCGATCGGCTGATCGGCCACAGCAATAACCATGACCAATGCCACAGTCGTCATCAATGCACACATGCTTAGCCCCAGCCCCAGCCCCAACCCCTGTCGTAATCAAAGTGCACCAGCAGCAACTCGGGCGCAGCCCTTCGCAAGTCAAAGCCAAAGCCAAAGCCGCAGTCGCAGCTGACGGCGCAGTCGCAGCTGACGGCTGTTGACGCCGGCGCAGCAGAATTTAAAGTTCGGCAATTGCTCGGCTGCGCTTCGGTTGCACTTCGGCACACACACACACACAAAAAGAGGAAAAAAAAATATATATCAATTAAATAATTTTCTTTGCTGTTGGTTTATAGAGTTGTGTGTTGTTGTTGTTGCTGTTGTTCTTATTCTCGTTGTTGTTGTTGTTGTATATTTTGTGCGCTCGCTTAATTCCATTTTCAATTTCATATTTATGAGTTGGGCGCTAGACAAACACGTCCATTCTGCGTTTGCTATTCGACATTACAAACACGCCGGGCACTCAGCTCTGATTCTCTGACTCCGATTCCGATTCCAACTCCAACTCGAACTCCGATTCGAACTCCAGCTCTGAATCCGATTGCGATTCTAATTTCCCAGTTTGTGTTCGCTTCATTTCGCGCGCCTCTTTCAACTGTGAAAAAAAAAACACACAAAATAAACAGAAGCATTTTAACTGTCAGCGCGTGCAAAAGTCGCGGCGGTGCCAGAGGCAAAAACTAAATACAAAACATATATACATAAATAAATGCATAAATAAATAAATAAATATATAAATAAAAATCATAAATAAATCATAAATAAATACGTAAAAGAGAACTAGCTTAATTCGAAATTCGAAATTCAAAATTAAAAATTGAAAATTGCGTGTGCTTATTTCTTTGTTTTTGTTGTTGTTGCTATTGCTGTTTTATATCATATTATATGCTGGCATTTTAATTGGTGCTGCGATCAGTGCTGAACGAATCTCAAGCATCCAACGGCATGTTCAGCCACTCCGTGCTCAAGGCTCTGGGCGCACTACAAAATGGGCTTTCTATCAAAGGCCGCCTACATCGTGTGGGCCGTGTAAGTAGCTAAAAATAGATCTCTTACTCTTCCCGTCCTGGCTAGCGGCCCAACAATGGCTGTGTGTCAATCAATTATATTAAATCATGACTACGAACAAAATGAATGAGTGAATTACTTGCGATTTGTAAAATATGTCCGAGTGGAGCGTAAAGATGCATAGTTAATGCATTACTCATTGACTTGTCCCATTTAAATATCTAGCTGAAAGCTGATTCCAATTATAATATTTCTCTGAAACCTTCGTAAAACAAAGTTGACGAAGCCTCTAATCTTATCGAGCCTTATATACATACATATATGTACATATGCATATACATACATAGATGTATTAACAAATACTAGTGCTGCACTACACAAAGCTTAAGCCAAATGAATCGGTATTTGTTTCTTTGGAAAATAAAAAGATGTCAACATTTCGTTAGAATGCAATAAAGAGACTTGCAAAAAGATGCAGTCAGAAATAATGAGTGTTTTTCGCCATTTTAGAGAAATGCATGGAGAATCGGGTATGCACAAAATTTGAAAACCAAAAATGAACACATCATAAATGTATTTATTAAAAGGTTATATGTGTGACACTTTCTTGATTAGAGCGACCAGATGAATTTTATATACAGGAGGACTTGGGTTCGTCTGTCTGACCGTCCTACCCTCCGTCCGTACAATGCACAGCCTCAGTGAGAACAGAAAATTATTCAATAATATCTCGGCCATATATGGTCAATAATATTATTGAACTAGGATAGGATAGAAAGTGTTAAAAGAAACTAACGAAAAAATTATTTTGAGAACATTTTTAGAGTAATTATTATGTAGACAATGAAGTTAAATAAAAAGTACAAAATATATAAGAGAAAACTGAGTATAAGAAATAAAGAGAGAAACAGAGACAGACAGAGGGCGAGAGAGAGAGAGAGAGAGGGAGTCAGAGAGAGATAGAGGTTGAGAGAGAGAGGGAGACAGAGAGTGAGAGTCAGAGAGTAAGAGTCAGGGAGAGAGAGACAGAGAGTTAGAGTCAGAAAGATAGTGAGAGAGAGAGAGACAGATAGTTAGAGTCAGAATCAGAGAGAGAGGGAGAGATAGTCAGTAAGAGTCAGAGAGGGAAAGAGATAGAAACTGTGAGTAAGCTACAGAGAGTGAGTGAGAGAGTCAGAGAGAGATAGTGAGAGTCAGAGAGAGAGAGGGATAGTGAGTGAGAGTAAGAGAGAGAGAGAGAGAGAGAGAGAGATATATATATATAGAGACAGAGACAGAGAGTGAGCTACAGAGAGTGAGTTAAGGAGTGAGTGAGAGAGACAGAGTGAGAGAGAGAGATAATGAGTGAGAGCCAAAGATAGGCAGAGAGAGAGAGAGAGATAGCGAGTATTAGTCAGATAGAAAGAGAGAGAGATAGCGAGTATTAGTCAGATAGAAAGAGAGAGAGAGACAGAGAGTGAGAGTCAGGGAGAGAGAGAGAGAGACAGAGAGTAAAAGTTAGAGACAAAGAGAGAAATAGAGACAGAGAGTGAGCTGCGGAGAGTGAGTTAAGGAGTGAGAGAGAGAGAGATAGCGAGAGTCAAAGAGAGTGAGGTAGAAAGGAAAATAAAGGAAAGGATTTATATCCGAGTCCTAAACTACAAAAGATTATTCAGATGATCACAATATGCACCTGCTTGCCATTGGGAACTGTGACTGATTTTCCTAAGATGACCTAAAAGCAAGGATTTTATCAACGGAATAATTAACGCAGACATGAAGACGCATATAGGCATGAGTGAGATAATTAATGAATGCCAGAAGAGAATATGTTAGATGTGTATCACATAATGATAGAAGACTTACCGAATGGACAAAGAAGTTCTTAGAGTACATCTGAAGGCATTGGTAGAGACTCTTCGCCTCCTATTTTTATATATACATACATACATATACATATATATATATATATTGCTATGCTAACCGCTGGAATTCGGAAACTTGTTGAACGCAAATAAAGCACGCGAAATCCATGCAGTGTCCGTCGTGTTCGAGCGGTACGGACGAGTACGTCAACATCCTGAGTTCTCATATTACACGGCCGCATTCCGTTTGTTTACTATATATGCATATCGCATGAATCATATCCCATTGAGTGAATCGCCGCGAATTACGCGTGCAAAGCAGTTTTCAGTCAGCCGCAGACACTGCGGCATTAGCCGCTCTGAACGACTTGCTCGCTTCCTTGCCACATGTTGCGGTTCCCACGGCTCGGCTGCAGCATTGCCACCCAATGCAGATCCGAACCTGGCATAGTCCATCTATCAAGTGTCTCTCAGTTCTAGCTAAAGGAATGCAACGCACGCAAATCGGGCGATGCCTTATCAACGCGATCGTCTTTTGAGCAAGCACTGCGAGATACCCATGTGCATGGAGATTCTCTGCTAGATCCAGTCTTATTCACGCTCTGTCTGTACACACAATATACCACCGCTGCCACGATTACAGGGTATGTGTCGCAAAGATTGTAGTTTCGTTTATGCCGCCCATGTTGATCTTGATCTTATCTTAGCTCCGATCACTTAGACTAATTATACCCTGGAATGGACTTAGTCTCGTATCTCACGCCAGCAAGCCAACGCAATTGGATTGTGAAACAATACGAAATGTATTGAGCGCTTATCGTGTCGCTCCTCGAATTCGAGTTCGAATTCGAATTCCAATCGGGGCTGCCCAGTTGTAAATTGATGAGAATCGTTTAGCTGTTGCAACTGCCAGTGGTCGCATCGCACTACCAACCAACCCAAATACCCCCAATTACCCCCCCCCCCCCCTCCTCCTCACGCTCCCACTCTCCCTCTGTCTAAGCAATTGCCTCCGATTCTGCCTATTGATGTTGGGGCTTAGTTGCGACATCGTTTTGTTATTAAATTCGTAATACTCGTGCAGCCGACAATGGTTTTATCGTACCGTATGCTTATCAGCGCAGCTATCGGGCCTCGCTCCCTCCCATTGCGTCTTGCCTCTCGCTCTAACTGCACGGCGCTAGCTGCAACGCCTACGCACCTCCAGAACCTGCGCCGCAGTCCAGTTACCAAAAACCACTCGCATCGCTTTCGTTAAGAGGTTTGCATTTTGATTTCGTCGGGCATTGAAAAGTCGGTTAACCCAGTTTCTGTGACTATATTAAATATTGTTAATTCACCTATCCACTGGGGCATCCAATGGGAATATTTTCCAAGTTCAGCTTCACCTATAATACCATGTGGGCCAAGTAAGCTGTTGTTGTTGCTGTTGCGGAAATGAGACCAGCATAAGATATCTCATATTTATACATACATATGTATGTATGCATATATTGTATGATATATGTTCTGTGTACATCGGATATATGTTTACAAATTTATGGAATTTCCTTTGGTGCGATATCAGAATATGCTTGCGGCCCTGAAGAGCTGAAACTGAAGCTGATAGCATGGGAATATATTTGAATAGTGTTAAAGTATATACCTATATGCATATATATATAGAGAGAGAAAGGGAGATAGAGACAGAGAGCGAGAGGGAGAGAGATACGTTGTCAAGGAATTTGAAAAACTTGATCTGCACTTAGGGGCGACAAAGTTTTTTGAATAAGTTACAAACTTACAATAAATATATGATATTGTATATACATTTATCTCTAGATGTAGTGCATATATGTCCATAAGTATATAGTCAGACGGTAAAGCTTTGGTCTTACCAAGAGCTAGTTTAGTATTAACAGGAAATACTAAATATTTCTTATATCATTTTTTCCATGATATGATTACGGCTCATCAAATTATATATATTATATATATTTACATAAATAAAATTATAAAAAAAATTGTTGAATCACAAATTTGTTAGATTGAAAAGGTTTTCTTTGATTTGTGATATTTTTTTATAATAAGAAACCAAACAGAACATTACATGTTATATACAAATACAATTATTTTTATATCGAATAATAATAATAATAATCACAATCTCTCTTTGTAATTGCTCATTCGAAATCAGAGCTCAAGAAGTGAGCTGTGAGGGTAAGGGTGCAGCTAGATAGAGCTTTATTTTCGTATGACAATCGTATCTGAAGTTATATTTGATCGTATTTATGTAGGTTCGAGTGTGAGCAGTCGTCTTGTGGGTCTCTGATAAACTGTGCTTAGCCAAGTAGTTCATTAGCCCTTCAAGTTGATAAAAAGTATTATGCATAGATGATATTATGGTATAGTATAGTAGTATACCATAGGTACATCTAAAGATGTTTGCTTCGAGCTGTTCGTGTTTCTATGCGGGTTGTCTGTATACATATATTTGGTGGGATCTCTGCATGTTCCAAGAACGGAAGCTCGTAAAGCTCGTAATTCAATTAAAATCGACCGCACCCAACATTTTCGGCTGACCCATTGTGTCATCAGTTCGCAATGCACTTCGAGCTGCCGCTAACCGGAATTCTCGATTCTCAGCTGCGAACTGTGAACTGCGATGGCTGCTGGCAAACGCACGCACGCGCATCATTGTGGGCGACGCGACGCGTCCGACGCACCCGCATCTGTTACAGGCAGTGAAAAACGCGAGTGCGTTTAAAGTCGCACGCGCGTGCGCGCGTTTTGCGCCGCATTTAATTTAAGTTAATTGCAAATTTCCTGTGCTGCTATTTTGTTATGTTGTTTTTGCTTCTTTTTTTCGTTAATAATTTGTTAAATTCAGTCAATTTTGAAAGTAATTTGACACGGCTCAAATTATATTTGCCGATCAGTTACCATTTCATAAACAAGACAGAAAACAAACCTTTTTTTTTTTGTTTTTATGCCCTGAACCAATTTAGGGCACTTGGGGTAGATTGATTTTGCTAAAGTGTATGCTACAGGTAGAAGAAGGCGTGGCAACAAAAGCCATTTATCTGTACCCATTTGCTCTATAAATTCGTTAAATAGAATCATGATAAATAGAATCGTTCAATAGAATCATGATTGGAGTTCCAGTTTGGGGATCAAGCTTGGAGTTTGGCTGAAATCTATTTACTGGAACAGAAGGGAAGGAAGGAAAGGAGATCCAGGTTCGAATCCCGACATGGACGAATTCTGAACTGCTTGGTCTGCTAAGTCTCTTTACTAGAAAAGAAAGGTAGAGGCGATGCGCGTAGATCCAGCTTCAAAGACATTGTGTAGACGAATTTTTAGAGTAGAGGCGATGCATGAGAGATGATTCGAATGCAGATCCAGGTTCGAGTCCTGACATAGACGAATTCTGAACTGCTTGGTCTAAGTCTCTTTACTAGAAAAGACGGGTAGAGGCGATGCGCGTAGATCCAACTTCAAAGACATTGTGTAGACGAATTTTTAGAGTAGAGGCGATGCATGAGAGATGATTCGAATGCAGATCCAGGTTCGAGTCCTGACATAGACGAATTCTGAACTGCTTGGTCTAAGTCTCTTTACTAGAAAAGACGGGTAGAGGCAATGCGACGAAATGAGATGGTACGCGCTAAGATCCGATTTCAAACCCTTGGGGTAGACGAATTTCCGGAGTAGAGACGATACATGAGACATGATGGGCATGCAGATCTAGGTTCGGCTTAGGTTAAGCCTATATAACACTATATGTTAGCCTACATATAAATATATAACTGAACAATCAATATTATTTATATAAATAAATACGCCCAATAGAAACACAAGCTATGCAGCGTATGATTGATTCAGGGTATCTGCTAGTCGAACATTTCCGTCTGTCTTTCTTACATTCTTACATGTTTATTTCGGTTTCATTTATTTGTATTTTGCTCTTTATTAATTTTTTGTTATTGCTGGAAATTAGTCATTTCCGTGCCACGCAAAAGAGGCGTTAATTGCATTCAAACTGTTGTCACTAGTGCACGGACACGCCTACCCCTGCGCCCTCGTCCGCCCCTCGCTGTCGGACTATTGATCGCTGGCAGTCACCGATCGCCATAATTTGTATTATTAATTGACCAATTTTCGAAATTCAAGTTGAAGGTCAGAAAGTAAGCGAAACAAAAAACACAAATAGAATCAAAGAAGAAAAAAAAAAAACAGTAAAACGCAACACAAATTATGAATCAGCAATTAGAATATTCGCATTTCCCGATAGTATTGAAGCCTACAATCGCCCATTGGGAAAAGTTTCGACAAGGTCGGCGCTGCGGTTAGTTTCCATTCTTCCGGCTGCGTTTTTTTGGTTTTATATACTTTGTTTTTCTCAATCAGTGATACAAATGTTTAAACAAAGTATAACTTTAAATGGAAAATCTTGAACAGGTCATGCCGACTGCCAATTTATAATTTATGCCAATGGCATCGAATGGCAATAGATCTTTTCAGCTGCGATAGATGCGACATAGCTCGATAGTAGCAAAAAGACTTCTCTAGTCTCTAGTCTCTAGTCTCTAGTCTCTAGTCTCTAGTCTCTAGTCTCTAGTCTCTAGTCTCTAGTCTCTAGTCTCTAGTCTCTAGTCTCTAGTCTCTAGTCTCTAGTCTCTAGTCTCTAGTCTCTAGTCTCTAGTCTCTAGTCTCTAGTCTCTAGTCTCTAGTCTCTAGTCTCTAGAGTCTAGTCTCTAGTCTCTAGTCTCTAGTCTCTAGTCTCTAGTCTCTAGTCTCTAGTCTCTAGTCTCTAGTCTCTAGTCTCTAGTCTCTAGTCTCCAGTCTCTAGTCTCTAGTCTCTAGTCTCTAGTCTCCAGTCTCTAGTCTCTAGTCTCTAGTCTCTAGTCTCTAGTCTCCAGTCTCTAGTATCTAGTCTCTAGTCTCCAGTCTCTAGTCTCTAGTATCTAGTATCTATATATCGTATCGTATCGTATCGCATCGTATCCGTGTTCCCACATTTGGGATCGCTTTGCGGCTTACAACACGCTCTCTGACGAGCTAATCTAATCGTAGGTGTTTGGGCAATTCGTGACAAATGAAATTTCTTATCAATAAAATCAAATTTTTGCAATAATTGAAAATTATTGTCATTATGAACTCTGCTCGCCTTTCGAGATGTATTTGCAATCGATAAAAGTTCTTATTCTTGGTTCAATTATTTCATAACTTTTATTAATGTCAGAACATTTACTTCGAACATGTTCTTAATAAACGATAAATGCCTAACGATAAAAAAGAAATATATCTAAATATATATTATTCACAATGTAAATTATAAAACATAATATCATTTCTATTAATAATGTTAATTTATTAGAATAAAATAGATAGATGGATTTCAAATCGATTAAAATCGATCACTAATTAGCATTTCGGTATATTGATGCGCATTCAGGAATATTTGAACTACGATTGAAATTATTTTCGATTTTTTGATATACCCTACTCTTAAGTAAATGTAACACGAGTATATTGGCTTCATAGACATTCTATTAAATACTTGTATGTGGACAATATTACATAAATTATACGCAGCACTATACAATCTTCAACTTTTACCATTTCTGACCGAGTTGAGTCAAATCGCGCGAGCATAGCAACCGACTGCTGCGGAGTAGTTTGCTAATGCGTCTCATTACTAAAGTGTCAGCTTAGCCACATGGCTTAGAAAACTTGTGGCCAATCGATTACGGCCAAATGAATAATTTGTCTGACGTAACGCCATCAGCTCCGATTCGGCTCACTTCATAAATTTATGAATATACATACATATGTAACTAATAAGCTCTCTCTCTCTCCCTCTCTCGCTCTCTCTTTCTCTCGCAGCCTGTTCGAGCAGGAGATCATGAGCTATGTTCCTATTGAAGAGCGGAGTCCGCAGGGCTCGCCGGTGCTCAGCACACGGATGCCGCAACGTGCTCCGCCGCCATTCCGCCGTGACTTTGAGGCCAAGCTGCGCAGCTTCTACCGCAAGCTGGAGTCCAAGGGCTACGGCCAGGGTCCGCATAAGCTGAAGTACGTGAGCAGCCAAAGATTGCCAACTGATTGCGAATGATTTGATCTGAATGAATTGTTTCCCTTTCACAGATTGCACATCCGGCGCAGCCATCTGCTGGAGGACGCGTTCCGCCGGATCATGTCGGCCAACAAGAAGGATCTGCAGCGCGGCCGCCTCGCCGTGCTGTGGGACACCGAGGAGGGCCTGGACTACGGCGGGCCGTCGCGCGAGTTCTTCTTTCTGCTGTCGCGCGAACTGTTCAATCCGTACTACGGACTGTTCGAGTACTCCGCCAACGACACGTACACGGTGCAGGTGTCGCCGCTGTCGGCCTTCGTGGACAACTGCCACGACTGGTTCCGGTTCAGCGGGCGCGTGCTGGGCCTGGCTCTGGTCCATCAATATCTGCTGGACGCGTTCTTTACGCGGCCCTTCTACAAGGCGCTGCTGCGCCTGCCGGTGGCCCTCAGCGACCTGGAGTCGCTGGACAATGAGTTCCACCAGTCGCTGCAGTGGATACGCGACAACGATATTGGCACTGGCGTCGACCTGGGCCTGACCTTCTGTGTCACCGAGGAGCTGCTGGGCCGTGTGGTCGAGCGCGAACTGAAGCCGGGCGGCAAGAATCTGATTGTGAACGAGAAGAACAAGAAGGAGTATCTGGAGCGCATGATCAAATGGCGCTTGGAGCGCGGCGTCCAGGAGCAAACGGAGTCGCTGGTGCGCGGCTTCTATGAGGTGGTCGACTCGCGGCTCGTCTCCGTCTTCGATGCACGCGAGCTGGAGCTGGTGATAGCCGGCACGGCGGAGATCGATACGAACGACTGGCGGCTGAACACCGAATACCGTTCGGGCTACCATGACAACCATCAGGTGATCATCTGGTTCTGGCAGGTGATCGAGCGCTTCAGCAACGAGCAGCGCTTGCGTCTGCTGCAATTTGTCACCGGCACCTCGAGCATCCCGTACGAGGGCTTCTCAGCGCTGCGCGGCTCCACCGGACCGCGACGCTTCTGCATCGAGAAGTGGGGCAAGCCGAATGCGCTGCCTCGCGCCCACACCTGCTTCAATCGGCTCGACCTGCCGCCCTACCCCACGCCCGAGCTGCTCTACGAGAAGCTGCTGCTGGCCGTCGAGGAGACGAACACCTTTGGCATCGAGTGAGCTCCATTTGACTGTCCCAGTCCGGATGAACTTGCACTTTGCTGCTGATGCATGATATTTGCAGGAGTTTTTCTCTCATTATTCTCCTTATTTTTTTTGTATTATAATTATTATTAGTTTATTTTTTTTTTAAGTTTTTCATTGTATTTATTGTACGTATTTAGTGGCTTCGCGGGCTGGCGGCATATTGTTGTTGCCGGCGCATTCGATTAGCTGAACAGACTGTATTTTATTTCTCTCTCTCTCTCGCTCTCCCTCTGCAAATCGTGGCTTATATAACATATATACATATATATATATATGTATATATATATACTAATATATAGAGAATCTGGTTAGCTGGTGAATTTGAAGCCTCATTTGAAATGCCGCTATAATTTTTGCCGTTTACCGTTACTGTTACCGTTACCTCAACAACTTTTTGCCAGCGCCCTGAAAAAAAGGTGCCGCACATTGCAGTCATTAGAGTTAAGATTAAACTAAATATTTAGTATATACATACATATACATATATAACTATATACAAACACACACCTACACACACACACACATACACACCTCTGGAACCAATGACAAACTGCAGTCCCTAGACTTGGAACGAATGAACTGCAACTAGTTCGTTCAATTGAACCTGTTTACTTAAAGCTGCCTGAAGGAACTTTTGCAACTTAAGCATAGCAAAACTTAAAGCTCTCGTCCCGAAAGCTAAATGAATGAAAGCAACTGTCTTAGCACTTGAAAAAAAAAAAAAAAACGAAACCAAAAAATGAAAAAAAAATGAAGAACAAAAAACAATAACTAATGTGGGTCAATGATGAAGGCCTGTGAACAAATTCTACGCCAATACTTAAATAGCTTGTAATTTTTTAGCCTTAACATAAAGCAAATCTCTTTAGATGTGTGCGTTATTAGCTATGCATTCCATTTAGGAATTGAAAGATTGAAGATTTAAGATTGAAGATACATACGTATGTTAGTTATATGATAATATTTCAAACTACAACTAATGCTAAATTCATATTTAAGTACAAGTGTTTTTAAATTTACAAAAACAAACAAGACCGATCGGTATATACGTACATGTGTATATGTATTTACATTGAGCCAGACATACTTATACCTAGATATACATATATGCATTATATATGTATGTACATATATGGGTATATGGATACCGGTTGACCCCGTAATACAAATTGGTCCAATGCGTTGCTTTGGCTTTATTGGTTTACTCGGCGCATAATATGTAATATTAACTATTAACTATTAACAACAAATCAAAATATTAACAATTTATTAGCTAACATTTATTGCGAAAGGTGACAAATTTTGATGAATCGTATTGCAAACTGAATAAACTGATATGAGAATACGAGAAACACAATTAATGAATTGTGATTTGTTTACATGTATGTATTTATTGGCATTAGTTAAACACACGACGACGCCAGACGGACAGAGACAGAGACAGAGACAGACACAGAGACAGACTCTGATGGAATGAGATAGAGAACGAATGAGTATTAGACAAAGATAGAAACGCTTTTTTGAACTATCTACGAGTATATTGATAAATTGAGAACGTTTTATTGTATTATTAATGTGCGTGTATTTATTAAATAAATTAACTATAATTAACGAATTAATAAATGTGTGAGCCTTTTACTTCAAAAGCTAAATGTTGTCTTTCAATTGAGAGCTGCGAACTCAAAATTCTGCTATAAAATTTGCTCTGTAGAGCTGAACAGCAAATCGATATAATACCGAGATAATACCCAAACATTTGATACTGTTCATCTCCTTGAATGAACACACTTGACTCTGATGGTGTTCAGTTTAGTATTATCGCTATTCATGTTTACATATTTATCTCTCTCTCTCTCTCTCTATGTTCATGCATGTTCTGGAACAGTCCTAGGTAATTTATACATCTACCTTTGGTTTCGAAGATTTTTTTATATTTGATATATGCTTTCATATGTTCTAGAATTTTTCAATTAATATCAAATTGGAGCCCTCTCTCCACAGAAAACCTACCTATATTATAGTCTATCTATCTAGCAACTGTAAGTCGGTAGCACCGCATTTATTTATTTTGTTTTAAATTTATTTAAGCGTTGAATCCGTATTTATTATCTACATTTTTGGGCACAATTGCTTCAAGTTCATCCTGAAAATATGCAGCACAAACACTGCGATCGCTGATCTGGAAAGCTTCGTACTATGCCCATAAAAGTATGCCATGTGTTTGTATAACCTGTACAAATTTTTACTATTGGAAATAAAACAGCAACATAAATTCTTTCGTTTTCTATATATTTTCTTTGTTTTATTTAATTTTTTTTACAATTTCTGTTTTGGTTTTTTATCATTTTTTTTTTCGTCTTCAGTATTCAGCAAATGAAATTCACTTTACAAATACCGAAATTATTTTTCAATTTTTATTTATTCTATTTGGTTTTTCTTCTTTTTTTTTATTTAATGAAAATTATAGCGTATGTACTTAATATATATATTCATATATATATATATATATTTTACTTTTTAATATTTCGATCGTTTGTTGTAGGCTTCGGTTTTAGTCATTTTTGGATTAGTTTTTAAGCAGTTGGACTTGGGCTCGGTTCGTTCTTATTTTATGTATGTACAGAGTTTTCTTATTCTTCTTCTTCTTCATCGTTTATTTTATTTCTTGAGCTGGACAATGGAAGTACTTATGTAAATGTCTAGGATAATGAAAGGAGAGCGATTACGATATCCATTTAGGCAATAAGAGAACAAGAGACGCATTCCTCGCATATTCTTGCATTCGTTTAAGGCTAAAGTTTAGTTAGGATTGGGTTAACGTTAAGGGTTAAGGGCTAAGATGCGATGAATTGGGTGGGCTGGATAACGATCTCTGTTCGCTGTTATGTGTGTCTGTGTGTAAATGTTTTGTATGTATAAAGCCAACGACTGGATGCAGCATCAAATGCAGAGCTTCTCAAACAGTCAGGCCATCATGTGTATGCGTGTGTGTGTGTGTGTGTGTGTGTAACACTAACTAATTGTACATTAGATTAGAAGAAATTTCGCTAAATCATTTAGTTACATACATATAATATACATTCATATCTTTAGCCAAATATTTCCTATACAATTAAATAAATTCTCTTTGTTCAGACTAAGAAAAAATATGAGAAATAAGATTACAATTTTTGACACAGACTGTACATACATACATTATACATGTGTGTGTGTGTGTGTATATGTATATATGGATATATATAGTGTGTATTACCTTGAATTCGATTTTAAGCATTACATAAATAGAGCCATATTTTTGAATGTCGAAATAGAGCATTTTATTGCTGATGAATTTCTGTTATTTATTTTTTATTTATTTTTTGTTTCGCGTTTTCGAAAGGCCTTTGAAAGAATTGAAAATTGTTATATTCGCATGTGTGTGTGTGTGTGTATGTGGTGCATTCGTTTTTTTATTTCTCTCTCTCTCTCTCTCTCTCTCTCTTCTTTAATTTCGTATGATATCTATAAGCATTGATCAGCATTTGTTATTGAGCTATGCAATTGCCATGGGATTATATGTATAACTTGTTTCTACTATATATTTTCAAAAAATTTCCCTTTATGTTCCTTAAATTTGTTGTAAATCTGGGCTAGTGTTTGTGGGTGTGTAGTAAGCAGGATGTGATTAGGTTCGCTTTTAACTCTTCTACATCTTTGTTTCCAACATGTTGATCACAGCTTTTACAATTCTAATGATATACAAATGTGTGTGTGTGTGTGTGTGTGTTTGTGAGTGACTGTCCGACTGTGTATGTGTATGTGAGCGTGATTTTGTGGTCAACAAAGTTTTCTCTTTTTTTGATATCTTCAATTTGATTCTTCATACTAAATTCGCACCAAAAATACTTACTGTTAACTATATATGCGCAGGTATGTGTGTTTGTGTGTGTGTGTGTGTTTGTATGCATATTATACTCGAAAGCCCCGCCTACAATTTGCACCTACAGCTGTGTTCATTAAAATAGTAGAGCTGCACGGAATTTAGAACAGAATGCAAAGCAAAGAATTTCTTATTTTTTTATAGAAATAGTAGTTCATTGTAATGTTATGTGGTTTATCACTAAAAGTTGTCCAACACTTGACTGCGCTACTTTTCTCATGAACACATCTGTATCTGCACATAGCTATTCCATTCCATACATACTTAGAATTAGTAATACTCTTGTAGTTCTTTTTGCGTTTACAAATTGTACACAAATTTTTCTCTTCTTTTATTGATCTATTTGTATGTAAAAAGCTGCCCAATTAGTTTAAGTTTTTTCTTTGTTTTTGTTTTTTTTTTTTGTTTTTTGTTTTTTACTTTATTTCTCTGCCACGCACAACAACTACATATACATATATACCTAAATGTGATTCCTTTTGAAATTTCTTCATCTGCAATTTTTGTGTTTTGTTTCTTTTGTTTTCTTAGCATTTAAAAAGTTAATACAAAATATGTTGATTTTAGTTGTAGTTGCTTTCACTTCATCTTCTTTCACTGACTTTCGCTGTCTGAATGTATCTAGAAAAGAAGGCATTGCATACATATATATATGTATCGACATATGTGTATGTGTGTGTTTATTTTGTTTGCTGTGAGCGATTCTTCTTTGCTTCTGCTTCATCTTTTACTTGGTAAAATTGTTTATTAAAAATTCCACTACAAATACAATAAATTTACTGCTACGCGCTGATCAAGCAAAATGAAAAGACTAAAGCTAAGTAAAATAAGAAAAAAAAAATCGTAAAAAAAAAATAAAACACATTTTATGTTATAACAATTAAACAGCTAGTAAGACGGTTTTCTTTTTCCATTTCTCTATTTTAATATATATGTATGTATATATATATATATATATATATATATAATTTATTATAATTTATTTTAGATCCTTAAATTTAACGTGTTTCTTACAAAGCGCTTGAAATTTTGGTACAGACGAGTTTACTTCCTGCTCTTGCTCAAGACGTGGCCTGGTGGGTTCAACAGTTCAGACAGTTTTAAGTGGGCGTGGAAGGGAGTGGGGCGGGGCTGATAATGCTGTTGCGTAACTGTTAATCAGTGTGTATGGGAAACAATGTTGAACAATTCATAGAAATTTGAGATATCTCCAAGATATACATATATGTATGTATGTATATATGTATATATATTAGGTATATATGTTTGCTTGCCTATGTAACTAGGTTTATTTATTTATATATATATTGTTTTTTTAGTTGATTGTAGGAAATTTCGCAGCGATCTGCTTAAACATTCTATTTGTTGTTTTATTTATTTGAATTACATTATAAAAAAAAAATACAAAAATGAAAAAAAAAATAAAATAAAAAAAAAATACATTCGTGGTCAATCCAGCTGCACTTTCTAATTATATTATGCATTATTTTAAAATTTATTGACTTTGATTTTCTACTCCGATTTACCGCCGGACGGTATCAACTTGTTATTCGTTTCTGTTAAATTGTTTTTGTTTCGGATCGGGGCTCCATTTCCGTTTCCGGTTCCGCTTCCGCTTCCGTTTCCGCTTCCGTTTGCTGACCCATTCGTATGTCGCCCTCAGCCCGCGTTCCGTTCCTTTCGTTGTACTTTGCCACATTTCCATCTAAGCGTCATTTGAATGAATTATCTTAATTATCTTTCATGCAGCGTTTGCTTATAGTTAACTTTAGTCGGCCTGTTAAATAAATGTTGGTTGTTGTTTCTCTTTTGTTTGTTTTTCATGTATTTAGCAATGTTAAATTTTATTTGATTTTTTTCTCGTTTCTCGTTTATTTTTATCTAGTTTTTGCGTATTTTGTTTAAGTTTTCTTGTTGTTTTCAGTTTTCAGTTTAATTTAATTTAATTTAATTTAAGTAAATGTACATTTCAATTACAATTACAATTCATGTTAGTTAGAGGCGTTGCCAAGGCTAGGGCAGGGGCGGGGAGTGGGAGCTGTAGGTTAGAGTGGGGCAATGGTTAGGTTTCTTTCTGTTTGAGTTTGTTTCTTTTCTAAAAAAAAAAAAGGGGCAAAAAAATGTAAGCTTCATTTTCACGAATCATGTAATGATGCTTTGTATCAAATAATGCATTTTAAATATTAATTACGTACATTACATAAAACTTGGTATAAATACAAATACATATACATATGCATACTACGTAGGTATGCCTGTGTTTGTGTGTGTGTGTGTGTTTGGGTATGTATATCAATATAAGGATTTACAATCATATGATATACGCATATACATATATAGAGCTTTCGATCAATTACAGCTACAACACACAAATGTACAGAATGTATGCGTGTGTGTGTGTGTGTGTGTGTGTCATAAATGGTTTAGCACTAAGTTTGTTCACACAGTTGCAGCTACACATTCATTTTCATTTTCACAATTCACAATTCACATTTCACATTCAATTTTAAATAATATATATAATATAATAATCAGAAACATACACAGAAATAGTCTCAACTTTACAATTATCAATGAACTCGCATCATTCGATCTCGCTCTTGCTCTTGCTCTATCTTTTTCATATACATCATCTCCATCTCTCTCTCTCTACATATATATATTGTATATAATAGGTATGTTAAAAAAAAAAGATTATTATTACAAAATAAAGATATATCGTTTGTCTAATATAGCAGCTAATACGAAATTACAATTGCAATATATAATAATAATAATAATAATAATAATAATAATAATATAATATTATATATTTATAAAATAATAGTTATAAAAAAAAAGCTGATCATAATATATAAGTAATCTGTATACAATATGTATTCCTTGTGGCTGCAATTTGGATTGTGTCTGTGTATCTATGTGTGTGTGTGTCTGTGTGTGTTAAAGCCCTACTCGGAATCCTGTTCCCGCTCATCGAATCCCGCCAGATCGACCGTCTGCAGCATGCCCCGCGAATAGGCATACTCGATCAGCGCCAAATGGCAGAACACATATTGATCCGGCATTTGTATGGAGTAGGCGCGCTGCGAACGGATCTTCTCCACTGTGCCGCGTATGTCCGCCGTGCCCACATCCTCCAGACGTGATATGCAGATGTCCAGCGTAATGAAGGTGCCTGCGATTGACGACAATGCGTATTAGCGATTGCAAATTGAATTTGATTTATCGATTTGATTTATCGATATACAATCATATGATATTTGGCACTAACCGGTGCGTCCAATGCCAGCGCTGCAGTGCACCACAATGGGCGGCCCGCGCGGATGACCAGCCCAGGTATCGCCGAGGGCGCGCACCAGCTGCGCCTGCTTGTCCCGCACCTTCTGCAGGAAGTTCAGCATCGCCATCGCCGAGCTGGGCACACCATAGTCCGGCCAGCTGGTGAACTGCCAATGTGACACATTGCGAATTTCGTCAGTCTAGACAGAGAGAGAGAGAGAGAGAGAGAGAGAGAGAGAGAGAGTGAGAGAGAGAGAGTGAGTGAGTTGTATTGGGCAATCGACATGGCTTACCTTTAGGTTTCTCAATTCTAGAGATGCAACGGTATAGTCCTCATTGCTCTCGACGCTAATGGTTCGCACATGGTAATTGCCAAAGTCCAAGGAACTATCTTCAGTCGGCTCCCAGTATTGGCCGCACTTAACACGTCCGCGCTCCATCACGCGCGTTGTCATAACTATAACTAGGCAATGTTGTTCCCAGATCATGCGCCAAAAGTCCTGGGATGTCTTTGGTAATGGACCTACAAATGCGTAGCAAACACAATGTATTAGTGGGCGTGTGGGCGTGTTGGCGTGGGGGTTGCTTCTGACTGGCGGGGGGGGAAGCCATAGCGGGCTCATCGATTCGTTACGCCTTACCTTGAGTTGAAATATAGGCATTCTTCTGCTTGTAGCCATCAACGAAATTGGCATTGATGTAATCGGACAGGTCGTCCTCATCCTCGTGCGCCAGCACCACGCGACTGTGATCGTAGCAGAGGACATCTGTGTAACGGTTTTTGGTCAGATTGTTGCGCATGCTGCAAGTGGACAAATCGATGAGAATTGAATTCGTATGTGGCCATTCACTTGAGACCTACCGCGCATGCAGGAAGGTGCCCTCGGGCGCCCGATTTCTAATCTCCGTATACTCCTTGATTAGGCCCTGGCGTCCTCGTTCACGCACCATTTGCACGATCTGTTCGATCGTCTTCGGATCACCCTCCTGTCCGGCCAGGCTGTCATCGTCGCTGAAGCCGGATGAGGCGCTGCTCGGCGGATTTTCCGACCAGAATTCGGCCGCGCTGCCGTTGCTGGCAACGCCAGCGGCGCTGCCATTGACTGCGCTGTCAGCTGCCGTTGCTGCTGCTGCTGCTGCTGCTGCCGTTGTTGTTGTTCCTCCTGCTGCTGCTGCTGCTGTTGCTGCTATTGGAGCAATGTTACCAGCAGCAGTACCGTTACTCTGCTGAATGCCGCTAGTATTTAGCTTGAGCAGAGAGCCGGCCGCTGTCCGATGGCTGGGACTCAGTCCGTTGATTGTGATGTTCTCGTTGGGCTCCGATTCCTCGCTGCTGCCGCTGCCGCCGCCGCTGACGGTGACAACGGTTGTGTTGCTTTCGGCCAACTGATGCACGGCGCTGATGATTGTGGCTGCTACGGCGCTGGCAGCGCTGCTGCCGTTCGTTAGCGGCGACGCTGCGGCCGAAGTGTTTGCTGCTGCTGTTGCTGCTGTCGTTGCTGTCGTTGCTGTTGTTGCGGGTGCCACGCCCACGCCCACGCCGACTATATTGGCAAGCAGTTCGTCTTCACGATTCGTCATCGATTTGCGGCAAGTCAGCAACCATGTGGCGTGATCGATTTCCAGCGTGCCGCCAAGATGCACAGGCAGCGCCTTGCGCGGCACGTGCAGGCTCAGCTGCGGCACCGATACAGTGAACACCCGCTCGCGCAGCTTCTCCCGCACAAACAGGCGCAGTATCTTGAATGGCGCCTTGAACCACAGCGGCGCCGTCACAATCAACACTTTCTTCAGCCGTGCCGGATAGCCGCCCTAAAAGGCAGAGCGAGAGAGAGAGAGAGAGAGAGGCAGAAAGTTAGAAAACAGATTGCAAAGCATTCCATGAAAAATATTGAAATATTAAATATTATTGAATCTTAAACTTGTAGCCAGTTTTCTTTAATTATATTTTATATACACACAGTGAGTGACATTAATATTCGTTTTTTTTTTTTTTTCATTTCCGATGAGGTATATATCAATATATCAATATATATATATGTAACATAACTAACAAAGATCATACACAAACCGGAAAGAGTTGAACCGAATATTAATGTTACTCACTGTATGTACATATATAATATATGTATATATGTATATTTATATGCATATATATATGTCTGTAATCTTTCTATAAATATAGATTTGCCTGTGTGTGCGTGTGTGTGTGTGTGCTTATTAAATTTGTATTGCTTCGGCACACAAAAAGGTCATTCTAGTCGACATTCGAATCGACTCACATGCCTACATACACCCACATAAATAATGAATGTGATAGGGTATATATATATATATATATATATATATAGATAGATATCTATATATATAGATAGATATATATATATATATATAGATATAAATCTACCTTTCATTTAATATAATTTAATGGACTTTCTTCTCTGATTTTATTCCCTCGCTGTGTATTATAATAATTTCATTGATTTTCTTCTAAAATTGGAATAGAATAGAATCAAGGATATTCAAATGGGTATATAGAGCCGAGCTTACATGGAACGCGAACTTGTATCTTCTGTATTATATGAATAGCTTTGGGGTTTGCTCTCTGATTTATGAGAGTTTTCCGAAAACGAAATGATTAAATTGGCATTTTGTATAATAGCAATGGGAAGTAGGAAATTTTCGAATGGCTTAGCTTACTAGGCTTATTACGATTACATAGATATACATACATATATATATTTTGATCTGACACTTTGATCTCTGATCTCTGTGAAGATTTATTTCTTCACATATTTATATATTAGTTTTATATATGTATTTATAGAGCTTTGACCTGGTTGTGGCTCAGAATTGTTTATGCAATTCATTTGCATTTAAATATATAATATAATATATATAATGAGAAGAAGAAGCAGAAAACAGGCTATTGAAATTCACCTGCACAGGTATAAATGAATAAGGGCTGTCGAAAATATATCAAAATATCAATATATCGATATTTTTGTATAAAAATATATTTATATCGAATATTTCTGTTCGATATTTCTGATATATTTGGGGGATAAGGGAACCAAGCGAAAAATGCCACGCCCCTAGTAGGCGTAGACATATAGCATTTCTCATCAGGCTTTATAGAATCATAAGATTAGCTCATGTACAAAATTTCAACGTTCTAGCGTCAAAACTCTAGGAGATACAGTTTTATCCGATTTGTCACGCCCCCAATGGGCGTAGATATATTCACCATAGCTCGTTGGACTTGGGTGGTCGACGCGGATCTACATAGCACATTTCAGCTTTCTAGCTCTTCAACTAACATGATTGCTGATATATCGGAAAATGCATTTTCTGATTTGCCACACCCCTTGTGGGCGAATCGGGAAAACTTTAACACTTCATAAATCGAAGATATACACGAGTATGTGTTCCAAATTTCAAGTCTCTAGCCTCAATAGCGCCGAAATGAACTCAAACGGACAGACGGACATTGCGCAAAACCAATATACTAATTCACTTTCATGAATGAGTATATGTATGAGCGCTATGATAGCCGTGAGTACCGAATACTGAAGTTAAGTGGCCTTTATCATGTAATGTGAAAATACTTGGGCTTATTGTTCTTGTGCTTTTTGGGACGTATTATAAGTTTATAATATTTTATAATATTTTTGAAAATCAAAATCTAAAAATATTGATGTATGGATATTTTTGAAAATCAAAATCTAAAAATATGGATATTTTTGAAAATAAAAATCTAAAAATATTTATATATCGATATTTTTGAAAATAAAAATAAAAAAATATTGATATATCGATATTTTTAAAAATAAAAATCTAAAAATATTGATATATTGGTATTTTTAAAAATTAAAATCTAAAAATATTGAAATATCGATATTTTAATAATAAAAATCTAAAAATATTTATATATCGATATTTTTGAAAATAAAAATCTAAAAATATTGATATATTGATATTTTTAAAAATAAAAATCTAAAAATATTGATATATCGATATTTTTTAAAGTTGTATATCATATATTATATTGATATTTATTCAAAACTTAAAATATCATCGATACGATATTTAAGAAATATTCGACAACCCCAATATGAATATTATCCACATATTACGATATATAGTACATATCGTATAAGCAAATTATGATTAATATTTCTTAAGACATATGTATGTATGTATATATATTGTATATATGATATGCACAGGTAAATTTCAATTGCTCGTTTTCTTCTTCTTCTTCTTCCTCTCCCTCTCCTTCTTCTTCATCTTCGTTTTCCTCTAGTTATTAGCGCGACTTTGACTCACGCATTGTGCGTGGGCGCGTGCAATGCGTATAACGCGTGTGTGGGCTTTTTTCTGCTCTTTAATTAAATGTAATGTTAACTGAAGCAAAATCATCCAGTCGAGCAATTTTTAAATGAAATTGCTGCTGCTGCTGCTGCTGCTCCTACTGTTGCTGTTGTTGTTGCTGTTGCTGCTGATGCTGATGCTGTCTACTGCGACACAACCTTCACCCAGTTGGAAATCTCATTGCGGCCATTTCTCAATTGCCACATACATACATACATACATACATACGTAAAAGAAACAAGTAAAAGTGCTCTAACCGGGCATGCTCGACCCGCAGATGCTCAGTTAAGAAGAAACTAGACTTGAGCTTTGTTCATAAGTGAAATCTTAATTGTCGCTATCTGCGCTAGCTGAGCTCATCTATTGCTGCTACTTGAGGCACAAGTCTATTATGCCTTGTGCACTGCTCTTGCAGGGTATTCCGAGCAGTGTCAGCCAGCCAAGCACCAGCTCAGTTGGCCGGGCCATTTCCAGTTTGCGTCGGCTTTTATCCGTGTCAACACCATTTATACGTAGCTTATTGGCAAATCCCTCTCTCTCTCTCTCTCTCTCACTCACGCTCACTCTCACTTTCTCCATCCCTCTCTCTCTCTCTCTCTCTCTCTCTCTCGTTGCATATACAAAGTTATATAGTATTTATTTGCGGTTGCATTGGTAAAGCGCAAGCAGCAAAGTTATTAAGGTCAGCAACAACAACAGCAATTGAAACACCTACAGCAAGTGCATTGAAACATTTATTAACAGCAACAGCAGCAACAACAACAGCAGCAGCAACAACAACAGCAACAACAACATCATCAACAGATTCAACTTTCAATTTAATTGAAATATGTGCAGAGCTTGGGCATTGGCTTTTATTTGGTTCCGTGCGCTTCATTGGAAACATCGCGTAATTGCAATTTGATTGCATTTCCCACATTTGAAAACTGAATTCAAATTAAGAATTCTTATCGGAACGGCGCTGCCAAGAATGGCCAACAGGCAACAGAAATTCTGCCGCAAATTTCTATTTGCTATTTTCCATGCTAATTGCCAGTAATTTGAGCCAAGCGCAGCGACAAAAAGGTTTCCAGCTTTTCTATTTCTTCAGCTTTCCACTGACATTTCGAATTCCACGCATGATTTCCAGCGTTTTACGACTGCTTGCCGCAGGTTTCTTAGCATTGCATCATCAGCGGCAGACGGCAACAGCAGCAACAGCAGCAACATTCTTGCAATTCCCTTTTCCTTTGATACCGTTATCCTTGTTCATGAGCTGAACAAGGGTATATTGGTTTTGTACACCATTTGCCTTGCGTTCGATTAATGATGAGAGACGAAGAGAGACTTGACATATTGAAGTCTCGATAATTTGTACCTCATTAAATCGAAAATCGCAATTAGTCGAGTAAAAAACCGTTCTCGATAATTTGAATTTCTGTGTAAATCGAAAGAAAAATCTAATCACCATACCATTTGGAACTATCGGGGGTCGAGAGAGAAAGGGAAAGAGAGAGAAATAGAGAGAGAATTAAGAAAGAGAGCGAAGTTGAATTAGTGAGATACAGACAGAGAGAGAAAAAGAGAGAGAGAGAAAGAGAGAGAGAGAGAGAAAGAGAGAGAGAGAGAAAGAGAGAGAGAACTAGAAAAGGAAAAGATAGAAAGAATGAGAAAGAAAGAGAGGGAGAGAGAGAGGGAGAAAGATAAAGACAGATAGATAAAGTGTGAGTGAGATGAAGAGGAAATGAGAAAGAGAGCAAGATAGAGAGGGACAGACTGAGAGAGAGAGAGGGAGAAAGATAAAGACAGAGTAAGTGAGATGAAGAGGAAATGAGAAAGGGAGCAAGATAGAGAGAGACAGACTGAGAGAGAGAGAGAGAGAGAGAGAGAGAGGAAGAGAAATTGAGAATATGGAAGAGAATAAGTAATTTTTTTCTATAAGTCTTTTAGTTTTAGCTCTCTTTGAATTACCTCGCCTCCACAATAGGCGTAACTATTATAAACTGTATATTATATATTATTTGAATTAACAGAGGTATAAAAATGTACATTTATACATAACATATGTACATATGTACATACCATTAATTCAATATTCACTACATAGACTAACAAAATTTATCACTTAGAAAGGTTGTCAATCCGAATGCCGAATGGCTAATGTGATCTATGCAGATCTGGTCTCGAGATAAACTCATATGAGCAAATTTATATGGGTATAACGACGGTCCCTTTAGCTTCGCTATAGCCGGGTTTTACTATATATCTATATAGTTTATATCGAGATATTGATATATATCGATATATTGATAGCTCTCAACGAGCATTATGCTGTCGACCATTGCCGACTCCTTCTCTTTACAGTTACAATGTGTTGCAGTTGCAGTTGGCGCGGTAAAGTAGGCAACACATTTGGCTAAATCTCCCCTGCCCCCTCGCCATCCCCTAGAAAAGCGCTCGAGTGGAATACGAGTGTGTGTGTGTGTGTGTGTGTGTGTGTGTGTTACTTGTACTCTCAATGTCACAACTGTTGCAGCAGTGTGACCCACACGAACACCGTGTAAAAGCGAAGCCAATTTGCATAACAACAACAGAAGCCAACACGAATGCTAGAAATGCTTGTTGCCTTTTGGTAACGAATCAAAAGAAAACAACAGTAAAAACAACAATAACAGCAACAAAAGAAAAGCTGGAGCAGAAGGGGAAAGAAGTGCTTGCGGTATTTTTGTATAATTTGTAGTCCTTGCTGCCATGATTAATATTATTTATTATTATTAGTATTATTATTAGTATTTTTCTTGCGTGCGCCGTACACTAAATGTCGGAATTTATTACGGCTCTGATTGTACATACGTTTCATAATATACATAAGTATATTTATTTATAAGTTGCGTATTTTGTTGTTGTTTTGCTTAACGGTGACACAGAGTGCTATGGCTCTACTTTTTCTATAAACATAGATACAGAATAGCAAGGCGGAATGTACCAGAAAATCTGAGAAAAAGCTGGAAAAACTTTGAATAGAACTGAAAAGCAGAGACTAATTGCAGAAAGTGTGTGGGAGAGACAGAGAGAGGGCTAGAGGAGGAAGTCAAAGGAAGAGAGAGAGAGAGAGAGAGAGAAAGAGTGAGAGAGAGAGAGTGAGAGAGAGAGAGAGAGAGTGAGAGAGAGAGAGAGAGTGAGAGAGAGAGGGAGTGAGAGGCAGAGAGAGAAACAGAGAGAGAGAGAGAGAGAGAGGGAGTGAGAGCAGAGAGAGTGCGGGAGAGACAGAGAGAGGGAGAGAGGGTGGTGAAGACCGTTACATTTCTAATATTCGGTTTGGGAACTTCTTTTATTTCTTAAGTGCAACATGTGTGAAAATACTCCATCTATAATCAGCTAATTTCTGCATTGACTATGCATTTCAGAAAGCCAACAACTCTTCGATATTTGGGCCCACATATACATACATACATACATACACACATACATACATATACATATATACCAACACATATACGGACGTATTATGGGCTATTTATGAATATCGAAATCGAACGCAAGGCCAATAATTATAATTAAATCGACTTATTAGCCTATTATGCGAACTGTGTGTGTGTGCTGGTGTGTGTGTGTGTGCCAGTGCCTGTGTGTGGGCGCATAATCAGACAAAATTAAACACGTAATAAGATACAAATATTGTTGTAATAAGCGGCATAATGACACACCTGTCCCTAACAAACAGCAACAACAATGCCATCAAATAAACCTGAAAATAATAGGCACACATACACACACACACACGCACACGCACTCACATACCTGCTGAAGCTGTTGGCCAATTGCAATTGAAATTGAAAAAGAAAGCCAAGTGAAGCCACAGTTTACCCTTCAGCGTACGCCCACGCCCACGCCCACGCTCATACCTCTCCGCCTGCCGAGAAAGATGGAGACAGAGAGAGAGCGAGAGAGTGGGAGAGTAGGGGAGAGATTGGCTCAAGTGGCCATGTTATGCACTCAATGGCCAACATCACTCGCTCATTACGTGCCCCGGCATGCGACTCGACTTATGATTGTTGTTGCCACACTGGCACGGGGCACGCCGAGGTAAGAAGAAAGTGCTCAAAGGCCACTAGAAATAGAAACAACAACAGCAGCAACCGACGCAGCAGCAGCTCTATGTGAAACCCCTTCCATCCATGAGCCACTTTCTCATTAAAGCAAGCCACAAGAAGCTCTGCTTGACGCAAACAACTCAAGTTTCGATTACTGCGAAAATATGTATATACTTCCTTAGAAATCTAAATATAAATATTCCCAATTAGAATCGTACATACAAGAAAACAACTCTTTTTCCTAGAAATCTATTTCAAGGTATTTTGATTAAGTCTTTTAAATACTGAAAAAGTTTGACCTAGGGTATTAAATTATATATACAATATATATTTATCTGTAGTATAAAATTACATACAAATTGTATAAAATTCTCATGAATCTATGTAGACAATTTGCAGAAGATGCAATTTGCTCTGAAGATGTAGGAGATATAATTTCATAGCTAATTCTCTATAAGGTCGATAATACTAAAATGGAAAAGTTATCAATTTTTCAGAAAAACGCTCGATCTGCGCGAGCTACTTCGGGATCAACAATAAAATTTCAGGTCCCTAGCTCTTATAGATTCTGAGATTGACACATTCAAACATACGGATAGAGAGACTGACAGAGCTAAATCAACTCATGGAGTCTGCTATGACTTCTTCTGCCTGTTGCATACATTTAACAAAATCATCATATCCTGAGTTTCCATTATCAATGCATATATATTATATATAAATAAATTATTATATATTTATTTATATAGAAATTTCCAATAATCGAATATACAAATAAAAAATAACTCAAATAAACATAGTTTTGATCGCAGCCAACTTAATGCTGCGCTGACCTCTAGCAACGTCTCATCCTTTTTATACCCTGAACCCATTGAAAATGGGAAATCAGGGTATAATGTTTTTGTTGAAATGTATGTAACAGGCAGAAGGAGGCGTGGCAGACCCCATAAAGTATATATATTCTTGATCAGGGCGACGAACTGAGTCGATTTAGCCCTGTCCGTCTGTCTGTCCGTCTGTCCGTCTGTCCGTCTGTCCGTCCGTCCGTCTGTCCGTCTGTCCGTATGTTTGAACGCGTCGATTTCAGAAGATATAGAAGCTAGAGACTTCAACTTTTTTTTAAAATGCTCGTATATAGCACGCGGATATCGAGTTTATCACTAAAAATCGATAACTCATCCCGTTATTTTTTTATCGATCAAAAACCTTATCGAAATGCAGTTATAAAATTATATCTCCTACATCTTTAGAGCTAGAGTATCCAAATTTTAAATGTAGATTGATATGTACGTTATAGAATTTCGATTTTTGTTCAATTTCACCCCCCACCCTTATATCCACCCCCTCACCCATAAGTTTGTAAAAGGCGTATTTCAAATACTAGAGACTTGAGCTTTGGCAATTATACGCATAGTAATGATAAAACCACAATCTGAAAGTTTCATGGAGAACGTACGTCCAGAAAAAAAGTTATTAAACAATTAAGTTCCCATAGTAAGCCCACACTGCAGCCCATGCGTGCGCGCCTATGGGTGTCTATGTATGTGTGTTTGCGTGTGTATGTGTGTGTTTGTGTAAGCAGAGAGACGCTAAAAATGATTGAAATGGCTGTTGCTTGAAGGGTTCAGGGGATCTCGTAGTCGAGCACTCTCGACTAGAGTTTTCTTACTTGTTGTCTTTGAATTGTATTTGCAGCATAGAAATCTTTGATTAAGTAATACCCGCAAAGTTAGTCAACTGATACATATTAAATATATATGTTTGCGTATATAAAACATCTATGGAGTCAGCTGATTCTTTACGAACCATAGCTCTCAAAATAATATTTGCTGATTGGCTTTTATCTCTAAATCAATTCAAACCCCAATTCCACTAAGCTCGATATTTAACTTTTAGATAAATCAATTCGAGGTATTTCTTTTCTTAACCATCCTTCATCGCATACCCACGCTCTGCCCACCGGCAACAAAATTTATAGGTTATTTTGAATATCTAATATCTAATGTCGTTTGGCCAGGAGCTAAGCTATGGTAAGCTATGGATGTCTCTGCAGTTTTCAACTGGCAAATCGTTGCCTTTGCATGCTGTCAATGTTGTAGAAGGCCCGAAACTTGGGCCAAAACAGCGAGCTGACCAAATGGCACATGGGCGTGCTATATGAAAAAGTAGAAACCCGAAAAACAATACAAAAAAAAACAAAACAAAAATGTAAAGACAAAATTTTAACCTGGCAAAAAATACATACAGAAAACATATGTATATATAAATAAATAAATATATATATATACATATATATATGTTAAATATATATTTATAAATATTTATGTGAGCATGTATGTAGCCATGGCCAAAATTGGTAATGCGTTTTAAGCTTGTCGCCGGCTTTGGGCATGAAACGAATTTTGTCGTCGTCGGCGTTTCGTAGGCCCCCCAAAAGGCAAACGCAACACGCAGCGAAACAGCAACAGTAATAGCAACAGCGACAGCGACAGCGAAGCGTACAGATGACCAGACAGCTAGATGGATAAATAGATGAGATATGACAGATAGTACGAGCAAATGGAGAGAGCGAACAGCGGGTGAATCGAAGAATACAAAATGGAAATTTGCTAGCGCACGCCGGATATCGGCAAATTGACGCCGAGATATATATAAATATATGAATGTAAATTATAAACAAGTAATAGTGCTTCTAGCGAGGACAATCCGACTAATAGATGCCCTGAAATTCACAAAAAGCTCAAAGTTTATAGAGGGAAACTCAATGTTTGAGTATATCTATATACATCACGCTGGAGTTGGAGCTATAATAAATGTGCATTGAGGGTAGTCTATATATCATTAGATGTTAGTTTATTGACCAAAAAAGGAAGTTAAATATCGATATTGATCGATTTGTATCGATTAATAAGTTATTAATGGGCTTTGAATAATTGTTTGCCTCAAGTTCTAAAATGAATTGAATGGCAACAAATGGACGCACCGAACTAGATCCACTCGCTTATTGATTCTGATATTTATATATAAATATATATATACACATTAGGTCTGGTATTTGCATTATTCCCAGAATTTGCACTCTCATTCCGCTCGGCTAGCTATACTATATCCCAGCTCGCAGTTTCTTCATCATTCACTCAACGCAATTGTTTATTCATTTAATTGATTTCTGTGTTATTATTATTTTTTAATGCTAGAAAATGTTATGTGCTTTTCCGAGTAAGTTCAAAAGGAGAATCAAAGTCGAGGCCGAATAAATCAGCGAATTCGCGTAGTCAATTCAAATTTAAAGAGAACTAAAGCTCTGGCATAGAATCATTTCCAAGTCTCAAACTACTATACTTGCTTTGAAGAAAACAAAAGCAAAGAAATGTTACGAACTGCTTATGAATGCAAAGCACGCACATCCTGCTTATCAGTTCAATTGTTGAACTTAGATAAAGCACGCATAGATATCTCATATTTCAGCTGAATATTTCTCATGTTTCACTAAAGCTTTGGCAATTGCCGAGCTGGCGAGCTCTTGCTGCCCAATTAGGAATGAAACACAACAGATGTCAGTCAATCAATCACTCAATCGGATTGCTATGTAGCAGAAACACTTTTGAATACATACATATGTCCATGTACAGGGTATTTGCTAGTTAAGCCCCATAAAGTCAATTTATTTGCCAATTGATCGATTATTTCATCAATCAGTCAATCAGTATGTCAAAAGGGTATGTGCTAGTTGAGTATTCTTGAACTACCTACAGCACATGTCAATCAGTCAGTTAATAAATTATCTATTGAGTTAAGCTTTTGCATATGCCTAAATTTTAGTACAGGGAAACCACACGTCAGCCATATTCTCTGCTATTCCATCAATCAGTCAATCAATCGAACAGACCATCAAACATCTGGTTGATAAGAGATGAAGCGTATACGAATATGAATTTTATACAGGCTATAAGCTAGTTAACTAATCTTATTGCAATCATTTCGCCAATCAACCAATTAACAATACATCAGTCTCTCAATCATTTATGTAGTATGTGATTAAACTCATATATGTACATGTATGAGTATGTATGTATTTATAATTGTATAGGGTATGTGCTAACTATGCATTCTTGAATTCATCACTCGTTGGTCAATCAATCAGCTCGTCAATCTAGCAATCATTTAGTTAGTTTTTGACTAAACTCATAAATTTATCAATGTATTTGTACAGGGTATGTGCTAGCTATACATTCTAAAATCTCAATCAGCTCATCAATTTAACCATCATTTGGTCAGTATTCGATTAAACTCATAACTATTCATATCCCTGCATTTTTACAGGGTATGCGCTAGCTATGCGTCTGTGAATGTCTTTCTCTGCCAGTCAATACATCAATCTTCAATGTTTTTATAGGGCATTTCTCCAGGCGTGTACTTGCAACTCAGATCAAAGTATCCATCCATAGGGTATCTTTCAGTAAAGTTTTCTTGATTCAACTGAATCATTTGATTCTATTGTTGCTCTGCCCATTTACTCAAGCTCCCACATAGCCACATGTGTGTGTGTGTGTGCGCGCGTCTGTATGAGTTAGCAACCGAAGCGAATGGCCAAAAGCACACAACGTGTGGACACACATAAATCAAAAGCGTCAAAATGTACGCGCCAAAGCGCAAACAGCTGTGATTTCATTGACTCTTTCATCAACTGCTTCTTTTAGCCGTTTAGTTGTCGTTGCTGCGCAGCCATTTGGCTTTATCCTACTCATGCTTTGGCCAACTGGTAGCTGGTTTTGCTCTTGCCCTGGCTAAGCACCAATAAAAGCCACAAAACAATTAGAGAACGACCGGCCAAATATTCATTATGGGCAAAGAATCGATTATTCTAACATACCATATGAATATTTATACTATCTAAATAGGCTTGATAAGCATTTGTATAAATAATAGTGTCATGTATAGAAATGCTTCCTTTAAGATATTCTCAAATAGTCACCAAAATACTCACTAAAAACCATTCACAAAAGTATATTGATAAAATGGTTTCTAAATTTCAGGCACGTTAAAACTAAGCATTTAAATTTTAATGTATTTTTTTATAGCAACTATGTGCTAGAAATAGATCAGTTATTCTCTAAACTCAATGTGAATTGATATTGTTCAAGAATGTATATATATATTTTATATTTTTATGTATATATTTTAGTTGAGTGCTTTAATATATTTGTGAAATTTATTTATAAAAATTTTCATTTCATTTTCATTTTATTTATTTATGTTTATTCATTATATATATAATGTATATATATCATTTTTTAATGATTCAACTTGTTTTTAGTATGTCTTAAGCTCAGCTAAACTAAATTTATCACTCAATGATTAATTAGTTTGTGTTGACTGAGTCAACGAAATATATAACTAATATATACATATGTATATATTTATATACCCATTGGTGTCATGAATGAGTATTGTGCAGTCGGTGTGGCCTGACTGCAACGCTAAGAGCGTTGCTTCACAACAAATGAATAGAGTCTTTTAAGACATTCAATAAGATAAAAATGTAAAAAAAAAGAAAATAAAACTCGAATTATATTCCGCTCGAGTTTTGGTCGAAATGTATGCTGGCACCTGCTTTTAGCTAGTTTTATGTGCTCCATATTTCCATTATAGACTATCTTATATACATATATATATAGTATATATAACTCTTTCTATTAAGTTAAGTCATTAAAGTTTCTTGAGCGAAAAATCTGGTTCGATTACTTTATTTTTGAATCATTAATAGAGATCTTTAGAGGATATATGAAAAATTTACTGCTTAGATTCCATAAAAGCAGTATTATTGTATTTGATTTCCATTCCAGTAGATGGAACATAGCTAAAACACGTTAAACAAACGTCTAAAAACAACCAATTCAAACTGACTTAAGAATTTGCAAATGCAATCAAAAATCAATTAACAATATCTAAACGCAGTAAATGAAACTATATATAAAATATAAATATATATATATGCATGTTTGTATAAATGTATTTTATTTGAATGTTTCTGCTTTGGGTACCTGAGTATCCGCTTTGTCGTGTGTTTTCTATCTTTTAGACACTCTGTTTAATTAAAGCTGTGTATTTCTATATACTATATTATAATTCATATATATTCGCGCTTTTGTTGTCGTTGCTTCTATTGTACTTTACGTGTGTGTGTGTGTGTACGATTTGGAATTTATTAACACAATTAAATGGGTTGACCAGTTGAGCAGCTGAAATGCACGACGCGAAATTTAATTTTTGTACAATTTCAATTGGCAATTTGATTTGTTAGTTTTTCAGATTTGATTATTGTTGTTGTTCGTTTTATTATTATTTATATAATGCGCATCAATGTTGTTTATTTTTGTTGTTGTCGGTTACACAATTGCTGCATCCAAAATAATGTATAAATAAAGAAAACATTTGCAAATTGTAGCAAAAAAAATTGTAAAAAAATAAAAAAAACACAAAAACACAAACAAAACAAAACAATTCACAATGCACACGCTGCTCACAGTTACAATTACAGTTAGACAGCAGCCGATGGGGGTGGGGGGCGCACGAGAGAAAGACAGAGAGAGAGAGAGAAAGAGTGGGAGGGCAGGCGTCTGTCTTCCCTTTTGCACTTGTAGATACTTTTCTCGCTTATCAAATGTTGTTGTTGCAGCTCTTATTGGATTTGGAACGTATATTTAAGCAACAAATCGTGGCACTTGCAGCAGCAAATAGATACACACACACACACACACAGACAGACGCAGAGACTCAGAGACAGAGTGTCGGACGCACACAAGTGCGTTTCGTTTTTGCTTACAATTTTCTTTTAGGCCGTTGCTCACTTTTTGCAGTCACAGAAAAATACTTTTGAAAAAAATGAGCCACAAACGTCTTCGATTTATATAAATATTCGAATTCAGTTGAACACAAATATAAACTGCCGTTTCTAGTGAATAGTATTTATGCTTGTTTTTCTTCTTATCGAATGCATTAACTGTTTAACGCTCAGCTTTTGCTTCCTGCGCGTCGCCGTGAAGAGCTGAACTACGTCTATTTGCCTGCTGCTGGCGCTGTCGACGTCGTTGCTGCGGCTGCTGCTGCTGCTGCTGCTGCTGTTGGCGGCAGCGGTTAACATTATAACGGCAACACGCGACGCCAACGTCAACGTTTGGTTCTTGACGCAGGCGCGCTCTCCCACCACCGTCAACAAACAACAACAGCAAAGGAAAGTGACGCGAGCGAGCGAAAGAGTGCGAGAGCGAGAGCGAGAGCGCGACACCGAAGGTACGTGTGTGTGTGTGTGTTTGCCAGAGAGCACTAGCTAAGAGAGAGAGAGAGAGAGAGAGTGGCACGCTTTGCGAATGCTTTGCACTCACCACCCTGCTCGAAAATAAACCGCTAACAGCTTTCGACTAGGGTTGCTTTCGACACAGGCCGCGCCACCTGAGGGTTGTTTTCGTAGCTCGCTTCTTATTTTTGCACGCTGCACGGTTGCATTTCTTGCAGCTGTCCCGCTGGGTTGTTTTCATTTGTTTTGTGGGTGGTTATTCGCCAGGGCTGCAAGCACACAATCTGCGCATACTAGCTCCAGGGAGAAATGAAAGGAAAACAAAAACCCGTTGCTAAGGGTTGCACACACATGATCTTGAGACAGTGTGACCACAACTTTGGCCAATTTGATTTATGTAAATTGTGCACAGTTATTTTAGCCTTGGCAGCCAGCCTTTAACGCCCACGTGGTTAACGCTTGTCTTCACGACTGTCAAGGCGGAAGCGTCAAAAGCCAAAATTGTTTGGATTCAATTAAGCTGAATGGAATACGTACATACGTACACACACACACACGCACACATATACAGGTGTGTGTATGTGCATGTATTTATGTAAGTAGTGCAACAATTTGAAGTAGATTATAGCGTTGACTTTGAATTTGCATTTTAAGTTCACAAGCAAATCACACGCTCACACACACACACACACACATACATACATATACACGTACATTTGTAGACGTGCACATATACATACATAACTTGAACATTTGCGTCAATGTCAGACAGTAAAAGCAACAACAGCATCAACAAACAACAACAACAAAAGAGCACGTTGTAAAAATAACACAAAATATCGACGCAATATGCTTATTTAAGCCAACTGAGCAATGAATGAACACAACACGTTTGTATGTGCAGGCATATAGCTTTATATGTAGGTATGTAGGTAGGTATGTACAGATGTACGTATGTAAGTGTGAGGCCTAAAAATAATAACATCAATTCTACATACATATATAGTAGATAATTAAGTTGAGTTGAGTTGAGTTGAGTGCAGTTAACTAATGACATACATATATACATATACGTACGACAAAAGTTTCTTTTCTTTTTGTTTTTGTTTTTGTAATCTCGTTTGTGTTTCAGAAATTGAAGTTGAACACGAACAACAAACAGAAGAAAACAAACACAAAGCTTTTGCTACCGAGCTACGCGCGCTGCTTTCAATTGCCGTTAACGACAAATACGTTAGAATGAGAGGGCGTAACGGAAACGGTGTTTGACGAGCCGGCACGACGCACTCACTTAATTCTTTCGTCAATTTCGTAACTTTCGTTGCCTTACGTCGCGACGGCGGCGTCAGTTGCTGTTGCGTATAATCAATCTATTACGTTCGAATAGAACTCGTCAACTGAATTAGTTAATCAAGCAAAAGATAGCCACAAGCGTCGGCGCGCGCTCGCTACGAGAGCAGCGCTGCGAGACGAGCTGAGAGTGCGAATGCGAGTGTGTAATGGAATGCGAGTGCGAGTGGGAGTGTGTGTGTGTCGGTGAGTATGCGCAAGCAAAACTTTTGCTGAGAGAAGCCGCGCGGCGCGCTAAAAACGAGAGTGAAAATGTGTCAATGCGGCTATGCGTGCGTGTGTGTCTGTCTGTGTGAATGTTTACTGCTTAGCAGCTGTTGCAATGTGCCACGCATCAAGCTCTTTACGATCGCTTTCCAATATGCAAGCAATCTTTGCGTGCACACACACATACATATGTATATGTGTATTGATATTTGTCTTTAGTTTATGGCATTCACAAGCGTTTTACTTAGCATTGACCACATGGCCATAAATCCCAGCCACACGCTGCGTATGCGTAATGTGAGAGACGGCAAAGTGTTGCGCATACGCCACTAATACAAAGTTGTACGATGAGGTTAGCTATAACCCATAAGTACAGTGGTCAGCAATTGATCTAATTCACGATAAATAATAGTATAAATATAAATGAAATACTATTTAATACCCGTATTTAACATTCTTCGTGGCTCTTCTTCTTTGTATAGGATAGTTTTCTTGTTCGGAGTTCAGTGGTCAGCAACTGATCTAATTTAAGATAAACAATAGTATAAATATAAATACAATACTATTTAATTGTCTAAAGCTTCATCAGATGACAACAATGACAAATCATGACATATCTTTTTCCGTCGTTTGTCACTGTGCAGCAGCTACTAATGCACTTAAATATTAAGTATAATTAATTGTCAGCAGACTTGGCATAAAAACACCTGCCATTTTGAATGGCTCTTCTTCTTTTTTGTGTTTTTGTCTCACTGTGCAGTGGCTACTAATGAATGGTACGGCAACAATGGACATTTCACACGCATTGCTTTACCTTCCAATCTGTTGCTCTGTCCCTCTCGCACGCGCTCTTACATGCAAACACACTTAGCCCAAGCACGCACCTATGAGAGAGAGCAAAGCGTAGCGTGCTCTCAATTTATTTAGGCTCTCTCAGCCGCTGCCGCTGCCGTGGCCGCTGCTGCGACCATCGCGACAACGCGTCGCTGTTTGTTGCCCACGCAAATTATTTGATTGCTGAGCTTTTTATTTGTTTTTTTTCTGTTGTTTTTCTTTCTGTTTTTTTTTTTTTTTCGTTTTTAAAACATTTGTCGGATGCTTGTATACAGGCATATACATTTTTTTAATATTGTTATTTTTTTTTCGATTTTATCCTGAATTAGTTTACCAGCTCCTGACTGGAGCTAACGTCTTGATTGACAACCGGCCGGCATTTGTAGCACTTTAGTTTGGGTAGTTAATTTTAGCATATGTTAAGCTACATATCTTTGTCACATTTACATAAACATTTACATTTACATTCACATGTGTGTGTGTGTGTGTGTGTGTATCTTTGTATCTACATCCGTTTTGTCTCTATCCCATTGTCTGCATAATAATCCCGCGAATTCTCCAAAGTTTAAGTGCCACTAAAACGCGCACAGCGTATCTGTACTTTACATACATAGTTTATGAGTGTGCGTGTGTGTTCTCTCTCTCTCTCTCTCTCTCTCTCTCTCTCTCTGTGTCTTTGTCATAGCTGGCTCAGCTCAGTCTCGTATATGCAAATAGCAAATAAAACTGAATGAAATGGAAAACAGGCAAACGTGCTGCATTACGAGCTACCTGTTGTTGTTGTTGTTGTTGCTGCTTTTGTTGATGTAGCTATAGCCACAGCAGCTGCCCTGGCGTGCCTTCTTTTCCTCTTTTACCCCACGCCCCTCCATTCGCGGTTTGCCCTTACCCTCAGCTACGCTACAAGAAAGAATGTGACGTCCTATTTGCGGATTCCAGCATTTGGCGTAGGCGCACAAAAGGCAACGTTATGACCGACACATTGTTGTCTAATATACATATATGTACATATCTATATATGTATATATGTATGTGTATTTATTTGTATATGATATATGTATATACATAAATGTCGAGCTGACATTGTTGTAACGCTGATTATGAGGCTCGACTACTTCCGCCGTGCATGCTGCTTGGCAAGAAAGCAAAAAGGATTTCCGAGCTATTCTTTTGTTAGCTCATCCAGCAAACTAACGGAATACCTGCAGCAGTTGGCAACTGGAATTGCAGCAACAACACAGTTTTTGTGCTCTCAAACTCCAGCTAGATTACAATCTGATCTAAGAGAAATAACTGCAAATTTTCTATTTAACTTTCGTGAGCTATGCGCCCAGTTCAGTTGGCTTGCCCCGAACGAAACTTTGACATCAATAGACATATGAATTATATAGCCATACATATATATATATATATATATGTGTGTGTGTGTGTGTGTATATCTAATAAGCTACAGCACATTTCGCCCCACTGACCCACATTGACGAGCGCCAAAAAGTGTGTCGAGCCGAGCCAAACAAAGCAAACATTTGCTCCGGGCTTAGGGGAATTTCCAGTGCCGCCGCAAAGTATGCAACGAAAAAAAAAAACAACAACAACAACAACTCACCTTGAGCAACGTGAGAATCTTCTGGGATAGATCATAATCAAAATTGGAGTATTTGGAGCCGCTCATATCGTAGATGAAAACAAGTCCCGCACGCTGCGTTTCCGTGTCCTGCAGCGCACAGTCCAGCTGATAGACGATACCCTGTAATGTGGTCGTATGCGAGGCATTCAACGGGCTGTGCCGATTGGCCGTGAAGAGCGCAATGGCCGCGCCACTCGACGTGCGGGCGGGCTAAACAGGGAAAGAGAGAGCGAGAGGGAGAGAGAGAGAGTGAGTAAATCAGTAACTAACTGTCTAGTTAGAGTCTTTGATGCTTACCAATATTGTGAATTTGCCCGTTTGCAGCTCAGAGCGCAACGGCTCCACATTGGCATCAATGTTGTAAAGGTATTCCCGCTGGCGTATCTGCTCGTGCTGCTCGTAGAGAGATACGGCTCGTGGTATATCAAATTTACGGGCATACAGAAACTTGACGGCTGTCGTGTGCGAAATGTGACGCCTAATGGGCAATGAAGCCGACGACGACGACGCCGCTGCTGCTGCTGATGATGATGATGATGTTGGTAATGCTGATGATGATGTGGCTGATGTTGCTGTTGGTATTGTTGTTGTTGTCGTTGGCTGCTGTGTATTGATGCTGACATGAAAATTTGATGTGCTGGCATTCGAGGAGTGATTGGAGTGGGAGTTGGCAGCGTTTGCTGCTGCTGCTGCTGCTGCTGCTGTTGTTGTTGCTGGTCCTGCTGCTGCTGGTGCTGCGGCTGTATTGTTGCAGTTGATGCTTAAATTGTTGCAGAGATCAATGAATTGTTTGATAGCCTGTGAAACAAATTTCGACAATTAAGCATTGCAATGTCACGTATGTATGTATGTATGTATGCAGGGTGTTCAGCTTATCTAATGGATCGATCGATTTATGCATGCAAATGCAATATGCGGCACGAGCATTGTAAGAGAGACATTTAAAAGACAAATACTTCTTAATTGAGAATTGAGTACAGAGAAAAAAATAACATATATATATGTATATATAGAATAGATCATTTGAGAGATCCATTCATAATAGATTCAGTCTTTAGCTGTATAAAAAGATTATTTATATATATGTATATATATGTATGTATGGGTGTACAGATACATGTATGTATATGAGAAAACTAGTTTAATGCTCATAGAGAATACAAATAGAGATTCGATTAAGTTTTGCTTGATTTGAGAGATCCACTCATAATACACAGATTCATAAATTTCGTTTTTAATTTAGCGCTATAAACAGATTCTGTTCTATATAGATGTATATGTCTATATATACATATATATATATGAATGAGTTGTAATTATTATATTATTTATACTACTATTCTTAATCAATACGGCAATTGTCCATCTGTCCATCTGTCCCTTTGCCCATTTGCTGGTCTTTTCCTATGTAAAAATGCGTCGCTCTCAGGACCTCTCAAAGCTAGAAGCTTCATGTTTTTGAATAGGTCGCTAAATAACAGGCGCAGATCGCGTCTGCTTTACAAAAAATCGATAACTAATCCCGTTTAAATGTTATCGATCAACAAGATGATCGCAAGTCAGTTATTAGATTTAGTCTCGCACGTCTTTGGAGCTAGATCCTTTAAGTTTCCGTTGCTTTTATAAAATGTGGGTTTTTGTTATATTGTATTTTGAATATGGACTACAAACTGAAAATTTCTGGTTCTGGTCTTACTTATTCAAGCTAATCTCTTAAGCTGGATATCACTAAAGATATCTCAGTTTATAGTTCAAAGAGGTAAATGATCAGCCACAGACTGTAACTTTAGAATTCTCAACTTGTTATTGACAGAGCCCATATGAAAGGTCGGCAGATGATAGATAGAGTTGAAAGGCTCTATACAGACAGTGCTAATGGCTAGCCTTATATCAAATGAGATTTCCATTAATAGATATACATATATCATATATAGAATAATATAATTGTTCTACATCTCTGTTCAGTGATTCATTATCTTTGTAGACATTTCTCAACGTTAGTCGTTACAATTTACTTAAATTAATTGAGACATTCACATTAAATATCACTAATTGATTTTAGACAGTCTCCAATTGACGTTAATGGCGACATTACTTTTCCAATGAATAGCTGTGGATGATTGACTGATTGATGACTCTGGCTGAGAAATGATGCCATTATTCACAATTAGCATTAAAAATACATTTGCCTAATGAGTCTTTGGCCAATATGCTTGCAGATAGGCAAAAGCCCCACAGCGAACATATGTTGCCTAGTTACTCGGCATTGTGAAGCCGTTCAAAGAGGTCAATGGAGCTGCGATAACGTCTGAGCTCCAAAGTTTCGTTGCCATAGAGAAATCTCAATTGGCTGTCAATTCCAAACAGGAATTATTGAACTGCTAGACTACCCGAACTCTGCGAAAAACTCCATTGTTCCTATATAAAAGGGAGCCAGGGATTAAGTTGAAAAATCGATTTTTATCGATATTACTAAATGGAAATACTATCGGAATTTGACGAATTTCATGTCTCCGGCTTCTACAGCATGCCTTTGTGAATACATCAATAGTTTGATCTACTTGACTCCTCATCCTGATGATATTTTATAATTTAAGCGTTGATCTGCTGTATAAATAGACCCATACATAACATCGCCTGTCCAGTGTGATGAAATGTGCATGTATATACATACATACATATGTATATTCTACTTTACAAATCTATGAAATGCAGTTATGACAAGACTTTGCTCACGCGCTATCAAGGGCTTGCCTAGTATCAGTTATCAATGAAAATAGAGAAGAGGAAGAACATTGGATTTACAAAGAAACAATTGAAACGCGCAACGCAATCCAGAATAATATTATAGTCATATGTATATGTAGGTATGTATGTATGTATACATGTGTGCATGTGTGTATGTAGATTTATCTGAATTACTCTCTGTTTCCGAGTAAAAGATAACTGTTATTGATAGAGTTTCGTTTATGACATATACTATATGTTAGCTTGCTTCCCGTTTATTGATTTGGCTTAATCTTAGCACACACTCAATTCTATGGCTCATTACTTATCAATCACGAGTATTGCCCCACATACATACATACACATACATATGTATGTATGTATATACATATATATATTTTGAGTTATAGCACAACCAAGCAATAAACTTTTATAGCACTTGAGCACAGGTATATGTACACACACACATACATACATACATTTAACTAGACTACATAGACACATGGAGAGCGCAAAGGTAAATACGAGTGAAAGAAAAAGAACCCAATGGGCAGCTGTCTATATTTTCTGAAAATATCATATGCGCAAAATCCGCATAGATTTCTGCGAATCGCCTCGAGTACCCCAAATGTGAAAGGGAATACCGAATTGTGGGGTTAAAAAAAAAAAAAAAAACAGAAGAAAAGGCTTGCATGCTAATGTGATTCCAATTGGATATTTGTTAGTTCGCTCCAATGGGCAAACAATTCTCGGAATTCGAGTGGCAAAGCAAACTCAATTTTGAAGCTCGTTCACTCTATCTAGGTTTCAAAATGTTCCCTAGCCACACTGTCCCACTGTCCCCCGCTCTCAGTCCGTTCCAGTTTCAATTGCGCCACTGTCGTCACTTCCACTTCCCATTCCGATTCCTGTTCCCGTTCCCGTTCCCTTTCCCGTTTCTCGATTTCTATTTGTATTGCTCTCTAGCTTCTCTTTTTCTTCTTCTTCTTCGACTGTGTTCATTCATGCGTTCGGGCTGCTGCTTCTGCTGCTGCTGCCTGCTTGCTAATTAGATACTTGGCATGCGTTACACGTTGATAGCGACGGCTAATTCGATTCGATTCGATTCGCTACTTGGCGTATTTATTACACATGTACATGTAGTAATGGCAGCGGAGGCAAAGGTGTGTGATCTAATCGCTGACGCCACCCACCTGTTCGCGATTGCGTCGACGCTGATAGAGATGCACCATTCTGCTGAGCTTTTAAGCCACGCACAGCACAACACAGAAACAAACAAAAATTTAAGGGCACAGTGGTATATATGTATGTTAGATATTTATATATACATATGTATGTATGTATGTATATGTATAGCGATATGTGTAAAGGCACTATATGTAACGGTATAGCATGCAGTTGACTCTGCTGCGGCACTGAATTTCGCGACGCGACGCTTTCAAAGCTTCTTTCATTACTGAAACGGAAAAAAGCAGCGCGCGCGCGCTCTTCGCAGCGAATTCAACAAGCGAACAGAGCCACAGAGTACAATAACAATAACAACACAAAGGGAACAACAACAGCAGCAACACAAAGGCAACTGCTGATAGCAGCAAACGCTTCAAGCTGCTAACGTCGCGACGTCGCGTCGCTGCCGACGTCGACTTTGATGACTAGCCTCTGCTGGCGAGCCGAGTCGTGCCATGCTAACGAACTTTATTGAACTGCATTGCTATTGGTTGCTAGGCAGGGCGTCGGGTCGGCGAGGCAGGGTGGGTAGGTCGGCTGCAGACCCGAAGCCAAAAAAAGAAAAGAAAGAGAAGAGAAGGAGCCGAAGAGACAGAAACGTTTGAAAGACTTGGGACATTCGATCGCTGGGACAGGTACAATTCCGAGAAGCAAAACTAACAACGCATGCGCCGCCTGAACTGGTCAAAGGTGTTGAAGTCGCCGTCGCCGTCGACGTCGGCGTCGCTGCCCTAGCATGCCAACGATTTGAGTCATCCCGTTTTTAATGCTCATACATACATATGTCACCGACAGCGGCTCTGCTGCTGCTGCTGCATCGATCGACGTCGCGACGTCGCAGGAGTTTAAAGCACACACAGAAATGCCGTCATCATATGCGATATCAGCTGCAGCAGTGCACTGAGAGAAATTAGTGGCAACTGTTGAATATCTATGGCTAAAGAATGAAGTTCTTCAAGGAGATGCTCTTCTATTTTGTTATGCATGAAAAAACTGTTCAAAAGTCTGTATTCTTCACACATCATAAATCGATAAATATCGATTAAATTTCACCAATGTCACTTTTAGACTTTAGTAATCTACAACTTAGAATTTGCATTTGCAATACATACAAATATACATATTCTTATTGTTATAATATAAAAAGAACAAGATTTTTGTATATCTGCAAAATCTTCTGTTATCGATTATATCGATTTGGTATTAGGCGATTATAAGTTTGTTCTGTATTGTATTTATATGTTGTATGGTATTGAGATTTACTCAATATAAGCCAAGGGAAATAAGCTCTACTTTATTTTCGTTATATTCAAATTTGTTATCGATAATTATTACGTAGTATGTTGAGCAACATCTTGCAATTAATATAAAATAATATATATATATACATTTTATATGTATGTATTTATTACCCATTTCGATAAAAAAAATGTTGAAAAATTAAGTAGATAAATATAATCTGATATATATATTTGATATTTTTTTGTACTACTGCAGTCAGTGTACGTGAGCATCTTACGTGTCTGACTTTCATTGAGAACGGCACAGACACGAACATGAGGTCTGGAAAAAGTTAAGAACGTATCTCTCGGCCTGATGAAATGTCTTTCCACGTATTATGTGTGATAAATAGCCGTTTTAAATAAAACTGCTGACTTATAGGAATATTACGTAACTCTTCGAGCGAAATCGTGAGTACAGAATAAATGTTGAACGAATTGCGCATACCCTGCATATTACTAAACTGGTTATCCCCCACCAATTTCCCCCAGTGTATGACAGCGATAATTTGAATGGTGAGCGAGTGCGTCACCTTCTTCAATTTAATTGTTTTTTTTGTTTTGTTTTTGGATTGTCGTTTTTTGTGTGTGTTTGCATATTATTTCCACGAATTATCAGCGCAGCCTCAGATGTGGGCGTGGCAGATAAAACAATGATGCATATATGTATATGCTTGTAAATATATGTATGTACGTGTGTTCGACTGAAAGCCAAGTTAAAGCATAAAGATAAGAGGGAAAAAAAGAGAAGAAGCTAACAACGAACATATAATACCGCACCTAGATATAGATCGGAAAATGTCTATACATAAAAGTATATATATATTGTAGGGCAGCACTTCTTATAAAGACAATTGAATATGTATACAAGTTAAAGGTATTTCGAAGAACCTATATCTATCTGCTATAAATTGATCAAATGTATATTCATTCAGTATACCTTTGAAATGCCTATATTAAAGAGAAGAGAGTGACAGAAAGGACGACAAGAGTTGAATAGAGAACAGAGGAATATTGAAGAGTTCTATATATGTATGTATTTAGTATATATGATATACATACATATAACAATAATCTAGTACTATCATATATTCAAATAAATAAATAGTCCATGTTCTACGACTCAAATACCAACTCGTTTGACGAGTTAGCTTCAAAGGAAAACTAAATACCACCTATACACCTTTTCTAGTATTGTAACAAAAGCAAAATACCCTATAATAGGGTAGGGGAATTCACAGAAATGGGAATACCCTTGTTGAGCGCATCCATTGAATCAAGCAACCGCATTGCCATTGGCTAAGGTCAGAATCTATAATGGAAATCAATTTCATCATCAAATTCGATATCAACGCGTCTATGACGTCACACCCACACAGATTGGCAGTGAGGTGTGTGTGTGTGTGTGTGTATGCAATCGATGACTAGTTCGATTTCGCAGCGAACCCAGTGAAACGACATTTTTTTTTGTTTTGTTTTTTTTTTTTTTTTGGGGTCGACTTTCACTTTTGCAGCAAGCTTTACTAGAGCGAGAACGAGCAACACCTTTTGACTAATTGAGGAGGGTCACGCCCACGCAAGAAGCCGTAATTTATATAAATGTGTTTATTGTTTAAGAGAGAGAGTAATACAATATGTCGGCGTAAGCTGTATCAAATTTCATTGGCCTTTGGCTTGATTGCATTGCGCCTTAGACGATTCAGTTTCTTCTAGAAAATATGATTTGATTCTTGGCTATTAAATTCCATTGGATTGCGGTAGGATATACATCTGTCGGTGTGACTCTGTGCATGTGTATTATATTATATTATATTTACATGTATGCGCGTGTGTGTGTGTGTGTGTGTGTGTGTGTGTCGAACAGCATTTCCGGTTGCGACGCAGAGCAGGCGGAACGTGCTTGTGCCATGACTGAAATTATTGGCCATTAGCTGAGCTGTGCGAGCCAAGTTAATAGAGCAACAAGTGAAACGTTTTTCCAGCTCTTTCCGATTTTTCCAGGGCATAAATAACTGCGCATGCAAAGTAAGAACACAGCAGTCGAAGCACCAACCAGAAGCAGAAACAATCTAAAACTGTAAATCGCAAAGTGCAGAGCACACGATGAATTACATATACATACATATGTGGAAAACATTGCCGACTACTTAGATACTCTGGATTTCGATGTTTGTATTAAAGGTTCTCGAATATGGATATACAAAGATATATAATGATCGCATTACGAAAATCTAGGGCACACGTATACTATATATGTATTTAGTTTTAATTTTCGATTTACTCTATTCGATATATACTCAACGATCTATGGAATATAATGTTATCGATCAGATGAAATACAATGTTCGATATGCGAATTAGGTAAAGCAAAAAGTAAACATTCAATGAAAACACTTTATGGTGGTATACCCCCTCGCATGCATTTCTAAACAGGGTATACCGACAACGAACAACTGATTATGAAAGTCGAAGAGACTGTTGCATGACAGTTTTGTTGTTAGTCAGTCTCTAATAGTCTTTGATGGAAGCGCTTCTCGCTCAGGCACACGCGGAATTACGGTTAGGCCTTCACTTAATGGAGCTAGTGTATTGCAATTAGCGGTACACAGAGACAGGCCCAGGTGTGGACAGACACGTTTCTAGCATCGATCATCCAATGATCACACAATTTATTTTCATAACAGTGACTAATGTTGTGACTAATGTTATCTGTGACTGTGATCAGAGCGTTAGTCGTGATCGCTGTAGGTGAATCAAGTTGACGACTGTTAAGGTATGACTAGCGAATACCCTGTAAACTAGCCGCAAAAGAGGCAAGGGGAGATGGTAGGGTAAGAGAAAAAGATGGAGAATATAAAAAAGACAGAATGGGAGATAAAGAGAAACCGAAGAGAGAGGGAGAATCAGAGAGAAAGCGAGCGAGACTAAGCAGTAGAAGGGAGTGAGAGGAGAATAGCGTACAAATCAGAGTCTAGAGAGCGAAAGAGATGAGGCAGAGATATAGAGCGAATAAGATTACAAGAGCAAAAGCAAACTAAGTCAGAAATTTCCAGAATGGCATATACAAAGCGAAAGATAACAAAGAGCAGTGAAGAAAAGCGAGGAGCAGAGGAAAGCAAAGAGTGATACTAGGCGATAAACAAAGAGAAACAGAGCAAAGGACTCAGCACAGCATAAATCAAGAGAATTATATAAGAGAGTCGACATATTTGATATCACTAGCTAAGAATAGCGATGATGATCTATCTCATTAGTATATGAATTGGCCAATTGGAGACACTAATCAAGATCGACCTCTTCAGCTATCGCTTGGCTCGCAGTTCCAAAAGTTAACAATAGACTTGGACGAGTAAGCAGAAATGATCGTGATTGGAGGAGCAGCCACTTCCGTTTCATGTGCCGTTGGCTCCACAGATAATAATAATAATAATGAATAATTATATAAGGGTTCCAACCGAATGGATCGACAGTCAGTTGGGTTAGGGCTAAGCTTGCGTGATCATGCGTTTGCTCCTGGGTTCGAGTATGTATTTAATAGATAATTACCATAATTGAGGTAAGGGTTGGACAATCGGCTTCAAGCTCTATAGTTTACTGATAAATAGCATATCAAATCCAATTGGAGTAAGTAACATACAATATATGTATGTATGTATATATAAATAAGTTCCAATTAGCAAAGTCTCAGCTATGTGCTTTAATTAAAAACAAACAATTTTGCATCTCGGCATTATTTGTTTTCCAATTTGCCGGCAGCTAATCTAAATGGCAATCTTCTACTAGATACACACACACACACACACACACATACATTCTTATTGGCTTCCCATTGATTGGACTGCGTTCCTATTGGGCTCCTATTTGTTTGGAGCACAATTTGTCTGGCATGAGCCAGGATGCAGGATATTACTGGCAGATTGCCGAAGCTTCCGCTGCGAGAAGTGCCGGCCGTTTGCCAGACGTTTTCCACTGGGTTTTTCCAGCAAACGGAAATGGATGCCGGCTGCCGCATTATGCGTGACCAAAGCGCTGGTGCGATGGGGCGGACGGCGGAGGGGGGCACACATAAACTCTTTAGCATAGCTTTCAAAAATATGCGAATGAAAGCACATTTAATGTGCTTCCGCTCTGTGCGCAGTCGCGTGCAGATTGAGCGAGAGCAGAGCGCGAAGGGGAATGCCCCAGAATGGGGCACACTTGGTCTGACTCAAGGCCCAGTCGCAGTCGCTTCGCCAAGATAGAATTCAATTTGTTGTTCTTCTTCAGCTTGCCAAAGAATGTAGAAATTCGAAGATACACAGCTTGATTGATGAGCCCAATTTGTCAAAACTTTACCTTACAGTCAATATGAAAATCAGCTAACGAAAGTGAGCGACTCGAAGATACCCGAAGCTAACCGCAAGCCAGAGCTGTAGCCGCTATTTCAATTCAGTACATCTTTACACATACATATACACACACATATACGTATAGAGATACAATATTTGCCTATCGAAGCTTTTTATAATCGCTTCCTTTAGGTGCACCAAAACTATGTACTATATAATGATATACTATGTATAATATATATACTATATATACTATATATGTTACATGTACTATATATTGTTGTCTTCCATTATAAATCTGCACGAGTTTCCTGTTCACTCGCTCGTGCTCTTCCAACAATCTGGAGCTAATTATTTTTTCTTTTTTGACTTTTTCGGTCAAACTAATTATTTCTGGATGCATTCTTCTTGATTATCGAAATCATTGCAACGCTATGCTCTCACTCAAGAACAAACAAGCAGCAATAGCTATAGATGTCTCTCTCTCTCTCTTAGTGATAATGTGTTCTTTGTCAATTAAATGCTGACTCATGCATTTTACACTAATACCAATACATAATATCACATATATACATATATATTTTAGCCTTTTCAGGCTCTAATTCAACTTCATTTGATTACAGGGTATGCCTAGCTCTCTACACTTTTCTTCTTAGCCCTCATCTTGTGCAGTTATTCACCTCAGAAATATGTATATCAACCGATTCCAGTTATCAATTTGATATCAATCAACAACGGAGCAAGCAAATATTAGATGTCAGATTTAGATCTAACAATTCTCTATTGTGCTATTGTCGCATATCAGATTTGGGCCAAAATCAATTGAATTTGTTGTTAATTTATTTGGTTAATATTTACTGTAGTTTCTTTCGGTGTATTAACAAATATGTAAAGTATTATAGTTTAACAGAGAGGATTATCTCTGCTCGAATTGCTGATAGACCTTGGTCGGAATTAGATTTGGTGGTATCTTCATTTCGGGCGGCATGACGTAGATGTTGCCCTTGTCGTAACTGGCGGCCCCCTCGTCACAGCGTCGATTGCTGTTGCTGTTGAGCGAGATGGGCTTCTCCTGCGTGCGGGCCCAATTGATGATGAGCTTGCGGCCGTTCAACAGCAGCTTGCTGCAGGTGCGCTCGGCGGCCAGCTCGGCATCGCTGCGATGGATGTACTGGACGAAGGCGTACCTCTGGCGCGGCACCCGCCTGATGGTACGAATCTCGCCATACGGATAGAACGCATTGAGCAGCTCCGTCTCAGTGACCTGCTTGGACAGGTTGCCCACGAAGAGGGTGGAAATGGTCTTATCCGTTGGCACGTCCAGCTTGGGCGATAGGCCGTCGCTGCGCAGCATCTTCTCGGCCACGGGATCGCTGTGGCCTTGGTAGCGTTCCCTGATAGTCCGACCCCAAAGCGGGTTATACGGCTCCTGCGGCTTCTCGTGCCGATAGGGGCAGTCTTCGCCGCGGCTGCATACGCCCCGCAGCCAAAACGTGCAGATGCGCGGCCGGTTACGCGTGTGGTAGGGCGCCATGCGCGACGACTTGGTCAGCGCAGAACGCATAGCACGCTTCCTAGCGCTCGTGATGGCTGCATCGCGCACCTGCGTGGGCAGCCTGTGCACCACATCCATCACGCATGACTGGCACACGTTCTTCAAGCGTGCGCACGCCTGACATATTTCCGTCGCCATGAAGCGCATCCGCATGCCCGGACACCAGCGAAAAGTGGTGAAGAGCCGAGTGCAAATCTTGCACTTCTTGCCGCAGCGCTCCTTAATCATGCGGACGTACGGATTTTCGCCCAGGCACGGCTGGCATAGTATTGGAAAATCCGACTCTTCCCAATTGTTGCGATCATACGTAATTGTTTTTGATAAAGACATGGTTAACTCGCGTCAAACAGACTGCCTTTCTCTTTCCTCTCAGAATGTGGAAAAAATGACCGGAAGCTCTCAAGAATCGATTGGCTCTTCACAGATGGCAATCGCACTGCCTTGCAGGTGGACTCGATATAAGTATCGATAAGCCATTTTTTACTGCAAGCCAATGCATTACGATGATTTGATTCATCTAAAGACCAATTGTCAATTCGTCAGTCTTCGTCAGACGCCTGCCTAAAAGCTTGAACAGCAACGTCTAACAGAACATCAAGAAATTTTGATAAACAGACCCCAGACGAGTCTACTTTTTCGACCTATGCTGACCTGTTAGATTCCTATCTAAATCTAGAGTAGTTTTATCATACTATGTAGGTTATACAAATATGATGACCTATAAATTATATATACTAAAAAATGCGTTTTCTGTCCGTTATTTTTTGTGCTACTATCTAAAAGTAAACAGGCGTTATCTGGACAACAAAGGCAAGTTTTCTTCTAAATTTAAATGAGTTTATGGAGCCGGATATTAGTATAGCAGCAGAAATAATCTAGTTGACAAGGAATATAGACCTAATTGTACCATCAACTTGCATCTGTAACTGTAGCTGATGTAGCGTTATTCTAGTTTTGATTCAAATACAGAACCAGCTAAGTCATAGATCTTCTGCGAATTACTAAATCATGTTGACCTGTGTAATGACTCAGTCTCGCTCAGGAAGCATATTGGGTAAGATTTATCAAAATAATTGTTCTAAGCCAACGACTTTCATCGCATGCATGAACAACAGTTGACTGGCAAAGCTTTGTTTGATTATGTCTCGCCGACATCTGTATTAAAATATGTCTATGCCAAGTATCTAATCTACATCAAGCTAAAAATAATAATGTTCCAGAGCCCAAATCTGGCATTAAGCAAATACACTCACATATTCTCACAATGAGTGAACAATGTATTCAGATGAAGATATTCATGTACATACATACATGCATAAATACGTACATACATATGTATCTATGTATATAATAAACTTGCTTCCAAGCATAGAACACAGCTTTCTCAGGCATTGGAGCTATTCACTCTCTGGGCGTTACTGCGCCATTTGCTTAACACACACACACACACATACATACATACGTACATATGTATATACTATACACCAGTATACGCATGAACATCATTCTAAAGAAGAATAGATAAAGGTAGAAGAGGACTGGAAATCAAACTGAAAGTCAGCGTCAGGTTCGCATCTGACAGCTGAGCTAAAGAGTAAAGAGTACACACGCAAAGCTAAAGGTAAAGGCAAAGGCAAAGCCAACAAAAACTAATGAAGCGCGTCTATAAATAGCGCAACAACAGCAAGCAAAAAACGAAAAGGCAACAACAACAGCAAGAACAACAGAAACATGCCTGGCAACTGCAACTGCAACTGATGGGAGCGAGCAGAGCAAAAGACAAGCTGAAGTCAAAGTCAAAGAGACTGACAAAGACAAGCACAAGGCTCGTCCAGTCGTATAGCGGAGCGAACGTATGGGGGGGCATGAAGGGGTGTGCAAAGAAAAAAAAAGGAAGAGTTTAATAGCCTGTCAAGCACAGAATAGTGCGTAATGTCCAGCGAAGTCAACACTTTGAATTATATGTACATATATAATATAACAATAACAACGGAGAATAGCTTAAAATATTTACATAGTATTAAGTACGAAGTTAAAAACTCAATTCAACAAAATGAAGAGAGTGAAAGTAAGAGAGCCAAGAACAAATATTTGCATATTCTAAAAGTATAAGAGTCAAAGCTTATTTTTTTACAGTTAGTTAGACTAAAGAGAGATAGTAAGAGTGGGATTAGGCACCTTGGCTATGCAGACAAAGATACGATGATGGCAGCTGCTCTCTTTGGCGTAGGCATAGTCGCAGTCGGCTCCATGCTTATCCTTGCTCTGCTGCGACTGAGGCATCTTGCGGAACGCGATCTCATTTAATGCACACTTTTCACATGAAGCAATATCAAATCACATTTATCAATGCCAATAAACATGTACAAATTATTGATTAACCGTAAATGCACAGTAAATGCTGATTTATATTTATGGCTTAGCCGTTTTTTTTTCATCCAGTACACGAGTAAAAGGAAGAAACAATAACAACAAAAAAATTTAAACAAACGCACGCGCGCCTTTAGCAACAGTAAAGAGACAAGATGATCAACGCGACGCGGCCACGACGACTACGACGACTGATGTGGCCAGCAGCAGCAGGCAGCAGTAAAGTTGTCCGCCAGCAAGCAGCAACAAACAATGGAACGAGCAACAGGCAGCAGGCAGGCAGAGCTAACAACGCAGCACAGCGCACGGGCAGAGCCAACGCAAACAGAGCGCACCGCGCAGCAGAAGCAGCAGCAGTAGCAGAACCCCAGCGCGCGCCGACGCAGCAGCCCGCCCCATTACACGGTGCTGTTGCTGCTGCTGCTGCTGCTGCTGCTGCCACTGACACAGTTCAATGTCAGCCAGCGACAGCGTAGTTGAGAGAGAAAGAGAAAAGTGAGCAAATGTTAAGCTAAGGATCAGCAAAGCCCCTGTTAGCTAACAGCGCACTGTTATTAGCTAAAATACTGCAGTATTTATTCTGTCACACAAACACAAAGGAAATCCGCAATAAAGCAAAATAAGAGCTCATTTACGCGAAATGAAGTGCGCATTTGACAAGTCAAAAGTCAAGCGCACGGCTCGCTGAGCAGCTTTTGTGCTAAAGTTAATTTATGAAACTCGCCCGCTCTTTCGCTCTTTCGCTTTACTTTATGACTTCTTATGAAAGTGTTAAGAAATTTCGCCGGAGAAAAATTTCACTCGTCTCTAGCAGCTGACTGTTGTTGTTGCTGTCGCTGCTGTTGTTATCGTTGTTGTCGTCTGGTCTGGTCTGGTTCGCTGCGGTGATTCGGATTTGTTTTCTACCATTTGCGCATGATTTTTGTTATTATTATTACGCTTTCTTATGGTCGCATCGATTATTTAAACAAAACGCCAGCTTAGAGCGCACAAAGCGGAGGGCGTGACATTGACACTAGACAAAACCAGCGTCATCATGCGTCGCCGCTATCGCTGCCTCTGCTTCGACTCTGTCTCTACTTCTGCCTCTGCCTCTGCTGCTGCTGCTGCTGTTGCTTCTGCATGCATACATATATCAAGTTAAAAACTTTCTTTTTAATGTTTATTTTTTTTATTGTTGCTGAGGCCAGCCTGAATAAATACATACATACATATGCATATTTTCATATATATTTAAGAAATTTAATATTTACATATGTACATACATACATATTATATGTATGTGCGTAGAAATCCGCATTAAAAAGAAATCACAAAATTTATGTGTGTCTTTTAGCCCTTGGAACTAAAGCCCCGAAAACAAGTTCGATCAACAAAGACAACACCACAACAGTGGGAGCGGGGAGACGTGTTTTGTTTGTTTTGTTTTGTTTTGATTTTTTTTTTTTTTTTGAGGAAGGGGCAACAGCATCCTCTTTTGCAGCAGCCCACATAGAAAGTGATCCGAATGGGATTAGTTCAAACTGGCGCTGTTGCGCAATTGGAGGGGCTACTGTAACCGCACGATGATGCGACATTTTATGGTCAAAATGTCGCCGTTGCGCTAAAACGTGACTAGCAAAGCATTCGGCTTTCTCGACCCCACTTGGACTGGACTAAATCAGCTTAAGAGTGTTATGCAAGGCTTACACGCTGCAAACGCACTCTCACACACACATACATACATATGTATATACATACATATGTATATGTACAGAAATTTGCTTTAACAGAGAGCGGGAGAGGGAGCGAATTAGCTGCAGCTAATTACGGATCAGAGCGGCTAAAGCTTTATCCATTTGACCGAATTCAGCATTGTCCTTATAACAGTTGCAGCTTTAATTAACTTCAGCACACAAAAAGCTCAGCTAATGGCTTTGTGTGTGCATAGCAATAACAGTTATTTGTAAGCTTTGGGCAAACTGCCAGCTTACAGGCTAAAGCTGAGACACAATAATAGTAATAATAGCAGCAGCAGCGCCGTCAGCAGCAGCTGCAGCAGTGAAGTCAGCAACAACAGCGGTAAAAGCAAATGTTGCTTTTTAATTATCAGAAATGGCAAAAAATAGACACACTGAATGCTGGCCAGACAGACCAAATCTAGGGCGAAAGACAAAAATAAAAGCTCTTCTCTATATGCCCACACACACACATACACATATATACAGATATATGTATGTATTTGAAGTTAGACAAGCAGCAAATGAGAAAAAATAATAGAAAAAAAACTCATTTCTTTTCACAATGTAAATCGGTCAAACCAATCAAAAAGGCAGAGTAAAAACCTTAGCGACAACAACAACAACAGCACCAGCATCTACAGCAACAACAACAACAATGACAACCAGCATGGCTTGTCCGGCGATATTATCAACGCTCTATTAGAGTTCTTTCAACTTGGTTTTAACAACGTTTTTTGCAACAATTTTTTTGAAAGCCCGCCCCGAGGGCATTTGGAAAGCGCTACACATATGTATGTACACGCATACATACATACATACATGCATACGCACATGATAAAGAAGATGCGATGGGAATGATGGCAGGAAACACGTGTTTGTCTCAACGCCCAGTGGATGAACTCAAAGTAATCACAAACCAAATGCAATTGAAAAATATTGCAACGAGGACTTGAGCACGACTCATTGGATAAGAGATGCCAGATGACAACAGCAGCAGCAGCAGCGAAAATCAGCCGTCACACAATAGCGACGCTGTTAGAAATAACATAACAGAGAGAACCACAGCAGCATTAACAGCGAGCCATACGAAGAAGAAGAAGAAGCGGAAATGAAACATTAGGCAATGGCGATGCTGTTGCTGCCAGCACTTGCAACAGCTCGAGCGTTTAACAGTGAGTGTTAACAGTGAGTCCTAAGAATGCAGATGAGCTGAACTTAGGTGCGCGAGCGAATCTGGGCAAAAAATATTTGAAAAATATTCAAATGAAAAAAAAAAAAAAAAAAACTATGCAATGGATACTTTTGAATATTCTATATTATAAACTAGGAAACATTTAAAAACGAAAAAGAAAACTGTCTCAAAAATATATAAATTAATATACAAATAAAATATATTACATTTTTTAAATATATATATTTAATTTTTACATTTGTAATCAATTTTAAGCAATTTTAATAGGAATATTTTTAAAATTTAATTGACTTCAATTGTGAGACGAATAAGTTAAATTTTAGGGAACTTTAAATTTTAATCAATTTTAAATGATATTAAATTAATATTTATAATATATTTTTATTTAATTTAATACCATCTTAAAAAAGTGCTGAGTCAATTGAGTCAATCAAATAATTTAAATAGAATCAAGTAAAATAGCAATTTATAGAAAATAAATGTATAATCGCATGTTATTAAAATTAATATTTACAATTAGTAAGATTATATTATATGTATATATATAAATGAAGAGACATTGAACTCATGGCAAAATTATATTCAAAATATAGAGAATATATAAAACATGTTTCTTTTTTTGACAATATATGAATAATAAATGCAAGAGTATAAACAGCGGCAAAAGCAACGACGATAAAGCGCTCATGCAGAAGAAAGAGAAGAAATAGAAGTAGAAGTAGAAGTAGAAGAAGAAAGCGTTGCGGAAGCAGAAGCAGAAGCAGCAGCAGCAACAGCGCAGCGGCAGCCTATGAGGGGCTCGAAGTCTTGAGGGCCTCAAGCCACTCGGGCGGTCGGTCACATATGGGGTTCAACAACCTGCGATTGGAATAAATACGCAAGCAGCAGCAGCAGCAGCAACAACAACAACAACAACAACGACAATAACAACAAATGCAAATATATTATGCTAAAAATTGAGTTGCTCTCAATTGTTTTGCATAAGCGAAATGGCATGGAACAGCTGCCATATCAATGCATAAATAAAATGAAATGAAATGAAATGGAATGGAATGGAACAGCAAGAGCTGAGAGAAATCAATGCAAGTGACCCAATTACCATTTGCATTTCATATTTTACATTTAAAATGAAATACATGTCAACATTTGTTAATTATATTAGACAACTCTAAGAGTTTTTGGAACGAAAAACAATGCAACAATCAAGTTATACCTATGTACATACATATATACCATGTATATATAATCGATATATTGTCTGCAATATTTTGTGAATATGCCAAATTATTATTTTTGGGCATGGCTCAGTCTCAATTCTAGGCATTTACCACTAGCTTCACTATGGTTATCAGTTCCATCTGGAAACGTTATCAAATTTGTATTTCCCTATATTTCAGACTAGACTGGACAGACTCTTAAGCCCCTACAAAACCAGGCCTAGTCTATGAGGCAAAAATTCAATGTAAATTTCAACAATTTAACATTTATTTTGAACTCTTCTTATACTCTGTCAGCAAAGTGATATGAGTATATTGGTTTCATGCAATATCCGTCTTGAACTAGAGACTAGATATTTGGAGCATACGTACCTATACGTAATGCACTCGAATTATAGGGTAGATTACCAAAACTTAAATAGTTTTTCGCTCGTAATTCACAATTGCTGTTGAAATTGAGGCAATTTGCTTGAGCTGCTTTATAAAAAGTAAAAGATAATGATCATTAAAGTTCACTCTGAGCCCTCAATAAAAATCAATTCCAGTGCTCAAATTTGTATGTTTATAGAGCAGCAACGTATTTACTTTGCTACCCAAATAATCGATGCAAAATTCCATTTATGACAACAAAAATTTTTTTTAAATATTTATTGTATATGTATAATATTTGTTCACAAACGGCAACGACTCCGATAGGAAAGTACAACGCAATACCTCATGAATATATATGAATATATATATAAGTATATGTATATATAAATCTGAAAGTTCTATAAATATAAAGCTCTATAGTAGGCATGCATTGTGCGATTCAGCAATAGAAGAGCATTTTTTTACAATATTTGAAAAGGGTTCGTCATTTCCATTTACCGAGATACTCTGACAAATGAGAGTCCATCTAGGATACTTTAAAGACAAGAAATGCTTTACAAGAATTACATTTGGTATTAAATACTGCACAACATTGCTGTTGAATAAAGTGAATTTATACTCATTTCTAGGTCGAAATAGTTGACATATATTACTATATACATATGTATATCTTATTAATTGTATTGTTTATTTTATATACATATGATATCAAACCAATATTAAGAATATTTTATTAAGCTTGCAACTTACAATAGAATATTGGGGCGTTCGTGGGTATTATTGCTCTATTTTGCAATTTATGTACATTCATACATATATATGTATGTATATATGTATATATATTTGTGTTGTTATTTTTCCTTGTTTATTTTTGAATACTTTGCCTAGGTGGAATGACGAAGCATTTAGGCTCTGGGCAATCGAAACGGAGCAAAAATCCCACAACCCACAACCACTCGCCTTTTCCTCTCCCTACCACAACCCCTCTCTCTCTTATTCTAAAGACTGAAAAAGTCCCGGAATAAGGTTTCGGTTTTTTTGGTTTGGGTTTGGGGTTTTTAGGCCCTGTGTCTGTGTTGGGTGGTTGTTGCTCTATTTTGTTGCCTACTATATACTTATATATGAGAGTGTTTGTGTGTGTGTGTGTGTGTGTGTAGTATTGTTGTTACGATTGTATGTTTGTGTGCCTGATTGCTAGTGATAGCAACAGACCGACCGCAGCGCGCTGACCTATTTTTCAACTACATACAGACATACATACATACACACGCACATATGAACACAAGCATACATATGCAATCACCATATATTGTATGTGAGTGCGAGCTTTTGTTGCATATCGCATTCTCTTGCCCGCAACAACAGCAACAATATAGCTCATATGCACTCCATACACAATTCGTTTCAAATTTCATTTTATTCTCTAGTTCAATTTGGTGCACAAATTGAAGATTCAGTTCAATTCACGCTCAATCAGCGATTCAATTCAGTTCACGCAGTATGTTTGTTCATAAAGAACTGAACTGGTTCGCTAATTGATTCAATAAGATTTTTGGAAGAGCTCATTCGTCCACTTGACATAAAAACAATAGAGGAATAACGAAATTGTAGTTAGTCAATCAATCAATCAAGAGATCAGTCAATCAAATCTGTTAAGCACTCGGTCAGCTGGCTTGTCAGTGTCAATCAAAGAGTAAATCTAACAGTTCCTTAATCAATCATACGGACAATCATTCGACTTCTCAAACTGCTGCCAGCCTCTCAACCAGTATCAGCCCGTCAATCACCTCATCAATCACTCAGCTGGTCATTCAATCACTGAGCAAATTACTCACTCTCACTTAGTCAGCCAATCAAACTATCCATCAGTCAGGCAAGCTTTTGGTTTGCCAGTAAACAAATCATTCAGCCAGTCAATCAATCGGATTAGTGAATAATGCAAATCTAACAGTCAGTCGCTCAATCAGTTAACCAGTGATAGATTTACCATCTATCAGACATTAGATCAATCAATTAATCCATCAATCAGCCCCCATCAATCATTAACCACTCAATCACTGAGCCAGTCCGTAAGTCAATCAGTTAATGAATGAGTCAAAGGCCCAAGCAAATGATGAACGGCCACAGCAATATGCTAGGGCAACGGCTCAGAGATTATCCGACTAATGTATACCCTTAATCCCTCAACTAGCAAGTGAATAAGCCACTCCGTAAATCAGTCAATCGGTCAGAAAACGCAGCAAATGAAAAGCTAACAACGAATTGCATGAGAGAAGAGCTTAAACGAACATTGATCGACCAGAAAATACTCTTTACATTGTAGGTACTAGGTGGAGTCCACCATCAATATGAAAAATTGTGTTTGAAGAGAAATCACATATCAGAAATTTTCCAAATCTTCGATATTTATAGGTTCTCAGTAGAATAAACGAGCATAGCATGACTTTTTTGAGACTTATTGTATACATCTCGATAATCCCTCTAAAATTATAAATAGCTATTCTTTGCCAAAGCAACAAATATGCCCTTGATATAGGCCCGTTCAATGGGTATACATGGCATGGAAATAAAAGAGCGCTGCGACTCAAACTACCCCCCCACCCGCAGCCCAGCTGGCACCCTTAGTGGCGCACACCCTCACGCTGGGTGCCAAAAAGGTTATTGTACTTTTTCTGGCTGCCCCATTGTGTGGCTGCATTTGGGGTTCAGAGTCCGTGCCCAAGGATAAAACAACAAGCGAATGCAAGTCAACTGCAATGGCAAACTAATATTTCAAAACTACACACACACACACACACGCACACACACACGCACACACTTGTATAAACATGTACATATATAAATCGTGTGCTGTAGTCTGGCCTTTTTTATGAACAATTCGATTTATGCACAGAGCCTCAGCGAGCACAGCAAAACGATATGCAATTGCAATTCAAGCGAAATCAATTATGAACACAAAATAGACACAAATTGTGAAATCGAAAAACATCTCCATAAATATGAATGAATAAGCATGTGGATATAGATATGAAAATGTTTGCAACTATTTCATTATGAAGCTAGGTAGGAGGAATTGTCATTATTATCATAATAATGCTGATGAAATTACTTTACTATTATTATCTTAGTTTATTAAGTCTATCATTCTTATTACAATATAGCTACAGTGGCTCCAACGCCAAATCGGACAAGACTATTTATTTATTTCAATGTGTATTTTCTTTAGCAGTAAGTTAACTTTTTACCGTTTTCACATTTTTTCTTAAATCTATTATGTATTAGCGCCCTAAAATAAAAAAAAAAAATTTAGTTTCAAATGGCAACATTTTTTTATTTTAAAAAACGAACAAGTCCGATTTTGAGCTTCAACGCCAAATCGCAAGAAAAAGATCCGGAGATTTTCGTTTTTGTTTTGCTTATTGCATTTCGTTATGTTCTCAAGCTCATTATCATTATCATTAAAGATTTCTAAATAAACGAGGCTGCCAGCCCAGTGAAAGAAAATCATTATTATAATCATTAAATTATAATTATATGAATGGATCAAAATATTGGCGGATACTATCGACGTTTTGATATAGGCCAAATGGCCCAATACTGCACTACAATAGCTGAGGCATATGCCTTATATGCCTTATACGTTATCTAAACAATGAAATACTGAAAAAAAAAAAAAAAAATCTTCCAAATGCTGCGTCTATATTTATACAGGAGCAAGTCTTGTCTTTCCCTTGCCGGATCACAGCGCACAAATGCACAATTACTCGAAAGCCTTCACAAAAAAATAAAAAGATCAGTCTGTACGATATTTTAATTCTACATCGTAATAAATACGTAGATCTTTGCAAAATCATCAATGAAAAATCTCAGCGGAAGGAAAGGAAATAGAATCTACCCAATGAATGGAGCCAGCAGCACGGCAAAGTGGATGAGGTGTCCATAATGGCAGCACACTACTATAGTCTCTCACTAATACTACTTATTGTTATCATTATAATTATCGTTATTATTATTATATTGGTATCATTATTAACATTCATTATTATAATAATGATTATAACATTCATTATCATTACTAATCTTCTTTTAACTCTAAACTTCTCCCTGAATCGAGCTCATTTCATTGTTGAAGTTAGTCGGAATTTGTAGGACCTTTTGGAATAATACAGCAATATATTATGTCTGGCTTTACTTTGGACAAATTAGATCCGAAAAGCTCTAAAACACAACAAAGGTTTTGCATTGAATTGCTCCAAGAATAATTATGTATATGATCAAGAATACTTATATTTTCATACATGTACATGTTTCTAAAGAAGAGTTCTTGAGAACCTTTTTAATTTGGGGGATTATGAAGTATTGCAGATACTCGTCACAGAGTATAGATATTGACTAACAATTTCATACGATTACCAGGAATAACGATATTTCTGTCAGCAATGGAGAAACAAGAAATGGATAACAATCGTACGATGTTTAGACGTATTGGAAATATCAAGAGTAAGTAATCCATTTGCATACGCTGTTCATTTTGCTAATTGCTCCAATTGGGCTTTTTATATAAATAAATAAAATTCAAGATACATGTGTTGGCGATGTGAGTGTTTGTCTTTAATAAACACAAACAAAACCAAAGAAATATATATGTACATATACATATATATGTATGTATATCAAATAAAGTTTGAGGATTGATTTGGGAGGGAAAACAGTTTTTAGGCAAATGTATATACACAACTTGATGTAGGGTAGGGTATACAGGCGAGTGGATAAACAAATTGGATAGCGAATAAATGAATGAATGAGCAAATGAATGAGATGCGCTCTAAACAAATCCGCCAAATAAGTGGGGGAATTGCGTAGCGAAATGCAAAGATTTTACTTTGAAATTGGGCAGATTTACAGATAAAACAACAAAATTCTAACGAAATGGATTCAATTTGAAGGCACTTCAATGGAACTGAACCTAAATGGACGCATTGGCGCCTCCACAAGATGAGTATATAATAAATAAACAAATGCGCATCAATAATACACCAAAATTCGTCTGCCGCTGGACCAGGCAGGTAAGATAGAGCGCGTGTGTGCATGAAATGGGAGAGAGAGAGAGGGAGAGAGTGAGTGTGCATTCATAAGCTTGTGTGTGGTGTGAATATCGTGTGCGCATTGGAATTTCAAGCAGATCCGTGCAAGGTCAGCAACACTGGCCATTTCAGCTACAATATCTGGCGGTCGTCGCTGCTGCGATTAAGCAAACAATGAACTTTACGTCAGCTGGAGGAAGTTTAATTTGAGCGCACCGAATTGGCACAGTTGAGAGAGCGAGAAAGGTAGAGAGCGCGAGAGACAGATGGGCAGAGGCAGGCAAAGATCTTTCGAAAATGTTTCTAAATGCTGCTTATTTTCCCCACTGTAAACAGGTTTTGCATACACTTTTAGCTTAACAGCCCACTGTAAAATGCAGCAGCGACAACAACAGCAACAACAACAACAAGAAGAGCTGCGAGCGGAAATCACTTTCCCTACTAAATGCAGCGCGAGCGAGAAATTAAACAGTCCTTGTCTATGTAGTTGTGCCAGAGTGTGAGAGCAAGAGCGATGGCATGAGCTTGTGGTGTTGTTGTTATTATTGTTGCAACCACTTGCTACACAACGCAAAGCAATACAACACACACGCATAGATATATACACACACTGACACACATACATTCAAGCATACACATTAGCTTCCACTTCCCCATGCCAGTTGTTTTTGTTTCTCTTTTGTTGTTGCTTGTGTTGTTATTGTCTGATAGCACCATTAGCACAGTGGGCAAGTGTATAGGAATTTGTTTCGTTTGCGTTGTACTGTTGTTATGATTTATATTAGCAAATAGCACGTGTTAGCATACAGTTTACAGAATGATCGCATCAATTTTGCAATGGATAAATACCGCAACAGATTTTTGTGAAACACATTGCAACACACTTACACACACACATTCAATTCGCTCTTCTCACTCACTCACGACACACATTCACACAAGTGCACGCACACCCACCCGCACGCACTGTTAATAACACGCACGCAACTTCTAAGTTTATTGTTGTGCTGTTGCATTTACACAGAGCATTTTGCACAAGATTAGGGCGTGTGTGTCATTTAGTTGTTAGCGTATATGTATGTATCCAATTGATTCAACAATTCTGTTTGTGCACTTACAAATTCTTGGTCTTGTTGTTCAACCGCTACCTCCGACGCCATTTTACGAATGTGAAACAGTATTGCCGATTCGTATTCACCACTCAAACAGCTGTTTTGCGCGCAAAGTTGGCTGCGAACACATCCGACTGTTGTTGGTTGCAACAATACTTTAATATCGATCAGATTATCGATGTTGGTCATCTGGTCTCACTGACGGTGTTTTGTTCTTTAAAGAAATTAAAATCCAAACATCAAGATGGCACTGGCAAATTTACTTGCAGTCGAATATGTCAAGATTTGTTGCTAGCTTATTATATTATTTAAATTTTCAAAATTTTGTTTGAGCTATCGTATAGTGAATATATCGTTAGGCCAGGTTTTTTTCTTATATAATTACTTTCTGTGAAATGCAATGCAAATGAAAGGACATTTTTATGAGCATAATTCTAAAAACGAACGTAATAAATCAATTTTATTAGCTTTAATATAAAAATTAAATCCAGTAATCGTGAGCTACTATAACCCGATATTATTTTTGCCAGCCCTGTTAGCTAACATCTGTAATAACAGTGGCTTTACAGAAACAGTAACATCAACCTTTTAGCCATTCAACGCAGAGCGTGAATGTAAAGAACAACAAAGTGCCGAACTAAAATGTCAAGGAATAACTTGCCAATACAGCAATAATGTGAATATTTGCTGTCGAAATTTATAAGTAGGCAATTACGAGTGCTAAAACGATAGCAGTAAGCCGACTGTCAATGCTTACGCCAGTTGATAACTGTGCAGTCGATGAAAAACGTTGTGGCATTTGAAAAAAAAAGATATACTTCTATATAAAGTAAATCGGAAAATCAAAATTGTTTTGTTCTTGTGAAGAGGTGCGCAGTTTTAGGTCAACGTGCTAAATATTCAATTGCGGAATCTCTGTTTGGTCCACAAGCGCCGCTTATCCAGGGATGCTGTTGTCAACGTCAGCTGTGCTAATTTGAGTGTGTGTTAGAGAAAGAGCGTAGAGCGCGCGGAGAGCGAAGAGAGGTATGTAGTACATACATATGTATGTGTTTAGGTGTATGTTGTACATCGGGCATACAACATGAACGTGCGGCGGCACCTGCTTGCCCCCATGCAACGCCCTCGCCTCGGCCCTAGCTTTGCCCTCTGCTTTCTTCTTTTACATTTTCGCCTTTGCCTTCGACGTTAGCTTCTTTCTCTCTATAGTTTTCTTATTTATTTATTGAATTATTAATCGCGCAGCTACGGTTACTCCAAGGTGTGCCCGCCCGCCCATTAGGTGCCCGCTTTTGGCTGCGGCTTGATGCGACTCATTTTTATAATTAAATCAAACTCTGAATGCGAAATTCTATGTAAATGTAATGTGAGTGTGCGTGTGTGTGAGTGTGTGTGTTTATGTTGGTATTGCGTTGCAAGCCTTGAGTATTTTTCCAACGAACAGAACACTTAATAGCCGCAATTCGATATAAACAAACGCATAATATCTCAATTACAATTCGCCAACAGCTGTCGCAGCCAGAAACCAAAAGCAATCGTCGCCAGTTACCCGCAATCGTCGCCTGTCGCTCAGTTTGGCCAGAAGCATGCGCTTTAATACATCGGAGCTGGCTAGCTTGGCAACCAATTCTTTAACCAGATTCGACAAAGAGGGTCTGCTGATTCTAACCGAGCGCCAGACAATTTTCTGGCGCACCGATGGTGAGTAGTAGAAGCGGGTCTTAATCATGCACCAAGCACACACACACACACACACATAGTCAGTCACAGTCACACGTATACGTGCGGGTTCTTTGCTTAATTTCGTTGATCTATCATTTCATTTCCGATTATTATTTTTTGTTTTTGCGCTTATGACCCATACAAACACACATAGACACACACACATATACACATATGTATAGTGGAAACCCACCCCACCATAGATCAGTAGATAATCCAACACGCTTCAATTCACCATTCACCATTTGCTTATGCACGTTTGCCATCTCTCTCTCTCTCTCTCTCTCTCTCTCCCGCTGTGCCTTGTCCGTCATCCAAATACAGTTAAGCTGGAATGCTGGTGCAAGCTGCTTGGAAACTTACTTTTCTATCTGAAGGACAAGAATCCAAAATCTTCAGTTGCCGGCGTCTTGGTGCTGGACAATTGTCGCCCCAGCATACACAATGAGGAGCCCGAGGTGGATGGCTATGTGTTTGATCTAGGTAAGCTGCAGACAATCTCAGCAATCATTTACAGTTATCCAACTAATGATCCACCCAACCCATTGCAGAGTTCAAGGACAGCCCATCGCAACGCATCGTCACGCACAGTGCGGCGGAACGGCTCGATTGGGTGCGCTGCATTCAGGCGTGCTCCAGTCAGCAAATCGATTTGCAAATCAAACAGCTGAAGGATCAGATAGCTGCTGCCACCGCAGCCAAGCGCGCCGAGTCGACCGCCATGGGCAATCGCATCGATCAGGGCCTGCCGCTGCCAGCAACAGTTTCCCACGATTCGTGGCCGGCGTCGACAGCGGCTGCCGCTGCCGCTGCCGCAGTCGAGGCGCCCATTGAAGGTGATCTAATACAGTTCTAGGCCGAGCTGGGCCAAGTTGTTGGAAATTGTTTTGTTTGTTTCTTACATAGCGTCTATTTGATTTAATTTCAACTAACCTGGATTAATCCCCAGACATTAATCTATGTTAAATTCCTAGTTTGTAATCCATTCAGAATTTATATAGTACTATCTCATATCGATGCCCTATGCACAATTTGCACATGCTTAATCTACACACACCAACACACACACGTACACACACACATGTGCTAAATGTTGCGTCTAGTTAACCGAAAATCTCTATCGTGCTCCACATTGCCTTCGCCTCTTCTAGTTATATTTAATACACAAAGAGACTCTCGTAGAAACGAAACCAAAGAATACATCATATGCTATAATGACACTTGCTTAACCACACACCGTAGAGCTTTTGAGCTTTAAGCTTTTCTTTGAATATTCTACATACACCTCGATTAACTTTTTGGCTAAACTAAAGAAAATGTCGATTATAAAAGCAGTTTGCAGTATGCTAAAAGCTTGTTAGTTAAATCCAAAGCTCGTTAATATATCAAACAAATACGATGTGAACATAAGGAAGTGAGCTTTTAAGTTTTGCTAGAGCGAGAAAGATAGCGTGATATAAACGTATGTATGAAAAGAACCTCAAATGTTGTTAATTGTGAATCTTGAGATTCACTCTTTCAAATATGAAACATTCTTGACGAGCTTTAAGCTTAAAATTGGATTGATTTTGTAAAGCGTCATTTTAGTACACTTTTGACTTAGATTGCAATATATTTGAATTCTGTAATTGTAATATGAAACCTACGAATTTAAATAACCTACATATATAAATGTATATAGACAGGGAAAGAGATAGACAGAGAAACAAACAGTAGAGAGAAAGAGAGAGAGAGAGAGGGAGAGTGAGAGTGAGAGAGTGAGTAAGACATGGAATTTATTCAAAGAATAAACTTTATTTTGCTTATGAAAAATGTAACAAACTGATTTGTTGTTCTTATTTGATCGTAGAACTCTAGAGAACATATTCCATTTTGGCATAATCTGATAATTGTTGTTGCACGCATATCATTCTCTGTTCCCTCCTTCTTCGCCTTGTAGATCCGGAGCTCTCGGAGCTGCCCATCTGCGAGACGGCAATCTCCTGTGATAGCCTGCCCCTGGACAGCTTCGGGCGTGCGCCGAATCCGCGCGTCGTCTGCTCGGTGCTGCAGCCGGGCGAGGATTGCCTCTGGACACAGCATGCGCGCACCGAGCTGCTGGAGCGTACGCGTGCCCCAAGCTTTCTCTGCACGATGCGCTTCCTGCGCAGTGCCGGCTTCCAGGCATCGAGCCGTCTGCGCTTCACGGTCTACGACGTGCGGGAGCGCGTCTCGCTGACATCGCTGCCGCTGGGCCACGCCGAGGTGGCGCTGGGCGTCATACAGGACACGACGCGGCTGCGCTTGCCGCTCAGCTCGCCCAGCGGCGAGTGCGGCTCCATAACGCTGACCTCCTGGGCACCGGAAGCGGCCACCGAACTCGCCTCAGCCAGCGGCCTGGACAGAGCCGTGAATGGGCTGACGCAGCCGACGCAGCCGCCACGCTCAAGCACACAGTTCTTCCAGCAGGCCACAGAGGGCAGCGCCCGGCCAAGGGTGAGTATCCACTGCCATCCCTTGACCATTGACCATTCCAGCATTCATTCCGTTGCTTCCGCTTCCAGGCCATCGACGCACTCAGTCGCTGCCGCCGAAGCTGGGCGTGCGCCTGTTCGTGCCGCAGCAGTGCGGCGTGGGCCACGTTTGCATCCATCCCATCCAGCACTCGTATCGGCTGCAGTCGTCGCTGGGCGCTGACATCAGTGTGCTGGAGACGCTGCTGGAGTCGCGCCTGTGCTGCGCCGTGCCGCAGCAGCTGCTCTCGATTTGGATACAGCGCGAGAAGGAGCTGCTGCAGGAGATCTCCGGCATGGGCGAGCTGAACGGCGAGTGGCGCTGGCGCCAAATGAATCTGCTCGAGGAGCACTTGCGCCTGCTCAAGGACTACTCCCAGGCCAAGCAGAACATCCAGCAGCTGATGCGCGACGGCGTCTACTACAAACGCTCGGCGGTCAAGACGGACGAGGCGCTCGAGTTTCTGCCCGTCAATCTGCACGTGCAGCGCATGTGGGCACAAAACGAGGCACTGCACCGTCGCGGCGTCCTCGACATTGTCACCGTGGGCGCCTTCACCCGCCACGATGCCAAAGGTCGCAAGTGCGGCGGCCTCATCAAGTGAGTCAAATCCTCATCTATGCATAGGACTAACGAGAATTTTGCTGAAAAGGGGCACCAAAATTATTCAATCTCAATGATAATATACATATATCTATGTATATATATATTGCTATACATAGATACATATGTATATCCATTGTCCCTGAAGATATCTTCGTTCCAGTGACGGTATAGACTAAGCAACCCTACATACATACATAGATGCCCATTTGCCATGATAGGATCTTTGCTTGAATACTCTATACTAAATTTAAACTCGATATACATATGTACATGTATGTATGTATGTATATCCCTATATTCAATACATGAAGATAGCACAATACTATACAATACAATACAATACATACATACATATGTATGTATATATATTATATTATTATACATATATAGATATACATATTATATTATTATATATGTAGATATTATAAGTTATATTTTTTAAAAGCATCTTCTTTTTATACCCTGAACCCATTGAAAATGGGAAATCAGGGTATAATGGTTTTGTTAAAAGTATGTAACAGGGAGAAGGAGGCGTGGCAGACCCCACAAAGTATATATATTCTTGATCAGGGCGACGAACTGAGTCGATTTAACCCTGCCCGTCTGTCTGTCCGTCCGTCCGTCCGTCCGTCCGTCCGTATGTATGAACGCGTCGATTTCAGAAGATATAAGAGCTAGAGACTTGAACTTTTTTTTTAAATGACCGTATATACGGCGCGGATATCGAGTTTATCACCAAAATCGATAACTCGTCCCGTTGTTTTTTTATCGATAAAAAACCCTATCGAAAGACAGTTATAAAATTATATCTCCTACACCTTTAGAGCTAAAGTCTCCAAATTTTAAATGTAGACTCGACTGCACGTGATAGAATTTCGATTTTTGTTATAATTCACCCCCGCCCCTATATCCACCCCCTTACCATCATCTCTGTAAAAGGCGTATTTCAAATACTAGAGACTTGAGCTTTGGCAAATATACGCATAGTAATGATAAAACCACATTCTGAAAGTTTCATGAAGAACGTACGTCCACAAAAAAAGTTATTGAACAATTAAGTTCCCACAGTAAGCCCACACTGCAGCCCATGCCTGTTAATGCGTGCGTGCCTATGGGTGTCTATGTATATGTTTGCGTGTGTGTGTGTGTTTGTTTAAGCTGAATGACACTAAAAATTATTGAAATGGCTGTTGCTCGGAGGGTTCAGGGTATCTCGTAGTCGAGCAGTCTCGACTAGAGCTTTCTTACTTGTTATATTTCATTTTATTTTTATACCCTGAACCCATTGAAAATGGGAAATCAGGGTATAATGTTTTTGTTGAAATGTATGTAACAGGCAGAAGGAGGCGTGGCAGACCCCATAAAGTATATATATTCTTGATCAGGGCGACGAACTGAGTCGATTTAGCCCTGTCCGTCTGTCTGTCCGTCTGTCCGTCTGTCCGTCCGTCCGTCTGTCCGTCTGTCCGTCTGTCCGTATGTTTGAACGCGTCGATTTCAGAAGATATAGAAGCTAGAGACTTCAACTTTTTTTAAAATGCTCGTATATAGCACGCGGATATCGAGTTTATCACTAAAAATCGATAACTCATCCCGTTATTTTTTTATCGATCAAAAACCTTATCGAAATGCAGTTATAAAATTATATCTCCTACATCTTTAGAGCTAGAGTATCCAAATTTTAAATGTAGATTGATATGTACGTTATAGAATTTCGATTTTTGTTCAATTTCACCCCCCACCCTTATATCCACCCCCTCACCCATAAGTTTGTAAAAGGCGTATTTCAAATACTAGAGACTTGAGCTTTGGCAATTATACGCATAGTAATGATAAAACCACAATCTGAAAGTTTCATGGAGAACGTACGTCCAGAAAAAAAAATTATTAAACAATTAGTTCCCATAGTAAGCCCACACTGCAGCCCATGCGTGCGCGCCTATGGGTGTCTATGTATGTGTGTTTGCGTGTGTATGTGTGTGTTTGTGTAAGCAGAGAGACGCTAAAAATGATTGAAATGGCTGTTGCTTGAAGGGTTCAGGGGATCTCGTAGTCGAGCACTCTCGACTAGAGTTTTCTTACTTGTTTAATAATAGCTTGCATTTTTTCACTTTATTCTTTGTATTATAGCTCATACTTTATTTATCTAAAATTTGTATTTTTATTTTTATTTTATTATGTCAATTAATGTATTTTCTTCCACTTTCTTTACTTATTTTCTGGTATTTATTTAGTTTAATTTCTTTATTTTTATTTTTATTATTTCTTGTATTTTATTTTTATTTTTGTTAGGTTGCATTTTTTCACTTTATTTTTTGTATTATAGCTCATACTTTATTTATTTAAAATTTTTATTTTTATTTTTATTTTATTATGTCAATTTATATTTTTTCTTTAACTTTCTTTACTTCTTTTCTTGTATTTATTAAATTTATTTATTTAATTTAATTTCTTTATTTGTATTTTTATTATTTCTTATTTTTATTTTTGTTGCATTTTTCACTTTATTTATTTTTTATTTATCTCATACTTTATTTATTAAAAAAATTTTTTTTTAATTTAAAATTTTGGTATTATGTCAATTTATGTTTATTTTATTATTTCTATTATATTTATTTATTTATTTAAAAGAAATTTTTTATGATGTCAATTTATGTTTATTTTATTATTTGTATTATATCTCATACTTTATTATTTTATTATTTATTATATTATACTTTATTTTATTTTTTATTTATTATACTTTATTTATTTATTATTATGTTTATTTTATTATTTGTATTATATCTCATACTTTATTTATTTAAAAAAAAATATTATGTCAATTTATGTTTTTTTTTTCATTTTCTTGTCTTGTATTTTTATACCCTGAACCCATTGAAAATGGGAAATCAGGGTATAATGTTTTTGTTGAAATGTATGTAACAGGCAGAAGGAGGCGTGGCAGACCCCATAAAGTATATATATTCTTGATCAGGGCGACGAACTGAGTCGATTTAGCCCTGTCCGTCTGTCTGTCCGTCTGTCCGTCCGTCCGTCTGTCCGTCTGTCCGTCTGTCCGTATGTTTGAACGCGTCGATTTCAGAAGATATAGAAGCTAGAGACTTCAACTTTTTTTTTAAAATGCTCGTATATAGCACGCGGATATCGAGTTTATCACTAAAAATCGATAACTCATCCCGTTATTTTTTTATCGATCAAAAACCTTATCGAAATGCAGTTATAAAATTATATCTCCTACATCTTTAGAGCTAGAGTATCCAAATTTTAAATGTAGATTGATATGTACGTTATAGAATTTCGATTTTTGTTCAATTTCACCCCCCACCCTTATATCCACCCCCTCACCCATAAGTTTGTAAAAGGCGTATTTCAAATACTAGAGACTTGAGCTTTGGCAATTATACGCATAGTAATGATAAAACCACAATCTGAAAGTTTCATGGAGAACGTACGTCCAGAAAAAAAGTTATTAAACAATTAGTTCCCATAGTAAGCCCACACTGCAGCCCATGCGTGCGCGCCTATGGGTGTCTATGTATGTGTGTTTGCGTGTGTATGTGTGTGTTTGTGTAAGCAGAGAGACGCTAAAAATGATTGAAATGGCTGTTGCTTGAAGGGTTCAGGGGATCTCGTAGTCGAGCACTCTCGACTAGAGTTTTCTTACTTGTTTTTATAATATTTATTTCATTTAATATCTTTATTTTTTCTTTTTATTATTTTTTTATTTTTATTTTTTTAGTTACATTTTTGTCTTTTTGTGCGTTTTATTTATTTTTTAATTTCTTTATTTATCTAATTTAATTTCTTAATTTTTTCTTATTTATTTCTTATACTTTTTATATTGTTAATTAGTTTATTTATTTAATTATTTTCCTTTTTCTGTTTATTTTCTTATTTATTGCTTGTATTTTTTTTATTTCCTAATTTAGTTTTTTTTAATTAAATTTTTTTATTCAATTTTTTGTATTTTTAATACTTATTATTATTATTTTTCTTTTCGTAATATTTTTATTTTTATCTTATTGTTTCAAAATTAATAATTAGTTAGCAAATTTAGCAAAATTTAGTTAATCATGAAAATAATAGAGATTAGTCGACAGACAGAGATGGATATATGGTAATAAAATGGGAGAGAGATAATGTAATTGCATAGCTAGAGAGAGAGAGAGAGAGAGAGAGAGAGAGAGAGAGAGAGAGAGACAAACATAACTAGCAAATGCCGTAAAGAGAGCTGGGATAGGGAAGGGGATAAGAAAGAGGGTGACAGAGATAGATCATTTTGACTGCAAGCAAATTTTGGATTTCTTTGAGATTCTATATGCACATATCCATATGAAATATATAACGCTTCGCCTCTCCGTTTTGTTCGTTAGGCTGCTGCAGGAGAGCAAGGCCTGGAAGCTGGAGCAGAGCAACGCGTGCAAGGTGCAGGCGGCCAACGATGCCGTCCAGGCGACCAAGCAGCTGCGCAAGGAGATTGTTGAGCTGATGTCGCAGCTGCTGCAGCTGGCGATGCAGCGCAGTGCCCGGGACATGATGCCGCTGTGCAACGAGATGATAAACAAGACGCAGACGCTGCTCAACATCTGGGAGCCGAGCATTGTGGAGGAGGCTGTGGCGTTCATCGAGCGCCATCGCATCATCGAGGAGCCGGACAACGAGCCGATGTCGCCGTTCCGCAAAATAACGCAGCAGCTGAGCGCATTGGAGCTGAAGTCGCCGGAGCTGGAGGATTTCGCGACGCCAGTTGTGGCGCCGCCGGACCTGTGGCCACGCGGCGGCCAGCCGCTGATGCGCTCCAACAGCTGGCATCCGAGCAACACATCGCCCTCCAGCTCGCTGGACATCAATGCGATCGACTCGCTCCAGCATGTGGTCAAGTGCTACAATGCTCACCTGCGCAGCCTCGAGCAGCAGCAGCAGCAGCAGCAGGGGGAGGAGGAGGAGGCGAAGCAACAGCCCCGGCATCTGGCGGCGGCGGCGGCGTCGGCGGCAGTTCCCGCACAGCCTCAGTGTGAGCTATCGGACGAGGCCACATATCAATCTCTGCCGCCCAGCTGGGAGGGCGTGGCTGCCGCATCGTCAACGGCGCCGGTGCAACTGATCGACCTGGACGAGATGGTGAAGGCCGTGCGCAAGCGCCCGCAGACCGCCAGCTTCCTGGACACGAAGCTGATGAGCTCGTCGCCATCGGCGAACTACTATCGGCCCACAGAGGAGCCGGAGCCACTGGATCTCACCCAGCTGAATATCGAGGCCAGTGTGATGTGCCTGGTCAGCAAGCTGAAGTTCTTCTGCGGCCGCAGCGACAGTCCCGCCATCCGGCTGCGCCATCCCAAGGTGCCGCTGCGGCGCGAGGGCTTCGCCGTGGCCCCACAGCAGACGCCCGATGTGATAGCGGCGCCCGATGTGATCGTGGAGCCGAGCCAACAGCTCAAGCTTGATCTGGCGCCTGGCCCGCTGGCCGCACCACCAGCGACGGTGACGCCAGCGCCAGCGCCAGCCCCGCCCAAAAAGGGCAACAAGTTCACCGACGGCCTGGACCTGTCGCTAACCACCGACTGGGTGGGCGAGCTGCGCCCCAGCATGCGCAAGCTGCGCCATGCCATGGACCGGCTGCTGAAGACGGCGCGCCTGATGCACTCCGTGCAGCGGCTGCAGCAGGACGTGCGCTGCAATCGCCTCCAGGCGAGCATCATGTACCGGCGCGACGTTTGCTTCTCGCAGGCGGTAAGACTCTGCGTTAAGCTTATCTACAAACGGGACGGAAAGCGAAGGGTTTGAAGCCGGGTAGGAGAGACGTAGAGCTGTTTAAATGGCGAGCAGTGGGGTCTAGGGGAATAGGACTCTGCGCATTCCATTCTCAATTAACTGCTTAGATATATGTATGTAGTTAGCTATACAGAATAAGTATATATAAGTATATATAGAAACCGGAATCTGGATGCAATATATTCTACTAATTGAAATTTCAATTCATGTCGATATATGAATCCGATTCTAGAGTAACATGAAATTGCAATTACTCTCCTAGTTATAGTGACTAGATGGAGACATAGGAAACGGATTCTAAAGAGCTGGCTGTATATATAGGAATCGGATTCTAGAACAATCGGTTTCTATATGAAATGGGTTCTAGAGGAAAAGGATTCCACAAAATGAAATTTCAATTATTTCCCTAGCTATAGCATTAGATATACATTTAGGAACAGGATTCTACAGATTCAATTTTAAATTCACTTTCTAGGTTAACTGAACTAGATGTAGATATAGAAATCGGATACTAGAGCAAAAGAGCATTACACAGTTTCTATTCCCAATTAAGGAAATATCTATTGAAGATCTCTCGCCGTAGGACAGCTAGAGGTATTTAATACCTAGCTAAGTTATACATCCGTTTGAGGAGATTTTTAGTTTCCGAATACTTTTTCATATGCATATGATTGTGATATATCTGTCTAGATTGTAGAACTTTAAATGATATAGCAGCTCTATTAAGGTGCTACCTATTTAGATGTCATTTGCAATGGATTCAGGCTATACAAAATGGAATTTCCAAGGAGCTTAAGAATCTGAGTAGGATTGAGCCAGAATTGCTCTCGTTTTAGATTTACTTTATGACTATAGCTCTCTCTGGTATCTAGCTATATCTACATAGATATTTACCCATCTCTCTCTCTCTCTCTCTCTCTCTCGCTCTCTATGCAGTTGACGGCTTTGGTTAGCGCTCTGATGGTGCGGCTGTGGGGCAGGGAGGTGGATGTCGCGTACATCTCGCTGCTGCGTGAGCTGGGTCCGCTGGCGTACTTCGAGGGGCTGCTGTCGCTGTACGGCTCCGAGACGGACATGTGGAGCGACATGTGCATCGCCATCGAGGATCTGTCGGCGGTCAGCTTTACGCTGGTGCCGGCCGCCCAGGACGAGGTGCAGCCCATGCCGCGCATAACGGGCTCGCGACAGGCGCTGGAGGTGCTGCTGCCGGTGCCGGAGCACGCGCTGCCCGCGAACGGACGCAGCTCGCTCAGCTTCAAAATCACGCCCGTCTTCTTCAACATCGGCATCAACGAGAAGGCCACGCTGGGGCAGACGCGCGAGCAGCAGCGCTCCAACCTGGACAACTTTTTGCGCCTCAGCCAGTACTTCAGTCGCTACCGCAAGCTGGGCCTGAACGCGACCTGTGCGGCCGACGCGGATGCCAGCGTCTCGCAGTGGGATGCCCTGCAATCGCTGCTCGGCTACATGGAGCAGCAGTTGCGCTCGACTGCCTCCAAGAATGTGAAGGTGCTGCACCTGGCCGAGGATGCGTGCCGCCTGATGGGCGGGCTGCGCTTCACGTCCTGCAAGAGTGCCAAGGATCGCACCGGCATGGCCGTCACACTGGAGCAGTGTCGCGTCCTGGTGCGCGAATTCCAGCTGCCAGCCAAGCAGGTGCCCTACGTGGTCAGCACCATGCGCAGGTTCGTATTCCCTCTCCATCCATCATCCAGCATCCACCATCTCTTGTCTCTCTTGCAGTGAGGGCACGCGCATGGACAACGTCTTTAAGAATATTGGCAAGCACAAATACGCTTTTAATCTGCCTCAGGTGATTATGCTGCCGGCCATGTACAGGCCCCCAGTGGGCGCCTACGGCAAGGCCCAGACCTAAGGCACCCACAAATCAATTCCAAGTTACAAAATTGTTTTAGTCGTAAGTCGTCGAAGCACGAGTGACACGAGTACTTATGAGCAACACACATACATACATATATAGATAACACTTAAACTGTGCCAAAAATCAAACAAGTTAATCAGCTAAAAACTAATTAAATTAGAGCATCACAAGGCCGAAAGCTGGGAAGAGAGCTAGGACAAGCTGAAGGATGAGGAGGAGGAGGAGGAAGTTGCCTTCGCCTGCTGGCGAAACACTTGTTAAACACATTAATCTATTCCATAGGAGAATGAATATAAATATATATATATATATATACACATATACATATATATATATATATATGTGCGGAGTTAGCTTTTCTCTATTTATGTACGTATTTATTTAAACTATTATGTAATTCATACACACGATACATTCATCAGCGTGTACTTCATCGAATCAATTCCATGTACTTCCAGCGAATGAAAATGAAAGCAAATTGTTAACCAAAATACAAATTAAAACCAAAAATCAGACAACGATTAACAGTGGTGTGTGTGTGTAATTTATTTGGATTGTTGTGGGCTTAGTTAGTAATCCTGAACGCGTCCAGTGCCCAGTCGGCGCTTGCGTATCTCCGTTTTCAGCCAGGATGGCACGTTGCGCAGCGGATGGGCGTTGGGGAAGCGCAGCGGTTTTTCTGGCCCCTCGAAGGGATGAGTCTTGGCCAGCTTGCGCTGCAGGTACTCCTTGCTCACCTCCTTGATGTCACGGTGCTTGTCCAAGTACAGATTGAACGCCTGCTTGAGCGGAAAGAATTTCTGATCGGCCAGATATGGCTTGGGGAAATCGTACTCGTAGATCGGTTCCTTAAGTTCTGCAAAAGACATTCCCGAATTAGAATATATGGAGATCAGTGTTCACGCTCGACAAGCTTACGCAAGACATTGTGATAGAAATTAGTCAGGGATTCATCCCAGTTGGTCTGGTAGAAGGCGAGCCCCGCCGGCGTCAGCCCAGCCTGGTGCTGGCGATAGAAGTCCAATGTGCTAAAGGTGCGCTTCTCCAGATTGTTGTAGTCCTTGGCATCCAGCTTGTGTGAGCTCAGGTCTAGGCGGGATTCCTGCTTGTAGAGCACAAAGACCATGCGCTGGTAGCCCAAGCCCCTAGGAGGGAACGGCGGCAGATAGTCGGCCAATACCTCGCCCTCACCAATCTTGCCATTGGGTATATTGGCACTAAACGAATAATGTATAAATATTTAAGGAAACGAAAGAAGACATCTTTGGTAACCCACATAAACCAGTGCAGACACTCGGCTGCGGGGTTGGTGTAGTGTGCATCTGGATTGGTGGCCAGCAGGGTCCAGTAGCTGTCACCCTGCGCTGCCTTGCCCGTAATAGGATCCAGCTGGCCATCGAAACTAACCAAGGGCGCTTTGCTCGCCTCCGAGGGCTTGATCACATTGCCATTGTAGACGGGACTAAGTGTATCGGCGTTCAGCTCGTAGTGTATGGTCAGTGGCACGCGCGGCACAAAGTAGGCGCTGCCAAACAGATGCTCAAAGATGCCATAGTGATCCGCCAGCAGCCGCAGATCATACTGGCCCGTTCTCTGCACGTAGGACTCCTGCACCTTGTCCAGATCGATGAGCACTGCGCATGGGGCAAGTTTAAGTTGAGGTTAGTTCGATATGCGTGAGTGCAAGGAATTGCAGTTACTTGCATTTATTGCTGCGTGCCAGTTGCTCCAGCTCCTTGCTGGCGCGCTGAGCCTTCAGGTGCTCGAGGCGCACCTTTAGCTGTTCCGAACGCGATGGCCTCAGCTGCGGAAAGCCAATGTTAATGCGTGCCGCAATCTCCGGATCGGTAACGTTTTCATCTATGCATGATAGGAGTCAAAAGTCCGTAAATTGCTGGAGCCGAAACTCGATTACATCAACAGAAATTACCTTGTAGTCGCTGCTCCAGCGTGCGTGCCACACCGGGCGGCTTGCCGCGCAGCGTGTGCCCCTGGCGCGTGTTTACGTTAAGCAGCAGCAGCGCTGCTGACTGTGTGCTGCGCAAGCTGCCATTTATGCTATTTTTCATTAATAAATTACTAAAAGACATTGTGTTTTATAAGAAGGCGGCCCTCGCGTTTCTCAACTCTCAACTGCACAGCTGATGGCCGGCCGATATGCGATAGATCGATAGCTGCTCGAAGACAGTGTTGATTAATCTCAGTCAATTATTCTACCTTTTCGATTGGTCTGGCAGCCCTATTGAACGTATTTTATTCGTTTTAATTTGAATGTTAGCACGAGTTATAAGAAAATACGTTTTAATGTTAAAATAGTTTGCATAATTTATTAATACATATCCTTTTACATATTTTATTATATTTATATTTTTTATTTGCAGTTTCACCTCTCCATCTAGGATAAGAATGACATTGAAATGGTTGACCCTGAACATTGTTTTGTATTCCATTCCATTCTCTCCCTCTTCTTAATTTCCGGCTTGGCTATAATTCGTTGTTTGTACACTTGTAACCCTAGCCCTGGCGTAATTCCATTAATTGATTGCAATTATTGGAATCAACTCTATATGTATACAGGGTGTGTACTACATACATACATACATACATAGCAATAATAACACTTCGAATTGGTGAGAGCAACTCCATTTACGTCATAAAAATGCGTCGCATTAATCGATTGTATATAAATACATATACATATATACTAGCTAGCTAGAGATGCTAGCGCCTTACATCAAAGTCAAGCCAGCCGGATAAAAAACTGCGCAGCACTGACTACGAATGCCGGTGACGAGCCTCCTACACACACGCCTGCACGTGGCGCACGCTGCCATACATACATGCATACACACATACATTGATACATAGTAGGCGTAGTGTTATACGCACGAGCACACACAGGCATACGCCAAACAAACCAGTTTGCATGCGCGCCGTATAACAGTTTCGCTGTCGGCGTCGCTGCCGCCCAAGCAGCGGCGGTCGAAAAGGACAAACTCAAGGGCAATCCATTGCTCGGGCCGCACAACGGAACAAAGGCCCGTCATCAGGAGTGCGGCACTAGGTGAATATAAAATTCAAGCAAATATACCAAAATACGCACACATACACAGGTCCTATGCCGCCACAAATACTTGTGTAGTTATAAATACATATATGTATGTATGTGCCGCTCATTGTGCGTATATTTTATAAAACTAACTGAACCGATTACACAATCCCAATCCGACATTACCTCATACGTCATGGTGCTAACCAAAAGTCCTTCCTACTAAACTAGAGAGTTTGACATTTGTGAGCTGCCCACGCCGTCGAAACGCCCACACACACTCACACAAATAAGCACGCTACTTACTCTCTCTTCCACTTGCTCTCGCTCTCGCTCTCGCTCTCGTTTGGTATGCTTTTTGAGGTTAAATTCGAACTGTCATTTAGCATTTAATCTACATACATATTTGGAAAAAATAGACAGAATCAATGTCAATTGTCTTATCATTCTCGACTCGTCTCGTGCCCTGCAGCCTCTGGACTTATGTTTACTACAATTTTGCTACGAATCGAAAAAAAAAAAAAACAGGAAAAATAAAATTTCCACTGCGCACGCACTAGAACCGGAATCAGTTCTAGCCGGTTAGCTCCACCCTCTGCCCCTCTTCCGGCGGCAGCAGACGACATTCATTAGCCGGGCGAGGCAGCCGGAAATGTGTATTGATTGGATCGTTGGGCATCCTTTGTCAAATAGCCCTTCTGCCATTAGCTGCCATTGCAATTTTCCAATTCTCACAAGTTCAGCGCATTTTCCCAACTAAGAGATGGTGGTAAATGATATGTGTATGCACACACACACACACATAGGTATATATATTAAGGTATGATATACCATTGACTTCGACATTCCCATTCCCATTCCCATCCAGAGTCCACTTTGCTTGCTGCTGATAATTGATAAGCTACACGTCCGGGATACTTGAACATATGCCCATTTGGGCAATCAGGCGGGGCATATACAGAATTATAGATATACGTATTATATATAGATCGCACTAGAGCGCACTCGTCGCATGCCTTAGATATATACATACATCTGTGTGTACTTATGTACGCTTGTACTCAGGTACCCATAGCTATTTATATGATAGCATCTGATAAAGATCTGGGTTCGGGCTCGTTTCGTTTCCTATACCCACATCGGCTCTACCCCCATTTGAGTGCCATTTGAAGTGTTGATTATCGCTTAATGAGTCGGTTTTTTATTTGCTTATTTGTTTTTGCGCTCTTTTTTTTATAGAAAGAAACATGAATTCATTTGCCTGGCAATGCCAATGCCAGTTGAAAAGGTTCCTGACCGTCCTTATCAATAGACACCGCAGCGAACGCGCATTTTTTGCACTTTCCATTTCGTCCAGTACGCGGTAATTGACTGCGATTGCATCAAATTGACTTGAATGCATTTGATTGTGATTGCCCGACACCCATTCCCCCCATTTCCCCCATTCGCTCCTTTCCTCTGACAGAATCTGACTAAAAATACGAATGACTAGCGAGCATTTTCTTTATATTGTATATAAATACATATATTGTACGCATTGTCGTCGGATTACTTAACGTTACTTAGTAATCTCTCATTTCGAGCCTGCATTGAGTCATCTCTCGTTGCGTCTGCGTTGGCTTTGTGAGCTCTCTAATAAGCAATTCTATCATTCTGTTCCTTATTCATTCAGGACAAGGCTTTGGCTGTGGTCTACGTATTATACCCTGAATGGGTTTTGTGGCAGGGCGACAAGCTGAGTCGATTTAGCCCTGTCCGTCGGTCCGCATGTTTGTTTTCTTCTACTCATGATTTAGTCGAGCTAGTTTAAGTCATTCATTTAATGAATGCTTAAGCTTTACTCATGATTAACTCAACACTTAAACCACATTTAAATTGTTACTCTTTAACCACGCCAACTTTGCTGCTTGGTTGTTGTTATATCTATTTGTTACTCCCTAGCAAACTGGCTCTTAGTCCTCACTGGAAACTACATATGATCTCTCCGGCACTCGACTCGCCGCTAATCACTCGCCATTCCCAACTCGTTACTTGTCATTCGGTACTCGTCCCTTTATGCTTTTTGCTTTCTCCACATTCGTCAGTCATTTTGTATACCTCTTTTTCATTCGATATTCCTCATATTTCGCTCGTCAATCTCTAAAAAAAAACCCATCACTCATTTTTCTTTATTATTCATTCATCAATGAAATAGTCTCACTCTTCACTCGTCATTCATTATTCATCTTTTTCATTCATGTCACACTCATTGTCCTTTATTCACGCTCGGCTCTCTCGTCGGCTCCTATTGCAATCATAGTTCGTCATTCATGAATCTTCATTCATCATACATTATTCTTCACAGTCTCATGCTTCATCAGTCATCATTCACTAATCGTCACTCTTCATTCTTAATTCTGGCTTCTTCTTTCTTTACTCTTTATTCTTTATTCTTCATTCAACGTTATTTATTCTTAATTCTTCCTTCTTCCTTCTTCATTCTTTACTCTTTATTCTTCATTCAACATTATTTATTCGTAATTCTTCATTCAGTCTTCATACTTCATTTTTCATTCCTCCTTATTCACTCTTCTTTCTCTATTCTTAATTCTTCTTTCTTTATTTGTCATTGACTCGTAATGCTCGTCTTCCTTACTCGTTGTCCTCACTCGTCACTCGCTGAAAGCAGTTACGTCATACATACATACATACATGCATACATGCATACATACATACATACATACATACATACATACATACATACATACATACATACATACATACATACATACATGCATACATACATACATACATACATACATACATACATACATACATACATACATACATACATACATACATACATACATACATACATACACACATACATACATACATACATACATACATACATACATACATACATACATACATACATACATACACACATACATACATACACACATACATACATACATACATACATACATACATACATACATACACACATACATACATACATACATACATACATACATACATACATACATACATACATACATACATACATACATACATACACACATACATACACACATACATACACACATACATACATACAACACATACATACACACATACATACATACTTGCATACACACACACATACATACATACATACATGCATACATGCATACATACATACATACATACATACATACATACATACATACATACATACATACATACATACATACACACATACATACATACACACATACATACATACATACATACATACATACATACATACATACATACATACATACATACATACATACACACATACATACACACATACATACACACATACATACATACAACACATACATACACACATACATACATACTTGCATACACACACACATACATACATACATACATACATACATGCATACATGCATACATACATACATACATACATACATACATACATACATACATACATACATACATACACACATACATACATACATACATACATACATACATACATACACACATACATACATACATACATACGTACATACATACATATATATGTATGTATATACCCCAATTCCAAAGGTGCTTTTGAGAGCTGCCTTTGAGACTAAATATTTGTTTGGCCATTAACTTATCGCCCACAACAACAACAACAGCTACAACAACTACAACAACAATAATAATAATAATAGCAAAAATAGCGACAACATTGTTGATAGCCCACCTAGCTGACCCGCTGGCCTCTCGTAAATCGTACGTAACACTCGCTCCGAAATTCGCATGCCACATTGCCCGATCGCATTGTCTATATGACCGCGCCATAAATGTGTTTTATTGTTTATAATCATAAATAAGATTGTGCCACGAGCTGTTTACGTTTATATCTCTCTGTCTCTGTAAATGAGATTATGAATTGGTGGGGATTTGGCTCTACGATGCATACATACATACATATGCATATGCATATACATATATATATGTACATATACTCTGTATACATACATACATATATACATAATTACATACTCGCAACTATGAATGTCATACAGACGACGCTACCTTGACTCGAGCTCAGTCCCAAACTGAGATTGAGCTCATCTTGACCCTTGCACCCAGCCACCGGCAGTTGCCTCTTATCAGCACTTGCCCCATCTGCGACAGCCCTGGCCATCATCTCGCGGCACACTTTGCCTGTGGCCATCGGCCCACCAGTTCCCATCAGTTGAGCCCCACACATTCACATTCACGAGCTTTTACTACGCGAGCAGCGACAATTGCGCAGTTCTCAGTCTCAGTCTCAGTCTCAGTTCTCAGAGTCGGTCTCAGTCTCAGCCAATCGCCGGCTCCCGTTGCATTCTCAATGAGACGTAACGCGAACACAACAACAACAACAGCAACAACAACAACAATGCGGGCATACTAATGCATCGTTGCGCCGTAGATGCGATCCAGTACGTAATCATTACGTCGTAATGTAATACACGATTTACTGCTAAATACAAATGCATGCATTCGTATATAGCTGGAGGTGGGACCTGTCTTTCTATAAGAGGCATCTACCATTCCATTAAGTGCATATACAATATGTGGATATACTTATAAGTGTTCAAGGTTATTTAATTTTGATTAGTAATTTCAGCAGATCTCACTATTCGATGCATCTCTCCTAGTCTTTCTTTCTTTCTCTCTCTTTTATTTCTTTTATGGATATTCCTCCAGCATGATAGATAGGGCTCTCTCTCTCCCTATATATATATATATATCTTTCTCCCTATCTATCTATATATATCTCTCTTTATCTCCGTATAGCTCTTATTTGCTATCACTCTCTCTTTCGCGCTATTTCTGTTTTTGGTTGTCTTTCGCGCTCTGTCTCTCCCATTCCCTCTTCCCTTCTCTCTCTCTCTCTCTCTCTCTCTCTGCCTGCGTTTCTCTCTCCGTTAGTCTTTCTCTCTCTCTCTTTCTCTTACAACATCTCGCTCTCGTTCTCTCTGTCTCTCTTTCTGTCTTTCTACCTATTTCGTCTTTCTTTCTCTGCCTCTATTTGGCTCCATACCTTTTTCTCTCTTTCTATCTTTCCTTTTTTCCTAGTCCGTCTGTCTTTTGCCTAGTCTCTCTGTTTCCCCTCTTACTTTCTCCGTTTCTCTTTTGTATTTTTGCCTGTCTTTTTCTTACCTTTTATCACTATTTTCTTCCTTCCCCTCACTCTCTTCATCCCAATCTCTCTATCTCTCCATACTCTCTTTATCCCAAACTCTCTCTCTCTCTCTATATATATATATATATATATATATATATATTTCTGCAAGAGCTTTGCACTTAAAGAACTTTGTAGTTTCAACTCATTCCCGAAATGACCAATAAAAGCTGACACAATTGGACTTTGTGTCTTTTTATATGCAGTCTGGTTTAGCTCACACATATTTCATGGACTTTTACCAATACGTACGACTTTCATAGATTCTTATTTCACAACTTTAAACAAATTTGTGCAGCTGAAATTCAATCTCAAGTTTCTTTTTTGCTCGAGTCATACAATGGAATTCTAGCTTCCATTGATATAGACGGTATTTCGGTTCTTTGGGATCATTTCTATACATTTTTTTTTTATACCCTGAACCCATTAAAAATGGGAAATGGTTTTCAGGGTATAATGGTTTTGTACTTTTTTTTCAACTCCAGCAACAAAAAAAAAAAAAAATGTTATGGCTTTGTTGAGTACCGAAACAATATGAATTTGTTAATTACTATGGGAGAGACTCACTGAAGTGAGGGTATTTTTATAAATTGTTGCTAACTATTATGTCAAGCACAACTATTATATCAAGATCTTTACTACATGCCTAGCGCATCGTGACTCCATCTCTAAAGTTTATAGCTATGTACATATGTATGTACACATAATACGTCTTTTTCGAAGCAATTCTCTTAATATTTTAGCTAAAGTTTTTTATACTTGTATATGTATGTATATCTTTAAGAATCTTTAGCTTTTATAGTTTTGCTGATAATAATAGTATTCACTCCATTAAGTCTATTGATTTACTCTCCTGCCACACCCTTTGTGGGCGTATTCATATCACTATTGTATATTTAATTGTAGGAAGAGTAACTATTCTAGATTTTGTATTCACACTGTAATTCAGTTACCATCCATAAATCGAAGCCGTAGCTATTCGACTTTGCTCAGTTAGTATTACTCATAGCTAAATCTAATTATTATTTAGAGGCAATTTAGTATGTACTATATGGTATATATTATATAACTGTGTATACAGTAAAGTATTTAGTAATTAGATGATCTGGTTCGGAAATTGTATTTTGACAAACGTCAATTGCATGCATTCCGCCCATACATACAATACAATATGTACCTATAGCTTATCAGCCAGACTAATTGCTGGCCCAAACACCTGAACAACTGTTTGAGTAAACCTGAATGCAGTTGAATAGCTCTCGGTTGTTGTTGCGATATCCCTAGTTAAGAAAACAAATAATCGCATACCGAAACCAAGTTCTATAAAACGCTAGGCGAATATCAGATGTATCATAAAACTTAGAGGTCTATCTAGAAACTATACGGCCACCATTTTTTCGATTAGCAATGCCCCCGAGAGATTTACATACATATATAATTGTTGATCAATGGATTTGGAAGCTCTAATCTATAATACTGTGATAGATCGAGTTTCCGCTTGATATTGTTATTCGCTATAAATTTTCAGTTTGTACCTCGAATACAAAGCTCAAAGTGTATTAGGATCTATACTATGTAAACAGTTTATGGTAATACTTAATTTGTCAGCCATTTAATGGGCACTTCACCATATAAACTATAGATTTTTATATGACGATGGCCGAGTAAAAATTGCAAATTCCATTTCTCTAGCTGCCACTACTTGCCCAATAATAGAGTTTAAGTTGTAAAGTTGTATAAGATAACTATAATAAATAAATAAATCATAAATCTGAATACTTTGTGAAACAGGTGTCCGAATGATTTATATAGTATGTGAAAATTGCAAGTCTCCAGATGCAAATACTTACAAAATCAGTATGCTCCATTAACTATATGAACGGGTATTGAAACAGTCGATAATTTTAATTTGAGAAAAGACTAATTTAATGCAAATATTGTAGATTGCCATGTAGTTCTGGAGCAGGTTAAATTAGCTCTTTTTTAACCAAGTTTGTCATGAAGTCATTGAATATGTTAAATTCCGCATGTTAAGAACTTTTTATACCCTGAACCCATTGAAAATGGGAAATCAGGGTATAATCTGGTTTTGTTAAAATGTATGTAACAGGCAGAAGGAGGCGTGGCAGACCCCACAAAGTATATATATTCTTGATCAGGGTGACGAGCTGAGTCGATTTGGCCCTGTCCGTCGGTCTGTCCGTATGATTGAACGCGTCGATTTCAGAAGATATAAGAGCTAATGACTTGAACTTTTTTTAAAATGACCGTATATAGCGCGCGCATATTGAGTTTATCACCAAAAATCGATAACTCATCTCGTTATTTTTTTGTTCGATAAAAAGCCTTATCGAAAGTCAGCTATAAAATTATATCTCCTACATCTTTAGAGCTAGAGTATCCAAATTTTAAATGTAGATTCATATGTACGTTATAGAATTTTGATGTTTATTAAATTTCACCCCCCACCCCTATATCCAACCCCTCACCCATAAGTTTGTAAAAGGCTTATTTCAAGTACTAGAGAGTTGAGCTTCGGCACATACACGCATCCACAAGAAAAGTTATTAAACAATAAAGTTCCCATGGTAAGCCCACACTGCAGCCCATGCGTGTTTATGCGTGCGCGCCTATGTGTGTCTATGTGTGTGTGTCTATGCATGTGTGTGTGTGTGACGCGAAGAATTATTGAAATATCAGTTCTCCGAAGGGGATTTCCTAGTCGAGCAGTCTCGACTAGAGCTTTCTTACTTGTTAAAGCTCTTTTTGTGACCAAGTTTGTCATGAAGTCAATGCACATGTTAAGTTCCGCATGTTAATTTTGCCAAGAGCTTTCAAAGTTATATACAGTATATAGGATATGCAACGAATAGTGTTGAAACGCAATTAGCTGCAGTCGCTGCAGTCGCTGCAGTCGCTGCAGTCGCTGTCGTTGCAGTTGTTCTTTGAACCAGTTCAAATGAGCGCGCACAGACATACATAGTTAGTAAATGACAAAGCCGAAGCGATTTCGCTGAATGAATGGACGATTGTTTATAAACAATGATTATGCATAAACAACAAGCTCAACTGCGAGCTGACTGCGAGCAGACGTCGCAACGGGCATATTAGCTGCATGAATGACCTACAATTGAAATGCATTGCTAAAGGCGCATTTCCGCACATTTGCTCAATGCGAATTGAGTCTATGAACAAATATGCCTAGGTAATACATGTATATATTACATGTACGTCTTGAATGTAATGAGTATATATGTATGTATGTATATATACATATATATATTTGTTTACATTGCTTATATGAGAAATGCAGAAACGTGATCTATTTCATGTGAGTCTCAGCGACGCTTTTCGTGGTTATCAGGCGAATGTATTTGTTGTTCCAATTATTGCTATGGCTCGTCATTGTCATTGTTTATTGTTATTTTACACATAGGTTGTTGTTTACGTTCTTTCATCTATTGGCTACCCAGTCGATAGGTGTATAATTGCACAGAGACAGAGAGAGAGAGAGAGAGAAACCCAGACGATTTGCGGTTTGAGCTATTGTTTCTGCCATCAACAAGATCTAGATTACAATGCCAATGGATATTATTATTATATGCCCGACAATCGTCGCAAATCAGTTATATATACAAATCGCCATAAATATACATACATATATACATATGTACATATACATATAACTAAATTTGTAAACGTCTATAATTTGCCTGTCCGATTCGGGTGCTTCGCAGGCAGCTCAAATTGACTCAAGTGCTTCGTTGATATAATAAAATTGTATCCCATGCATTTCTCTAGCCACATCTTTAAAAAACAATTAATTCAATGAATATTTTCATACATACATATATGTATATATAGATGATATATGTATGTATATACACATCTGTGTCTACATACATATAGTGTAGCATGTAGTTCAAGGCGGTTCCCTCCGGGAACTCTCGAGCTGGCGACGCTCAATTGTTTTGTATTGGTGGCCAACCAATTGGCCGGTTAAGTGTTTAGCGAGCGTCTGTTCCCTCGCCCAATCAGGGGCTGGGCATGGCCCTGATCTTGTAAGATCTGGAAACAACCGTATTCTCGCTGACTTTCGACTGCCCTCAAGCAAAGTTATCGGTTATCGATTAGCGTTCTTCGTGCCTTGGCCTTTCTCTGCGACAAATGCTTCAGATCGCTGTTGCTTCAGCTCACCCTGCCTGCCCCCCTAAAATCAATTTGAGAATTTGTGCTGATTTCGAGTGATCATTATTAATCAATTTCAGAAGAAAACTCTTCGCTGCGACACCGAAAATTTCTAGCTATTTTTGAGCTGCAAATTTAGAAAAAAAACAATATTTATATGTATTACTGTACATTCATTTTTCCATATTATATAATAATTTTTAAAATATTTGTTCATATCCTGTTTTTTATTTTCGATTTTTATCTTATTTTTATGTATTAATTTTTGTTCTCTGTCTAACTGTTGTTTATTATTTTGTTCTTCTTCTATCAATATTTTTGCATTTTCCTCTTTGATTCTCTATTTCTCTGTTTCAGTGCTTTTCTCGATCTCTTCCTCATTCTCATTCTCGCTCTTTTTGTATTCTGTTTTCTCTCCATCTCCATCTTTATTTCTCTCTCACTCTTTCTCTCTATGTCTCGCTCCCGCACTCAGTCTCTATCTCACTCTCTCCGTCTCTCTCACTCGCTCTCCATATGCATACATACATACATATATCCCATTCTCGTGCTTCTTTCTTTATTTCTCTATCTATCACTCCCTCTCTCTCTCTCGTTCGCTCTCTTATCTCTCTCTCTTTCTCCCTCTCTCTCTCTCTCTCTCTCTCTCTATCTCTCAGGATCGTTTTCTATATCTATCTCTTTCTCGTGTGCTATCTCATCCCCACACCCTTTCCTCCGCCCTTATGCTTCGAGCATTGGCTGTAATCAGCTTACCTTGCCCAACACCTGCCCTTTGGACTCGCTGAGTTTTCACTTTCCCGTGCTAATTGCTAAATATATGTAATTAAAATCAGTTGGTGTACATGTAATTTGCAATAAAACACAAAAAAGATTAAAAAATAATCGTTAAAAAAAAAACGAAAACAAAATATGTAAAATAAAACAGCAAAAAACAATCATCCGTAAACATTTGTGCAATATTTTTTTAATTATAAAATATTGCAATGAGCAAACAATGACAGCGCCGGCAGCGACGCTGACGCCAGCAGCGCACCGCAGCGCAACAAAAGAAAGAGTGCGAGTGATAAAGAGAGAGAGAGACGGACGAAGACGGAGACGATGGCAGCGCCTTTCAATTAAACATTAAAAACAGCTCACAATCTAATTTGACAATAAAAATGTTTCCATAATAAACCAAAAAAAAAAAAAAAAAAACACTAACAGAAAAAAAGTACTCTAAATAATTTGCAGTTGTGTGTAATAAAATAATAACGGCAATCATTCAAAGAAAAAAAGCACAACAACAACAACAATGAGGAAATTGCGTCGTGACTTAATATTTGGTTGTTGTGGCTGAAAATGTATACACTGCAAAAGAGCATATCCATTCTGTGATAAATGATGTAACGCCTAGGCAAGGAGATCAAATGAAGTTGGAGGACTTACCTCTCTGACTTCACCATATAACTATGTAAGCATTTGTACATACATATATATGCTTATAATAACTGTTCAATGCATTAACCAATTACTTCCACTTTATTTGCAGTCAAATACTCTGATTTATGTAACTATGCAGCGTATGTATGTAACTATTCAAAGTGCGGCCTGTCGTCGAGCAAAGTTTCTTCTTTGCTTCTCTTTTTTTTTTGGCAAACTAGTATTGCGACCCAGTAGCCAATTTGAAGCATCATAATTACCTGTTTATTTAGCGAGCTTTATCTTTTTGCGAATTATCTATCTGCATGACTGCTGTCTATCTGCAATTAGGCTCTCTCGTTATTGCTGCTGTTGTTGTTTAGATTGTTGTTATTTTTAGCTCGTCATGCACCGATTATAACCGTTTTTGCAGATTTCTTATGCTAGATCTCTCTTCAAACTCACTATCTCCCTTCCATCTGCCTTATTTGCATTTCACTCTAAGGAAAAGTACAAAAGTTGCAAAATGTATATGCTCAACCTAAGCATATGTACGTTTCACTTAAGAAATGAATCATCATGTTCATTTGCATGCTGCAGCTGCATTCATAGCTCCTCTTCCTGAAAGTATGCAGTAGATTGTTTTGTTCGTAAGTCTTGCAATCCTATACAAAATGAAGAATATTATAGCTATGATAAATTAGGGTAAAGGCTGAGCACAGATGGGTATTATATCCATCAAAACTTACATTTGGTGCGAAATGCAGCTAGATACCTCATATTACTATCGATGTTATCAAGTATAAGCCCCGTTAACTGCACTTATAGATAGTTCAGCGTTATTAGTTAATACTAACGGATATAAGTAGATTATTAGTTAGTGTTTATGGATATTATTAGAGATATATACAAGCAAAAAGTATTGCAAAACGCAAGCTAATATAATATTTTCAATTAGTATTGATTAAGCTACAAATCTGCGTGTCTTCTATATATACTACATACATATGTATGTATGTATGTACATATATATTTAAAATGTGTTTATATTTTATTGGTTTTCAATGTACAAGTAAGAAGTCAACATTAGGTCCAATTCACCATGCAAATTGTCTACTGGGCATTCACATTTGCTTCGTGCTCTCCTTCCCCTTCTCTTTCCCTCTCTTGCACTTTGCTACATTTTAGTTAGACTGCAACAGGTGAAAAAAAAATGTTTAAAAATCATTTTTGTCGTGCTAAATACAAGTTTTATGTTTATATACTTGTGAATGTAAACATTAAATTTCACACACATACATATAGACATACATATGTATGTTTGTATGTATTTACGAACATGTTCGAATAATAGTTTCCAATTACTCTCGGCTAACTGTTTACTAAATTATCAACTCAAATCTCAATTTGCGTTGTCTGCATCCGTCGAATGGTTGACAGCAACAACGAACAACAATAACAACAACAACAACTCTGTTTTCGTCTCTCCCTCGCTCTTTGCCATATGATTAAGTGCAATGTTTTCAATATTGTTGGCACTCACATGATTCGCCTACGTTTACGTTTTCACACTTTCAAGAACTGCACTTGGCATTTGCATAACCAGCACGAAAAGGAAGATAAACAGAGAGCACAAGAATGAGAGAGAATGAGCACAAGAGATCAGCGCCGTTGCCAACGCTAATGTCTAACAGAGTTGCCAACTGAACCGAACAGCAAGCGTTGGCAAACGCAAACAATTCGTCAAATTCATTCGCATGTGTCAAATTCGTATAAAAAATGCGTCAATTTATGCGATTCATGCAATTTTAGCAATAAACACAGACTTTTGATGGAATGTGCAGATGTTTCAATATGTGAGTATCCAATAGAGCGTAGATCATGCCAACTGCAGGGTATTTGCAAAGTGGGCATCGTACTAAACGGTCAGGCGTTACTGCAAGTGGGCGTGCCTGTCGCCTTTGTCCGCCCTTCACAATACAAATGTACATATGTATGTATGTGTGTATGTATCACAGCCGCTTGCTCTTCGCTCTGCCCGCTCTGCACGTTCTACACTAACCGTTAGCTTAATTGCGTATTTTGTTTTCATTCTATGCTCGATAATGAAAAATAAAAAACAAGAATGAAAACTACAATATTGCTCTTTAAATTTAGACATTTATTTTTACACTGTTTGTTTTCTCTTTTCCCTCGTTTTATTGCCGCACAAAAACAACAAGTAAAGTGCGAAACAACACAGAAAACAAATTTGCTAAATCGGCGCTAAATTAACTCAAGATCGCGACATAACGAAATAACAAAATGTCAAAGTATTTGCTGATAAATAGTTTCTGCGGCCTGTCTACGGGCTGCTGGCCGCCCACTGACGCAGGCGATCGGGCAAGGATTATATAGATGTCTATATCTACATACATTATAGAAACATATGCATATACATACATACATATGTATGTATGTATGTGTGTGTGTGTGTGTATGTATGTATAGCCCATAAACATTTTATGCTCGTGTCGAGATTTGTATGGGTTTTTCAGGCATATGTACATATGTATGTATGTCGTCTTTCGTATCTAAAATGTCGTATACTTATAAAAATGGATTGGATTGAAAAGTCTGGAAATCAGTTTTGGATTGTATATTGCGTGTTTTTCGAATGCAAATTATTTACTGAATACACATAAATAGGGCGATACACTTTACAGGGTATGCGCTAGTCGCTAGGTTGGCATCAGACATCAATCTTTGGCGATTCCGCAGCCCAGAGTCATTATCAATATCTCATTAGCTCATCAAGTAAGCACTACGTATTTGCCTAGTATTTTGTCCTTCAATCTGTGCACAGTTTGCATATAATTTGTCACATACATATATATGTATTTGCTTTTATGGCTTCCACATAAGTTTGGACCTAATCTATTTATATAAATATATAAATATGAATATGTGCATATGTATATTAACAAAGAATTAAATCAGTAAATGGAAAAACCCCAAGAATCGCGTCATAGATTTCGCAAAAATCGACATTTCCACCGAATAAATCCCGCATTCAGTATCCAGAATTAAAAGTGAAAACAAATCTATGCACAACTACTTCCCCAAAACTAAAGTTCACAATCCACTTCACAATTCCCACAATGTGCAATAACCTTCCACAGTCTACATTTAGAGTCCACATAAATATAATTCACGAAGCCGCATCCTTAATCCACATCCATGTCGAGTGCCGCATCCAGAATCCACAAGTCACAGTCCACATTCTACATTGTGAAACACCGCGCATTCACACTCACAATCCACATTCATAGTCATATTACGATTTGCATTTGAATTTTTTATTGCGCTCCGACTGAAATGATTCGCCAGCCTTTTAAACGTGATCTGTGCAATGCATTCTATATATATGTAAGTCTGTACGTGTGGTCTCTATGTACATACATATGTATGTATATTTATACCAAAGCAATCCAGCTCCGTAGATAGGGGATCGTGGATCGCGTATCGGGGATCGGAGATCGGGGACTGGTGACTGGGTCAGGGAATTTACATGTGGCTGGCAATTTTAATAAAAACAACTTTCGCGGAACTTGCGAAAGTTCCCAGCTTGCGGTCACAAAAGTATCGATATGACTGCAGTAAAGCTAGCTAAGATTTCGAATAATGATACAAATGATAATAGTAACACGAAGTTGAATTGCTAATAATGCATATGCATATATGTATGTATGTATGTATTTAGGAAAACTAATTAAATTTGATTATTGATATTGGAACCATATGATCACCTTCTTTATATATACATACATGTAATTCTTTGTGATAAACTTAGAACACCCACTGTAGATATTCATATGTACATATGTACATACCTAGTTACAAATACAACAAATATTTATGAACAACAAATCAAACAACAGTAAATCAATCTATTTGAGCAGTGTCTGGCAATAAATATTCCGGACTCTACACAACAGTGAGCGGTGAAGGGTGTGGCGCTGTGGAGCAGGAGGCTGCGACCGGAATTTGTTTGAGCACTCAAACCTTCCGCCCGCTGGAACAATTCGCCACAAAGGCAACTCAGCTCGATCGATTGTCTGCGACGCGTCGCGTCGATCGGATCCATGTGGTGCAATTCAAATGCGTCAATCGAAACGAAACGTAACGAATTGAAATCATTTTTAATTGGGCCAGTCCAGTTCGGCTTGTGACTAAGGCGACAGTCATTGCAATTGTTGGTGTTTAATTTCCTATATGTAGGCTGCATTAATAGCTATAACAACAGTTGCTATTCTCGTCAATGTTTCATCAATTAGTATCGATGCGGCGGCTTCGCCCAGAGCGCCGGCATTCAACAACTGGCAGACGAAAAAAAAGAAAAGACAAAAACAAAAATAAAATTGATACAATTGCGTCATGTGATCTTCCAGCGATGGCACGTGACAATTTCCAGTGCGTGCATCCCTCTCTCTCTCTCTCTCTTCCTCTCCCACCACACTCTCCTTGACAGCTGGCCAAAGAGCGCACTCTCCTGTTGAGTGCAAGCACTTTGCGTGTGTGCTTGTGTGTGTGTGAGTGGCTCTCCTTTTACACCCTGTTGCAACTTGAAAGACTTGCCTGCGAGAAAGAGACAAATGGTTTCGTTTTCGCTTGTTTCTCAGCTTGTTTTTTAAATCATTTTATTGTTTTTTGTTTCGAAATCATTTTGTCATATCTGTTTCACTTGTTGTTCTCTGCTCGCTAAATTCTGTTCACCTGTTAAAATATTCCTCTTACACTGTGGCTCTGTATGTGTATATCGGTGTGTGTGTGTTTATGTGAGTTTCTCTCTGTTTGTGTGTAGCTTAACAATAAAATTTCTTCAACTTGGGTCTCTGCCGCACTCATCTTGCGCCGCACTTGTATCGATCCTGTATCCATCAATCGATTAGTTAGTCATTCATTATCATTATCAGGGCTAACTTAAATTTTTTAACATTTTCATGAAAAATATAAACACGATTTTTGCTTAATTTTCGTTTTTTTTCTCAACAGTGAGTTGTGTTGTTGCTTGGCTAAGTTTATTAAAAATACATGGCAAAAAAAAGTTGATTATATTCTTTGATTTTTTGTTTTTCTTCTCTTTTTCATTTCTTTTTCATTTGTAATTATTTTTAACATGCAATGCGTCGCCTGCGCGCAGTTGCCAAAATACGCCTTAAAATACCAACAAACAAGTGGAGAAAAATATGCAGCAAATAAATAAAAAAAGAAAAAAAAAGGAAAAATACCACTGAAAAGATTGCAGAAAAAAGAAAACCAAAATAAAATTTACGCTTGCAGCTAGCAGAAAAATGATCAATTGTGTTTATATTTTATTTATGTAGGTGTATGTGTGTGTTTGTTTTTTTCTCATTTTTTCGTAAATGTATATAAGGTTGTCTCGTATATATTTAGGACTCTTTAAGGTACCTTTTTCTCACCGTTTATAACATTTAAAACTACATAATAATTAAGCACTAAACTAGACATATATATGTATATATACATTTACATACATACATACATATATGTAGCAACTGTTTGCTTATATATTGAAACAAAATAAAAAAAATTGTTTAGCTGCTTATAAGATAGTCAAAAAAAAAAAGTCAACTAAAGAAAGACAAAAATACATCGAAATAGTGGCTAAATAAGCTGTATGTATTATCATATAACGCTTCACAATATATATATTTACTAATTATAAACATTTACAATTACAAAACACATTCCTTTCTGTGTTAATATTTTTCTTTTTCCATCTTTTTTAATTTTTTTGTTTTTCTCTTTTTTAGTGTTTAACTAGTAGTTTTTATAAACAACGTGCGATTTTCTAGTTTCCATTTTGTCTTGTCCTGGCTTAGGATATGATGATGCTTGTAGCACAGTATAACACTTTTTGGCGGCGCATGAAAGTGCGCTACACGTTTTTTCCTTCTTTCTTTTTTGCCTATTCTTGCTCAGCATTCGCTTAAATTTTGTTTTAGGATTTGCCAATTCGTAATCGAAAAAATGTTTAATTTTTTTGTTTTTGTTTTTTAAATTTGTTTTGCCATTTTAATAAGAAATTGCCCGATATATTCAATTATATATCTTATAAGTGTATAAATATGCGTATGTGTATGTGGGTGTATTGTAAAATATATAACAATTGTTGTTGCTCATTTTTTATACAAAATCGAGAATCGATTATTCAACCAAATAAATTAGACATACAAATAATTTATTTAATTAATGGAGAGATAGGTGTAGAAAGAGATAGAGCAAAACTATAGTTACTAAAACAAAGTAACAAAAAAGAAAATAAGAAATAACGAAAATAATGAATGAACAGAAATTAAGAATAATTGCTAAAGCATACACTTTCCATTATTTTAGCGCGTTTTTCTCTCTTTTGTTTTTTGCTTTTTTGTCTAAGAACTTGCCTAATTTAAATACTAAGAAGCGCCCCGCGTTGGCGCTACCTGGCGGCAGCGAGTGGCGCCTCCGCAGCGGCGGCAAAGGAAACTAACTCATTTTTCGCCTTAAGAATTTGCAATTCGAAATTCGAAATTCGAGAATTCGAAAATTGATCGAATTCGAACTCAATTGATTGGTTTTGCTTAGTTTAGCAACTGCGACGCCGATTCCGATTACGATAACGATAACGATTACAATTACAATAACGATTGCGATTGCCAACCGTTTACTTGCTATTGAGTATGTCGTCTCGACAGGCAACAGCCGCCACCAGCGCCGCACCGCGTCCAGATCCATCCTCGGAGAGCATCAGATCGAACGTAATGCCCGGCTTGATCAGCTGCGTTATCTTCTCCACCATCAGATTGTGGAACTTGGGATGGAAACGGTAGACGCTGCCATCGACGCCGACCGTCACGTGGGGCTCGTCCATTTTGTTGATCAGCGTGGCGATGCCCGCGGAGACGAGGTGGGCCGCTCGCTTCGAGACGCACTCGCAGATATAGCGGACGTTGGCGCAGTCACCATCGGTGGCATTGGAGAGGCCCAGCTCCTCCAGCACCAGGCGGCAGTTGGTGTATGTTCCGGGCTCATCGGCCTCAATTTCGCTCACATATTTGGTGAAGAAGAGGCCACGCGTGAACAGCACCTCCGATCCTTGTCCATTGAAGAGCACGCCGTTCTGTGTCATCTTGACCAGCACCAGGCGCACCAGCTCACCCATGTACATGCCCGAGATCATCTTCTCGAATGTCTGCTTGCCGGGATTGATGCTGTGGCTGTCGATGTCGTTGTCGAATTCGGTGCGCACAAAGTCGAGTGCTCCATTGTCACCGAACGCGCCCCACTCCGTGTTGATGAGTACGTGCGGCTTGTGATTGTCGGCCATGTCGAAGAGCTCGGCCTCCTCGACCTTCTCCACGTAGCAGGCATTCGAGCCGGTGCCGACAATGAGGCCGATCTTGCAATTGTGGTTCTTCCAGGCGCAGCTCATCAGGGTGCCCGTCGTATCGTTGAGTATGGCACAGACATCGATTTGTACGTCGCCGCGGCGCGCGATCGCATCCTTGAGCAGCTGGACGACATCCTCGTTGACAACGCCGGCACAGTTGAAACCCTTAGTCCAGGTCTCGAGCAGGCCTTTGGTCAGGCCCAGCTGGCGCAGCGGGAACGAGAACGTGAATCCCAGTGGTAGGCGCTCCGAGTACACATTATGCTCGGCCATAAAATTGGACAAACATTCGGCAATATGATCGAACAGCTGACGGCCGGAGCCGATCATGATGTGCTGCGGTATCGCATAGATGCGCGACTCCATCTGGAAGTCGTTGTTCTCCTGCAGGTGGATGAGAAGCACACGGAAATTGGTGCCGCCCAGATCGAGGGCCAGGAACTTGCCGCGCTCATTGCCATTGGGCAGATCCTGGACGTAGGTAACGAAACACTTGACATTCGCCTTGGCGTGCGTGTCCTTGGCCAGGCCGCGCCTCACCTCGTGCAGTATGCGATAGCACAGCTCCTGCACCTGCTCATCGGTTAGCAACAGCTGCTGACATAACTCGTGCACCATTTTCTTTTTTTTCCGCTGCACTCGCACCAGCTGCTGATGTTTGTATTTGAATTGCATTTGCATTTGCGTTCGCTGTCGCCGCGGTCGCCGCAGTCGCCGAATTCGCTGCATTTGTCGCTTTACTCGTTTCGCTGCCGATAGTGAAGCTGACGCCGCTCGTCGCCGCCGTCGCCGCGGGCTGCACTCTTACATTGTCCGTTTCGTCGGTGCCTTTGCAGCCGTTGTGGCCATTCAGTTTTGTGGCTAGTCCGTTGCTATTTATAGAAACGCTGCGCATCGCGCCATTCAGCTGCTGCTGCTCTTGGTCCATGTCGTTGTAATTGCTGTTCCTTTTGATTTCGCTTTCGATTTAGCTATTGGCTTAAGTTTTGGCAGTCGCCTAACGGCAGTCACAGAGGCACTGGCACCCAAAAAAAAAATATATATATACTATATATGTATGTATATTTATTACAGAAACTTGTATTTTTGTGCACGCGCGTTTAGTTCGCGTATTCTTTTTTTTTTCGCTTGTTTATCGTACTTTTCTTTTCTTTTTTTTTTTTTTGCCGCCTTGTATTTTGCTAGTTTTGTGCGAGATTATTGTCTTTGTTTGCTTGAATTTTTATTTAAATTTTGTTTCTTTTTATTTGTTTGCGATTTTCGCTTTTAGTTGACTTTGCGTTGCTTTTCTGAAATACTTTTTTATTTTGTCTCGGCCGCTTTATTTTCGTCCGCTGCACGCGTCCACTGCTGTGAAACGTTTGTTACGGAATTATTCTCCGTGAAGCTCTGCCAGTTGCTTTACGCTGCCTTGCTACCGACGACGAGCGTGCGCTGTCGCCGCCAACGTCAGCGTCGTTTGTGTTTGTCTGTGTGCCTCCATATATATGGTGTGTGTACGTAGTGTACTTTGAAGGAACCTTGAAGGTCAAAATTGACAATTCGTATTGGAGAGGGCAGCATTTTCTGCTGGGCCTGCGTTCAAGATACAATATCGTGTACGTTAGTGTGCATATTGAGGGAGAGAGCGAGAGAATGAGCGCACAAAAGCATACATACATACACACACACATGCAAGCATACACATATGGAGAGCAAGAGAGCACATGTTGTGCCTAGACGCTTCATGAATGGCTGTTGTACGTACATATTAGGGGCGGCCAACGTTGCGGGCAGAGGTAGTAGCAGCGTTACCGCTGCTCTCACTGAAAGACGAAGCGGGAGAGCGGTCAGGTGTGTGTCGCAGACATTTTACCATCGTCAGCAAGGCATTGCACACTATACGCTCGCTCGGCTTATTGGTAAGCCCCGAATAGCTTGTGCATATCATATCTGTCATATCCATTGATATTTGTGAAATCGTTAAATTAAATGTTTATGAATGTATGTATGTGTGTGTAATAATAATAATGATATAATACTGCTATCATTTAAACATAGTTTAAACTTTTGATTGGGAAGTAGGTTATTTAAATGTCGCTATAGACTAAAAGTTTTTCAAATATTTCTGCGACTCTTTTTTGTATTTTCTGTTCGCTTCGTTACTACTGCCGTTGCCGCGTATAACAGTTTACGATAAGTTTACAAGAACAAGTTTGCATAGCTGTTCGCTGCCATCCAGTGCTCTGGAGCCTGCTAGCTCTCTTTGTTTTCTCCTTGACTGTATGTCTATATGTATGCACATTCAAGCATACATACATACATATAAGCACACGCCATGGAATTTTTTGTTGATGGTCGTTGCCTGCTTTTGGCGTTCGTGGGGCTCGTCTCGCACTTTCCGCTGTTGGTGTTCGCCTCCACTGCCATTGCATGTACAGATGTTTGTATGCACAGGCATGTACATACATATGTACATATGTGTATGTATGTCTTGCTGGTATGCATGTGTACAGCACATACATATGTGCGTGTGTTTGCACCATACATACATACCCATGTTTGCATGTGTACATACTCCTATATCTTACGTGCCGTCGTTGACGTTCGCACGTTCCAACAATACTCTGAAACGCATTGCCTGACCGACCGACTGTGTCTCTGTATTGGCAACTTCACTCAGCAGCCCTCGTACCTTTCTCTTTCTCTCTCTCTCTCTTGCTATGAAGTTCAACAAACATTACCCTAACTTCTCACCGCCGCTCGCTCACTTGACTTTTGTGCTCACCTAGTTCCAAGGAACTTACTTACTTTTTTGCATTTATTTTTTTTCTTTTTTAATTTTCATTACTCTTATTATTTCTTGCTCTTCGATTTTTAGACTTAGAGTATGACACATTTCTGCTTACCGAGAACACTTACCATGTGCTATACATGTGTGTGTGTGTGTGTGTGTGTACATGCATATGGACGTGCTTATCGCAAATGCCTATGTACATATACATACATACTACATACATTCGTATGGATGCATTGTAGTGTAGTTTGCATGATGTTGTTATTGTTGAAAGAGGCTCGGCTGTCGCAATGTGGTTTTTGCTATTGCAACGGTGGCTAGCATTTTGTCCCCGTGTTCACTCGCATGAATTGCAACAACAGTAATGACGTGATCATGTGAGTCGAGTCTTTGCTTGTGTGGGTGATGGCAGGCGTAATTGAAACGATACACAGATGCATGTGCATATGCATGTATGCATATGCCCACATGCTATGCACTTACATAAATATGCTCATACACACATATGTATGTACATAGTATATGTGTATTTGCGCAACAGACACACGCTCACATATTTGTGTGTATGCGCGTATGTTTGTGCGTGTGTGCCATGCATGCAATCAAATTCACAGACTAAGCGCGACAGGTTCGCACGTGTCTTTTTTCAACTACATACATATGTATGTATGTATGTATGTAGTTTCTTGACAAGACTAAACAACAATTAAAAACATGATAAGTACATATGTGTATATGATATGTACATATGTATATGAAAACAAATGACTTAGAACAATAACAAAACAGCATATGTGCATATGTTTATCTTTTCTAATACAAATACACATTGTACATACAATATGTACATACATACATACATACATTACCAAGTGGTTTCTTATCTGGCTAACGGAAATTGCTTAGAAAAAATGAAATACAAAATTCAAACGCTGACAAAATTGGTGGGCGTCGTCTGTGCCTACTAGGCACTGCCTAGTCACAGGGGCTGGACAAGTCTACTGCGTAGGTCATATAGAGTCAAGCAGAAATGTACAAGTATGCATGTACATACATACATACATACATATGTATGTATGTAGCATGCACTCGTACTTTGCCAGCTTGTGTGTTTGTATTTAAGAAGGCGAGAGCAGCCCCACTGCAAGACACTTGACTGCATTAACTGTAATTTTATAAAAATGTGACGAAATCCTGTTTCTGTTCATTCAAACCGGTTCGCTACGCATGAGGCTGTAGAGGCAAAGACTCGAACTCTTTGCGAACCAGCTGAACTGAACCGAGCTCAATTATTCAAGAGTTCCGCGAACCACTTAATGAATGCCACAGACAACTAAAATTAGAGTTGTTTATTTTTGCTCTCTCCTTGTGGCGTCCGTCCGTTGTTGGTTTACAACGCAATGCAGTCGCTGCCTCTGCCGCTGCCGCTGGCCGCCGTTGCTGTTGCTGCTGCTGCTGCTCAGTTAAGTTATTTGTTGTCCGCAATTGGGATCCAGATTTGGGGGCTCGCCCCGTTGTGTACACACATACAGGCATACACATGCGCCTACATATACACATGCGCTGCGTGCATGTGTTTGTGTGTGGAGGTTGGTCGCGCCGTTTTGCGCTTGCTCATCGACTCTGCCGCCTACGCGTGTGTCTGTGTGTGTGTCTGTGTGTGTAACTATAATACATATGCATATGCACATACATATATACATTCATACACATATTTGCCTGTGTGTGTGTGTGTGTGTGTGTGTTGTACATACAGAATAATTGATTTTTTATCGCTCGCTCTTCTAGTACATTTTGTTGTTGTATTTGCTGCCACGCGCAGCGCCTGCTATGACGTCAATGATGATGACGTCGTAAATGGTAAGATTTGTGAAACTCGCCCAAGCCCAGGGGTCAATGCAGCAATGCGGCACCTAACGGAATATTTTTGAATGTCGAGTTGACGAAAGAAGAAAATGAATAACGAAAGGCCTTCGATCTTTCTATCTCTCTGCCTCTGACTGAACAAAGTCATTAATTATAATATTCAGATTTTTGGCAACTTAAAGCGATTTCACGTGACGCTGCTGAGACTGCTTCCCACGCGGCAAAAAATGGCTAATATAAAAAACTGGCAGGTCACAAATCATTAGCAAATAAAATTTAAAAAAAGAAATAGAAAACAAGCTAAATACCACAACTCAAATACAAAACTATCAAAATTGTTAAAAGTAAATATAGAAAAACTAGAAAAATATACATATGTACATATGTATATACATACATATATGTACATTTGTATGTATGTATATATGAATATGCGTGCGGCATGCCAGTGCCTGTAATATAATGTCGAAAGGGGCGTGGCAGCTATTGTATCAGTGTTTTTTTTTTGTTTTTTATCAAGCTGATAATATTAATTTGATTTTAATTACTTATAATTTGGCCAAACCAGTTGCCGGGAAGTAGCGCCAATTTCACAGCGCATGAACTCGTTGGCGATTCGCCCCAAACTCCGATTGCATCAGCCTTTAAACTTCGGCAAGGTCAAACGCAAGCTCGCGTATAACAGTAACAGTTCTGCGATGAGCCACACACCATCTGTGCCCTTCAGCCCCCAGCAGCGCCGCTCTCATAACAATGGTTTGGGCTTAGAGCCCAAAATAGAGCGAGTAAGGCAAACAGAGTAAGAGAGGAAACCTGTTTTGCATGTGGCATGGTATGTGTGATATTTGTCCAAGTACCACTTATGCATGTATAACAGAAACAGGTTGGCTTCCATTTTTTAAAAGCCAGCTTTAAAGCACACAATTTTAAAGGCTTATCATCGTCCAAATAATCGACGGTAAAACAGTCACCTTGAACAAGCTTGGATTTCATCAGCACGTTTTGGACACATGTGCCACGAGCTAGTCGCGAGATTAGGCAAGGCCATGAACTGCCGGGTGAAACATGTGATTAAAAAGCCGGAGAGACGAAGGGCGCTCTATCCTATGTCAGCATAATCTACATAAATATTTACATATGTATGTGTGTATATGAATATACATAAGCATGGAATTGTAAATGGCTAATCTCAAAACAATACTTGAATGCTGCCCACAGCAACGGACACTTTGAATTTGAAACCAACCCGATTTAGAGTGTGGCAACGACTCAAGTGCTGCCAGACATGTTCAGTTTTTATAGCTACGGCAATATGGTTGCCTGCCCACCCGATAGGTATCGAGCTATCGACTAGCGTATCGATACAGTTTAGTTTAGCTAACACTGTTTTGCCCAGTTGACCAGCACTAGCACTCAGTTAGCTGGCAACGCAAAAAGAAACGGAAGAGCGGGAGGTGCTGGTTGTTGTTTTTTTTTTTTTTTGCGCCACACACGAAATACACCAGTCCGTGAAAAGTCAAACAACAATATTTTGCAAAAGTGCGATTAGCGAGTGAAGTGCAAGTGTGAACAATGACAACGTCCTCAATTAAACGACGCCGCTCACCCCACGCGACTCCCGCATCGAATGATGGGGAAAGTCTGGAGAATGACAACGACAACAACAGCAACAGAACCGACAGCAGCAACAGCAGGGCATTGCCCAACAATCGCATCAGCATCAGCAACAACATGTCCAAGCGCGATTCCGAGGAGGACAGCTGGGCATCCAAGGGCTATAGCTATATAAATCCGTTTGTGCATCGCATACAAATCGACGATCATATTGAAGTAGCCAAGGTGAGATTTCCCCTTTACGTTCACTCGTACTCGCACCCCCGCACGCCTTGCCGTCTTCAAGAAAGAGAAGAAAGCAAAAAAACAATATTAGTTTAAACACAGCTGACGTCGGGTTGCGTGGAATTGGAGGGGAGTGACTACAAAAGTGGTGTGAAATGTTATTTCAATTGTTGTTGTGGTTGTTGATATTATTGTTGTTGTTGCAGTTGTAGTTGTAGTTGTTATCGTTGACTAATGGCTGACCCACACATGCACACAAACGTGCAATATGTACACATTTCAAATGCAATGTTCTATATACATACATATACACAACAATCACACATACACACACACACACACACACACACACACACCAATACCTAAGCACGTATGAATTTGTATATGTGACCATAATTGCACTTGACCAAGTTGAGCCATCGAGGATGTCGATAGTCACACGTTTCATATTATCGATAGACATACATATGTACTTTCTTTTGCTGGGGCCCCCTTTATCTGTCATAGTTTCGCACGATGCCCCGGCGCCAACGTCGCTGTCAACGTCAGCGCCGAAGGCGTCGCTGCCAACTTAGCTGTGAAGACAAAAGCAGCGAAAATCGTACGATTTTTCATGTTGTCGTCTTATAGTTCCTGTTGTAGTTGTAGCAGTTGTTGTTGCTATTGTTGTTGTTGTTGCTGTTGTTGTTGCTTTTGCTTTCGTTTTTTTGCCGGTTCCTTGGGGCGTTTCGTTGCCATGTAGTTGTTGTAGTTGTTGTATACTAGCAACCGTTACTTATTTTTATTTTTGTTGCTGTAAGAGCACGCCTTCTGCTTTTTGCAGTTATTCTAGAGATGGGCTTGTGCCAAGTTTAGTCAATACGAACCGCAAGTCGAAAGCACGCACGATCAAACGAAAAGCAAGCAATTCTTTAATATTTGTGAAAATTCATTTTATATGTTATATTAATAAAAGTGTCTTTTTTAAAAACTATTTATTTAAATATAATAAAAACGAAATGAAATCGAACAAACATGTTTTATTCAGAATATCTCACTAGCAGTGTCAATATGCATACATATGCATATATATATGTATGTATGCATGTGTGTATCATCTCTAAGTTGGTATGCCAGAAGTGTTCCCGTTGCTAGTGCCGTTCTTGCCTGCCTAAACACAACCCCCACGACCACCTCCACTCACACCTGCTTACATATACATACATATACATAGTCTAGTGTAGTTGCTATTCGCAAAACGTTATTTAAGCAGCAAACGGAATTTTGTTGTAAATCTGTTTGTTTATCTTACAGTTAAGTTTTTTTTTTGCCTATTGTGTGGGAAGGTGATGGCAAGAGTGGGTAGGGGGGGGGGGGGTTGGAATAGGTTGCTGGTGGTGGATTACTCACTCTACAATTTTTTATATAAAAATACACATGTGTTACTAAATGTGAGGTTTCTATGATTAAAATGGCTCATTTGGCATAGCTAATCGTTCAGTGTCGTTAAGCACATGATATATGATATATACATAGGTATATATATGTACATACGTACATATCATATATCACGGCTGGATCATATATGTATGTACATACATACATATGTATGTATAAGATTGTAGACCAGGAAAATGTTGCTCTAAACTGTTTGAAATTCATTCTATACATAAATATTGGTATTTATATTTTAATTTTTTATTTTCAGATATATGAAACTTATATATAAACATATACTCAGAATTTATAGTTATATATACATATGTATATATGTATGTACATATGTATATGTGTCTATTTCCTGATCGTTTTTACCTTATCTCGCTGAGTCCGTTTTTCGTTTTAGTATGACGCATCAAACTTTTAATTGATTCAAAATAAATACACTTGAAATCGGAATTACTATAATGACCTTTAGCCTGGCCCACATACTATATACATACATACATACATATGTATATATACTTGTATATTCATGTACCATTATGCATATTAGTGAATAAAGCTCATCTTCAGGTCGAAACTAGTTTCAGCTTGCTCCAATTGCCTTGATCACCGAATCAAGGTCAAGCCGTCTCAAGATCTCTTAATGATATGCTTAGTTAAGGACAAGCACAAAAATATATGAATATGCATACCATGTCTCTATGCAACCAAGTTCGCCGTTTCCAAGAGCGTTATTTTAGTCTAAAATAAATAAAAATAAATCAAATTTACTATGTTATTCATGTTATTTATTGTAATTTTAAATTTAAATTAAAAGTGAAATTTGTTCCTTAAAATTTATTGCAATGAATTTTAAACTATTTTTTTTGTTGTTGTTATTTATTTGCATGTATGCATGTGAAGTATGTGCAAATATGCATCTCTTTATTCACATAAAAATAATTTGTATGATCAAAATATCATCTCTAGTATTTGAAATACGTGGAGCGAAAGGGGGCATGGTCTCCAAAATTCATAAATTACACAGTATTTGTATTCGTCACAGTAAAGCTGAAAGAAGCTAAAGAAAATGAGTTGAAATTATTGAAAATGATCGATAAATCAAAATGGGACAAGTTATCGAAATCAAATAACCATAAACTCTTACTTCGTATGGTATTTAAATGAATTCGGGGTATATCAATAAAGAAAACGTAATATGTATTAATTGTTTATATACACATTTATATTTTTATTTATTTATTTTTGTGTGTTTTAAAAGGTTTTATTTTTTGTTTTGTTTTTGTGCGAACTTTTTGAATGAAAGTAATAAGTAAAAAACTGAAATACATTCGATGTGTAGATTTTCCTATATTTTTGTCATTTGTGTTTTTTTTTTTATTGTTTATACTTAAGTATTGTCGCCATTAATAACATTCTAAGCCCATTTTCATTTGTTTCTGTTAACAGCGTGTTTCATTCCCATGCGTTTCTGTTGTCGCTTTTGTATTTTGATAACGGCAGTTCTGGTCAGGCAGAAAGAAGAAGACGTGGTCGATGATCAAGATGTGTTTAATCAAGACAATGGTGTAACAGGTGCACATGAATGAATGCTGAGATTGTAAACAATTTTATTATTTTCAATATGCTTAGTCATTAATTTTTCTTATTTTTCAGTTATAATATTAGAATGAAACTTATATGGATATGTATCATATATGTACATACATATACAATGAAGATCTGACAAAACTAATTGAGAAATTATGTGAAAGAACAGTATTGGACTTACGTAGCTATCTTCTAGGGTATCTTCTAGTCGTGCACTGCCGACTAAAGAACAACAATACTGAGTTCAGAATCTTATGGCTAATACTTGAACCTCTCTGCTCTACTAAACCGTTTTAAAAGTGATAAAAGACATAGTTACTTTCAATTGGAGAATCAAAATATATATAAATATAAATATTATAACAGTAATTTTAATTGAAATCTGATATTGAAATCCTATGTTTCCAATATACATGGTTAATCGACGCCTAGAACTTTCCCTTTCCTTCGCGACGTAGTCGAGCAGCGAATATGCTTTGGAAATACTACAGAAACATGCAGATAGCGTAATACTAGAGACAATGCTGAATACTGAATACTTGAAAGAATGCTGAACTTTAGCGCACACGTCAATTAGTTGACTTTGGCGATTGAATTTCGTAGCTGTTTGTTCCACATTGTATTTGGGTTTTTATACCCTGAACCCATTGAAAATAGGAAATCAGGGTATAATGGTTTTGTGAAAAGTATGTAACAGGCAGAAGGAATCATCGCAGACCCCATAAAGTATATATATTCTTGATCAGGGCGATGAGCTGAGTCGATATAGCCCTGTCCGTCTGTCCGTCCGTCTGTCCGTCCGTATGAGCAAAAGGATCTCAGAAGCTATAAGAGCTAGAGAGCTGAAATTTGGCATGCATACTCGTGTATACCATAGGCAGTACAAGTCTACCTTATTTTTCGATAACTCATCCGATATCGTTTTTATCGAGAATAATCGATAATACAGATTTTGCATACCACGCCCCCTAAGTACTAGACTTTAGAGTGTACACACATTTATACATTATGATTACGTTCAAAAAGTTGCATTAAGATTGTACGTCTACAAACGAAATTCTTCAACAAATATATTCTCATAATATTGCCCATACCGCAGCGCAGTCGCTGCTTACTGCGCAGTTAGCAGAGCACGGGCCTATGCGTGCGGGTGCATGTGTATGTGTGTGTGCTTAGAAGAACTGCAGAATGATTGGACCATCAGCATGGAGGGTTCAGGGTATCTCCTAGTCGAGCAGACTCGACTAGAGTCTTCTTACTTGTTTGTTTGTTTGTTTTATAAACATTCATTGGTCGTCTGTCGTTTGTCGTCTGTCGGCTGGGAGGTATCAAAGTTCAGTTTGAAAACTGTTTGCCTTATCGTATCGGGGGGGCGCTTGATAAGCGCGCATCGAATTTGTGTTCTGTCCGCAATGGCGCTAATCACCGTTATCTATTGCAGATCTATGTGCTGACCGTGCTGTTGCTGCCCATACGCGTGGTGGGATGCGTCCTGTCGCTGCTATCGGCATGGATGTTCGCCTGCATCGGCCTCTATGGCATGTCCATGGAGGAGCTGCAGGCCAAGCCGCTCACCGGCTGGCGCAAGTAAGTCGCAGCATAACCGCTCATATTGTCCATATTCATATTGTGTTTTTCTTTTTTTGCCGTCGACAGGCTTATGCAGTATTGGACGGCACGCGCCATGCGCATGGTATACACGTCCGGCTCGTTCCACTACATCAAGATGAAGGGCACACCGGCCACTCCGAAGGAGGCGCCCATATTGGTCGTGGCGCCGCATTCGTCGTATGTGGATTCCATTGTGGTGGTCTCTGGCCACCCGCCGTCGATTGTGGCCAAGCGTGAGACGGCGGACATTCCGCTGCTGGGTCGCATCATCAACTATGCCCAGCCCATTTACGTGCAGCGCGAGGATCCCAACTCCAGGCAGAACACCATTAAGAATATTGTGGATCGTGCCCGCTCGCCCGACGACTGGCCGCAGGTGGTCATCTTTGCCGAGGGCACGTGCACCAATCGCACAGCGTTGATCAAATTCAAGCCCGGCGCCTTCTATCCGGGCGTGCCCGTGCAGCCAGTGCTGCTCCGATACCCGAACAAGTTCGACACCTTCACCTGGACCTGGGATGGTCCCGGCGTGTAAGTGCACTCAATTCGGCTGGACATTCTTCTCGATCTCCTAACGTTTTCGATTCCAAAACACACAGATTGCGTTTGCTCTGGCTGACCATGACACAGTTCTATAACCGTTGCGAAATCGAATACCTGCCCGTATACACACCGTCGCCCGCCGAAATGGCCGATGCCAATCTCTATGCCAACAACGTACGCCAAGTGATGGCCAAGTAGGTTGCACTGCTAGGCTCGAGAGACATTTATCAGCATATCGTATTGTATTTGTAGGGCCTTGGATGTGCCCACGTCGGACTATTCGTTCGAGGATGTGATCGTGATGAGTCGGGCGCGTGAAATGAAAATACCTTTTCCCGGCGACATTGTGGAAATCGAGCATACGCTCGATGCCCTAGACCTGCTGGACTCGAAGCGCGACATGGAACTGTGCGAAAAGTATCTGACGCTGGCCAACCCCGAGAAACTGGACATAATCACATTCGCCGAGCTGCTCCAAGTGGACCTCAAGAATCCCGATTTGCACAAGCTCTTTGCTCTGCTCAATCATGTAGGTCTCTATATACATACATATATGTATATAGTGGAATCCGGCGTATGACGACGCGTACGGTTAATGCGACGAAAATTCTAGTGTCCAGACAAACATGTATAAACAAACTTATATGGTTATAGCGTCTTCAAGGGACCGTCGTTATGCCCGGTTTCAACTGTATATCTATATGTACTTATTCTCTGACTAACATCCTTGCATTTCATATCTCTAGCGTCACAAGGGCACAGTGAGTCTGAAGAGTTTCTTGGTCTGTTCGCTGTTTTGCAAATTGAAAAATGACGAAATTATAGAGTTTCTGCGAGCACTAATCAAGGTAGGAGTAGCCCTGGACGGATGACCATATGGGAATCGCTGAACTCATATTATTGCTTATATTCCTTAACAGTTGTATAGTGAGTCGAATGAAAAGATTAGCAGGGAGAATTTCACGCGCCTAATGAGGCATGGCGGCAGCAAGATGACCGAGCAGAAGACACAGACGCTGTTCTATGCCCTGGACACCGACAATGTTGGCTACGTATCCTTCGGTGAGTCCGGGATCCCGATTAGCTGTAAAATGTGCGAATACTAACCAGAAATTCCATTGATCTACAGATAAGTTTGTACAATATACGGAGCAACAGCCCAGCTATAAGTTTCTCTATCACAAGTCGGAGCATATAAGGCGGACGAAGAGTAGCAAGGCCACGCCCACAACCAACTGAACAATCCATAAGAATGCATTTGGAGGCTGCAATAAAACTCAAGCTGGTTTTACCGATATTCAAAGATATGCTATAGGCAAGCGGCAAGCGGCAACCGGCAACATGCAACACGACACAGAGCGGAGTAGAAATAGGGATGAGAGCAAGAGAGAGAGAAACAGAGATAGACAGAGGGTGATAGAGAGGGTGTGAGGGAAGGCGAACGACAGAGAAAGTGTAGCATAAGCAAAAAGTTCAATTGTAATCTAAATATGTATGTGTATACAGATATATACCTATATATCTATATACGTATGTTTGTATTAATTAATTTATTTATTGTGTACGTGTTTGTTGCCTACTGTAATTAGATTTGTATAGCTTGATAAAATGAGAGGGCTGTGTGGACAGGTCCAGAGAGAGGGCAGAGAGAGAGAGAGAGAGAGAGAGCATAAATCTAGATATATGTATATGTGATCTAAGGATCTGTCTGCCACTTCAACCAATTACCTTTATGTGTACTTTTACTCTTAACGCAAGTCATTTCATTATTGTGATTCTAATTATATACATATATAATATATATATATATATACATATATATATATATATATATATATATATATATATATTGCAAATTATACACTGTATATGTATGCATGCGGACTTTTCACTCATATTCCATACGGACAGACTTTTTGTTTTTGTTGTTTACCGCTCTAGAATAAAACCTCTTAAAATTAAATGTGAAATGCCAAAATCCTAAAAACACAATATGTCTAAAAAAAAAAAAAAAAAAAACAAACAAAATGCAATCAATATATTAACTTATCTTTACTTTAGTTTTACTTTCTGTTTGTAATTCAAATATTTAGTTCCTCTTCCACCATATATACATATATATATATATATATATATATATATATATATATACATATATACTCATGAATAGATTTCTTGTGCATTTGTAAACTTACACACACACACAAACCGAAAAGACTTCTGGGCACATCCTCAGCATCCGAGCTAAACTAGAGTCTAGCTGTACTTAACCAAACATTGCATCTATTGAAAAATGACAAGCAACTATTGTAATACACACACCGTACATACACTGATGAGTCTGCTCTGCTATATTTTAGAAATTGATTTTTGTAAAAATAATCATATACATAACAACATTATTATCGGCACAGATCGTCGCTTTTGTGCTCTTTCCCATATTGCTTTTAGTGACCAAATAAATACTCTAAAAAAGAAAACGGAAAAACAGAATTTGTTTGCACCTTTTAAGCTACGAAAATGGTTGTAATTGAATAAATCTGAGATTGGAAGTTGAAGAACTTGAAGATAAATGTATTTTTGTATAAGCATTTAACCCGATAATCTGAAAAGAAATTTAATTAAGCCTAATAATAATATTATTTTCGGGGAAAGAGCATACGATAGAAGCTGACAGCAAGCACCAGTAGCCAGGCAAAACCTATATTATAAAAACCATATACACATATATATATATATATATATATATATATATATATATAACTAGTGAGTATATCCACGAACCAACAATGTGCATATATATATATATAAATATGTACCTATCTGTATGTCTATATGTCTATGTCTGTGTCCCTCCTCCAGATATTATTAGCTTCCGCAGAGAGTTGCTCTGAAATAAATGTGTACCTTTTAAGCAAAGAAAAAAACAAATGAAGGGTGTTCAGCCTAGTCGTATTACTTGACCATTGGCGGGCTATCGGAATGCGGCAAGTGGTGGGCGTATACCGTTAAATCGTGCGGCATGTGGCGTCGCGGAAACGCCCCGCAGTTGACGTCGCGGACGGCGTACGGCGACACCGACAGAGTTCGATCGAGCGCTGAGCCAAGTGAACGTCTGCGCAACTGTTTCAATTCGTTCCTATTGTTATTAATCATAGATTTCTGTTTGTAAACTGCATTTCGGAATATGAGCTATGTGTAGCCGCAGAGGACGCAACCGGTTGCGGCCCCTACTCATCCTCCTGCTGATCTGCTATGTGGAAGGCTTTGTCAATTCGTAAGTAGAGGCAGCTACGCGCTCAACTTACGGCTTACGGCTTACGGTATTCAATTTCGCGTCCATTTTGTAGGCCCAAGATCATCAGCAAGGATGGCAATCTGATATTCGAGTCGGGCGCCAATCGCAACATCAGCTTCCGACTGAGCGGCAGCTCCCGCCTGGTGATCAATGGGGAATACGATGTGCTCGATCTCCTGATGCCCATCGGCGGCAGCAAGAAGCGCCCCACAAGCGGCGCTACCAAGGACGAGTGGAACGGTGTCGATGACATTGTCGATCTGCGCGATCTAGCCGATCAGCTAACGGAGTTCAGATCCCAAGCCCTTGGACCCAATGGGCTCAACGCCAGGTTGAGTCAGCTGCAAAATAGGTAAGCTCAATGGGTCAGGCTGGTGCTGTCGAAAGGAATTTGTGGGATGTAGCTACGATAGAGTCTTAGAGAGCGGTAATCCGTTCTGTATGTAAATTATTACATTGGAATGATGTAGGTCGGATTGATAAGCTCCGGAATGATTGATTGCCTCTTCTATTATGTGCAGGACCCGGGCTAGCAATGTGCTGTTGCGACGTCTGCACTCGCGGCTGCGCGTCGTGGAGAACAAGGTGCAGCGGCTGAAGACGAAGGTCGAGCTGGATAGCTGCCTCAGCAATCCGTGCGAGAACGGCGGCTCCTGCTTCAATACCTTCAATGGATACCGTTGCCAGTGCGTGGCCGCCTTCGAGGTAATTCGCCCGGGGGCGTATTTGGGGGGCGTAGCCTTACTCTACCTCTCACTCTCTCTCTCTCTGTCTCTGTCTCTGTTTCTCTATTGATCGCTCACAGGGCAGCCGGTGCGAGCGGGATGTAAACGAGTGCGCACTGCTGGAGGGCACCGACCTGGGCTGCCAGAACGGAGGCCAGTGCGTGAATCAGTTTGGCTCGTTCAGCTGCATGTGCGCGCCCGGCTGGCACGGGATGCACTGCAGCCAGCGGAAGACGGACTGCTCGGCGGCGAGCAGCTGGGAGCTGTGCGGGCATGGCAGCTGCGTGCCCAGCAGCGATGCGACGGGCTATCGCTGCCTGTGCGAGGCTGGCTGGCGCAGCAACGGACTGACGCCCACGTGCACCGAGGACGTCGACGAGTGCACGGCGGCCGCGCATACGCCCTGCTCCACCAAGTGCATCAATTTGCCCGGCAGCTTCACCTGTGCCCCGTGCGCGCCCGGCCTGACCGGCAACGGCGTCAGCTGCCGCGACATCAACGAGTGCGAGACGAACAACGGCGGCTGCAGCCTCAGTCCGCATGTCGAGTGCATCAACAGCTACGGCTCCAGCCACTGCGGCGAGTGTCCGGTCGGCTGGACGGGCGACGGACGCACCTGCCAGCGCAACAGCAACGGAAACGGCAACGGCAATGGCAATGGCAATGGCATTAGCTACACCAGCTGCTCGCAGCGTAACTCGCTCTGCCATCCGGCGGCCATCTGCTCCGAGATCTCCAATACGATCATCTGCAGCTGTCCAGCCGGCATGGTGGGCAGCGGCTACGGCGAAACGGGCTGCATCCGCGGCACCAACAAGAACTGCAATGATTTGCCCTGCTTGGTAAGCGTTCCACTTTCATTTGGAAAATAATTAACTTTATTTCATATTGAATGCTCGCTCAGCAAGCGAAAGGAGTATATTGGTTTCGGCTCGGCGTCTCTCCGTCCGGCTAATCGATCGTCAGGCTAGATATTTTCAACTGGGAATATTCATATTCGAGCTTTACACTCGTCTTAGCGCATAGTGAAGCACAGCACACCGTCATTCAAAAAGTATACATTCGAGTAGAGGCACTTGGCTTGCACCGTTTCTATCTCACTCTTAAATCTCGAAACTGGGAGTACTTGACTATGGCTGCTTTCCTTTTCAGATCAATCAAAGCTTAAATATTTGGTGTACTTCTTGATAGAGTTTAATATTAGTCTGTTTTTCGCTTCACTTGGAGCTAGAGCCCTAGAGCTGCCATATATTGGTATAGATGGAGGCGTGGCAAATAGGAAAAGGGTATATTTAACGTATTACTGATACGATTTGTTATATATATTTATGGAGAACACCGATAAAAGGGGTAACCATATATAGGTAACCATTATAGTTGCTGAGATAGGATTTACCACCCTTTGGTAGGGTCAACAGCCCTTCTCAATTTGTTTTTTTAATTGAAAAGGCGTCAATAGTGCATCAGACGTTTTACTTGTATTTGCCACGCCTGGTAGATATATCCGCTGTATCTTTTAGATTTTGGACCGAGTATTGCTTTAAATTTCACGTCTCTTACGCTTAAGTTATAGCTAAATTTGGGCCAAGAGTACAAGGGGCAACCGTCCGACTGATCGAGGGACCAGAGGGATCGCATTCGATTGCATTCGGGTAGGGCTAATCAGGCTAACCTATAATTGAGTTATTTCTTGTGTATTGCAGAATGGAGGCGTGTGCATGGATGCTGGCCCCTCGAACTATACGTGCCTTTGCCCGCGCGGCTTCCATGGGCCGCGCTGTGATCCGCTGCCCGATGCGTGCACATCGCAGCCTTGCAAGAACAACGGACGCTGCAGTGCAACGCCCTCGGCGGAAGGAGGCGGCGGCGGATTCGTTTGCCAGTGCCAGCCGGGCTATCGGGGTCGATTATGCGATGTGCGGTTCAGCAGCTGCAATGCGATGCTAATCGGACTGACGGGACGGCTCCGTTATCCGCCAGGAGGCGACAGCTACGAGCACAACTCGCAATGCGCCTGGGTAATTCGGACGAACGAGTCGCTGGTGCTGAACGTGACATTCCAGAGCTTTGACATAGAGGACTCGACGGAATGCCGCTTCGATTGGCTCCAGATCAACGATGGCCGCTCTGCGGCGTCCCAGGTCATTGGACGCTATTGCGGCAGTCACAAGCCGCACGGCGGCAACATCATCTCGTCCAGCAACCAGCTCTACTTGTGGTTCCGCTCCGACAACTCGACGGCCCGCGCCGGCTTCGATCTCACCTGGCAATCGATGGAGCCACGGTGTGGCGGCCTGTTTGAGTTCGAAACGCACGGCACCATCGCCTCGCCGGGCTCGCCCGGCAACTATCCACGAAATCGCGACTGCCAGTGGCATCTGGTTGCGCCGAGCAACAAACGAATCAAGCTGACGTTCTTCAGCCTGCAGCTGGAGGATCATGACAGCTGCAACTTTGACTTTGTCTCGGTAGGCATCAGTTGCGAGGGAGCCTTGAGCCTTGATCAAGTTCCTTAATGGCTTTGTTTTTCAGATAAGCGACGCCATCTCTGGCCAGGAGCTGTACAAGTACTGCAGTCGGGAGCGACCGGCGCCGCTGTTGCTGGCCACCCATGAGGCCATCATTCGCTTCCATTCGGATGAGATTGGCACCGACTTGGGCTTTCAGCTGCACTACTCCGCCGAAGAGCGGCTGCCGGGCTGCGGTGGGGTCTATACCAGCCAGCAGGGCACCATACGCTCGCCCAACTATGAGCTCGGTGCGGGTGCCATCTCGTGCGACTACGAAATTCGCTTGGCGATGGGTGAGTCCATCAGCTTGGACTTCAACATCTTTCAGCTAGCAGTGGACTCCTGCATTGAGCTGTACGACGTCACGCCTGGCTCGAGTGAGGGGGCGACGGCTGTCACCGCACTGCAAAGCAAGCACTGCGGCGGTGCTGATGCGATGCCGCCCAGCTTCCACTCGCTCTACAATCGCATACGCATCAAGTTCTACACGGCCAACACGGCCAGTTCAACTGTCGATCGCTTCGAGCTGCACTACCACATGGATTGCTCACGCACCTACGATGCGGCCAGCGGTACGATCACATCGCCGGGCTACCCCACTTTGGCTAGTAGTTCACGCTTCTGCACATACAAGATACTGACTGAGCCCAATACGGTTATTACGCTCAAGCGAGTGGACTTTCAGCTGTCGGACAGAATGACTGAAATGTCCTCAGACGGGGACTCGGATGAGACGACTGAGACTGGCGAATGCATTGGCGGCACATCCTTGACCATCAACGACGGCCTCAATCGCGCCATCCTGGGGCCCTTCTGTGGCCAGGGGCTGCCCGCCGAAAACTACGTCAGTCAGACCAATATGCTAATACTGCATCTTCAGACACAGCCCAGCAGCACGGGGCGCGGCTTCCGCTTCGACTATCGCGCCGTGCCTGTGGAGAGTGACCGGTGTGGGGGCGTGCACACCAAGGAGGGCCAGAACATACGCTTGCCGGTAGATGCGCATGGCAACTACAAAAATGAGATGACCTGCTACTGGATCATCATGGCGCCGCCGAACAAGGCCATACTGCTGCACTGGCTGAGCTTTCAGCTGGAGAGCACGGCGGACTGCAATTACGACTATGTGGAGATCTACGATGGTCTAAGTGCTGGCAACGAGAAGTCCGCAAGTCCGATAGCTCGCTATTGTAATACGAAAGTGCCGCAGGATCTTTTAAGCCACGCTCCCCTCCTCACGATCAAGTTTGTGTCGGACTTTAGCGATGTGGCCAATGGCTTTGAGCTGTCGTATCGGTTCGTCGAGCGCAACAGCTGCGGGGGTCACATACACGCCTCCAATGGCATGCTCAATTCCCCGGAGTATCCGCTCAATTACACCAACGGACTCGACTGCATCTGGCAGCTGACCTCGGCCATCGGCAGCCAGATGGAGCTGCAGTTCGATATGTTTGAGCTGACGTCCACGCGCAACTGCAGCGGCGATTGGCTGGAGGTGCGCAACGGCCGCAGCAACAGGTCCGCCCTCATCGGACGCTACTGTGGCACGAGCATACCGCGCCGCATACCCAGCTTTACGCACGATCTCTATTTGCATTTCCACACGGATGACGTGGACAACGCCCGTGGATTCCGGCTCGCGTGGCGCGTCTTTGCCAACGGCTGCGGCGGTCGGCTGATTGGCAATGGAGGCGTCATCACCTCGCCCAATTACCCCAGCACGTATCCACACAACGCTCATTGCGAGTGGCAGCTGCGCGCTCCTTCCGGCTCCAGCTTGCAGATAGTCATTGAGGACCTGGAGATGGAGGCTCTCGATAGTTGCGGGTTCGACTATTTGCGCATCTACAGCGGCGGCAGCTCCAGTCGGCTCTTGAATCAACCGTACTTTGTGCTGTGCAGCACGCCGAATGAGGAGAACCGCGTACTGCATGTCGATGATAATGAGGCGATTGTCGTCTTCCACTCGGACACCAATAATGCAGATCGGGGCTTTCGGCTGTCCTACAGCACCGTCTGCCAGAATATAGTGAACACTACCCAGGGCGTCATCGAGAGCATCAACTATGGGGAGGCCTTCTTCGAGGGCGCCATCAACTGCAGCTGGCAGCTGCGGCCGCCTCGCGGCAATCAGATACGACTGGAGTTCTCACACTTCGATCATCGCGAGAACCGGCTGCCCACCGACGCCGACGGTGGCGTCTATCTGATCGATGGGGCCAACGTGGTGCCTGTGCTTGGTCTGATCGCGTACAGCGCCAAGGCCGACAACCTGACAATTGTCCACAACACGAGCAGCATCAACTTCCGGCTGGAGTATCGCGTCGACGGCTGTGTCCAGGAGCTGCGTGGCGAGAAGGGAACATTCCGTTCGCCCAACTATCCGCAGGTTTACCCCAATGATATCGAGTGCTATTGGATGATACACGCAACGCCCGGCCAGGTCATCGAGCTGACTATCCTGGACATGGACATTGAGGAGAGTGTCAATTGTACCAAGGATGTCCTAGTGGTTAGTCATCTACATAGCTTAGCGTCATCTGCATGATTGATCAACTTCTGTCCCTTTGCCATAGATATCGAATAGCTTCCGTGATGTCAACGTCCATAACAAACACTGTGGCCGTAAACCCAAACTGATCTATACCAGTGCCGGGCACAGGCTGCACGTGCGCCTCATCACCGACAGCTCCCACAATGGAATTGGCTTCGAGGCAAACTATAAAGTTATAAAGAGTCGTAAGTCAATCTAGATTTTGGCTGAGATCTCTCCTGATCTTTCCGCTTTAATGAACTGCCTTACGAGCTAGATCTAATCTAGATGTCCCCTGGATTTGGCATCAACTGATCTCATTTAAACTGATGTTTGTCTGTCTGATTGAATGATTGATTGTTATTTAACCTCGGCTTAGTAGAAGCAGGAATTTGTTCTAAATTTATTGATCATTTGCTTACTCGCTCATGCAAAGATCCGAACACGTTGGGGTTCGGTGCAATCCATTCCTGTTTGTTCTGAAGAGTCCAAAGCTCGATATAGGAAATTTAGATTAATTTTGATGGTCCTTCACGAACTGAAATGAGTATATTGGTTTCGTACAATGTCCGTCTTGATTTCCGCCCGCTTGTCTGTTTGCCTGTATCAATTTTAAGCATAAGGGATACATGCTTAACCTTTCCCGCTATGGGTCTGTATATCGGGAGAAACTGAAAGAGTTTTACAGTTAGACACATCAAGCTCTACGACTGCAGTACTCTCCCTTGATTTGCCACAAGACTCTGTACAACTGGGGTAGTGGCCAATCGAAAAATGCTGCTGATAAATGTTTTGACTGTGGATGAGTATTATGCAGTTGGTGGTGCCCGAAAGCAATTCTCTTACTTGTTTTTATATACCCAACGGCGAGTCACTATTGAAGGCTTGAACACGTCAATGGGACGTACTTAGACTAGACTAGACGAGAGTAAGGTAGTGAATGAACTAAGGTCAGAAGTGAGGTAGCGTGGCGGACGTTTTCAGTGATCGAATGTGTGATACCATTCTCTTTTTCAGCCTGCGGTGGCAGATTGTCGACTAAGAGCGGCATCATTCAGTCGCCGAACTATCCAAAGCCTTATCCGCGGAACAGCGAATGCGAGTGGCTGGTGGAGGTGACGCCGCATCATACGATCCAGTTCACCATAGACAATATTGACATAGAGTCGGGCATGCAATGCGGCTGGGATTATGTGGTTGCTTACGATATGAGCGGCACCAGTGCGATTTCTAACTTTGATATGGACAGCGATACTCTTGACGAAAGTGAGACCAATCAGATATTTAAGCTCTGTGGCCGAGAGGGCGATGTACCGAATCCGATGCGAAATGAGTCCGCCACGAACCGAGCCACTGTGCGCTTCGTCACAGACGACTCAGTGCAGAGCGGAGGCTTTCAGATAACATATCGCGAGTCCTGCGGCCAGACGTTGATCGTCGATGAGTCAGACTTTCAGTACATGACCTTGTCGCACCAGGTGGCTCGCAACGAGACCTGCGTCTGGGTGCTGCAGGCAGCCGATCCCAGCAGGCACATCATGTTCACGCCCACCCACATCCAGCTGCACAGCGCCGCCTCGGCCCTCTATCCGAAGGAGAGCGACTGCCAGGCGGACGGTGTCAAGATCTATGAGGGCACCGCGGCTACAGGCCGACCACGCCAGCAGTTCTGTCGCTCCCATCCGCCGGCGATCATCTCGCGGGGCCATGCTCTCACAATAAGTGTGCCCCTGGCCCTGGTCGCCGAGTTCGAGGGCCACTACATGAACATGGACACGACGTGCGGTAGTATCTACGACGGACTCTCTGGTCGCTTCACTTCGCCCTATTACCCCGACAGCTATCCGGTGAACATTGAGTGCGAATGGGTAGTGGAGGCCAGCGCGGGCAACTCCCAGACTCTGACAATTGAGTCGCTCGATCTGGAACAGTCCGAGGGCTGCAACAATGACTACCTGGAACTGCGCGAAGAGTCGCCCCGGGGCGCCCTCATTGGTGTCTACTGCGGCAACCAGCTGCCGCCAACGGTTCACTCCAAGGGCAGCATTTGGATCAAGTTCAAGAGCAACGACGATGTCGTCGGCGCGGGCTTCATGGCTAGCTATAACTATGGTAAGTCGCTAGAGCCTACACCTCGCTCTCTCTCTCTCTCTCTAATGGCCGTGAATAATCTTTCCAGAGCAACACAATGAACTCAATGGAACAGAGGGTGATGTGGAATCGCCTCACTATCCAGGCAAGTTCGAGAGCAAAGAGCCATACAGCTGGCGCATCACCGTTGACATGGACTACGTCGTGTTGGTCAATCTGAAGCACTTGCGCGATGTGGACCAGCAGCACGTACGGTTCTACGACGGCTACACGGACATTGGTGCCCAGCTGGCGGTGCCGGCATATAAGCCGCTAATCTCTAGCACGAACGTGCTCTACGTGACGGCCACACGGGGTCCGTTCCAGTTCAGCTGGGAGCGCTTGTCCAAGAAGGCATTGGCCTCGAATCGCACCGCCGAGCTGCAGGCTCGCCAGTGCGGCCAGCAGTTGGTCTCGCTCAATCGCTCGGTCATTGCGTTCAACTCGCCCGGCTATCCGCTCGGCTATGCGCCGAACTTGCACTGCGTGTGGACCCTGGTGCCCAGCAATCCGGCTACACATGCGATCGTACAGCTGATGGTCGTTGATTTTGAGCAGTTTTCGAATGATTGCTATGCCGACTATTTGACTGTGTCCAGCAGCAGTGACATGCAGGACTGGACGGAGCTGACGAAGATATGCAAACAGCCAAACACTACGGAGAAGCTAGTGTTTCACGGCAAGCCGTACTTGCGCCTGGAGTTTGTCACCGATTCGAGCGTGAATAAGACGGGCTTTGCGAGCGTGCTTCGCACCATGTGCGGCTCGGAGCTGACTGCCCCACAGGGCACGGTCAACATCACGGAGCTGGTGTCGAACGTTCTGGTATATCCGCTGGAATGCGTCTGGACGATACGCGTGCGTCAGGGCAAGCGCATACGCATCACCTTCCTCGAGTCGCAGCTGAGCACCCGGAACAGCGTCGTTGAGATGGACAGCTGTGCCAATTTCATTGTGGTGCGCAATGGCTATGCGGAGGACTCGCCCTTCCTGGGCCGTGGCAAGTACTGTGAGAGCAATATAACCGATGTGCTGGAGACCAGCTCCAACCGGGCGTACATCAAGTTCCAAAAGAAGCTATCGTCGTATTTCCGTGCCGCCTTCCGGTACGAGGAGCTGGGCCACGCCTGTTCCGGCCACATTCTGTTGGAGGAGGGGCCCGGCAACACAAGCGAACGCCTCATCAGCTCACCCAACTATCCCAATTTGCCGAACCCGCACTCGGAGTGCGTATGGCGCGTCAGTGCACCGTCTCACCATCGCATCGCTATGCAGTTCGTTGGCAACTTTGATCTGACGCCGAGCAGAAATGGGAACGGGAACAGCAGTGAGGAGGATGATGGATGCGATCGGGAGTTTGTTCAGCTGAACGATGGCAGCACCGAGCTAATGCCTCAGCTCGGCCGGTACTGCGGCAACCGTAAGCCGGACATTGTCTACTCATCGGGCAGCGAGCTGCGCATAAAGTTCTATACGAGCGTGCTGGAGCCCCATCCGGGCTTCCAGGCGCTGGTCAAGCTGGCCGACTGCGGCGGCAGCTACTACAGCGCCAGTGGGCTGATTCACTCGCCCAGTGCGGAGCAACTGCAGCTGCATCTGCAGCCGAACAAGCTCAAGGAGTGCGTCTACACCATCGAGGTGGAAAAGGGCAGCACAATCGATCTGCGGTTCGAGGCGATGCATCTACCGCTGGCAATAAACAGCGCCAACTGCTCGGAGGAAACGCATTTGGAGCTGGAGGAGATAGAGCCCTTCGGCGATACCATTAGCGATCGACTGACGATTTGCGGCACTACCAGTCGACATTTCCTGGTCGAGACGAACAAAATTGTGATACGCCTGCGCATGCCCAGCGGCCAATTGGGGAGCGATCAGAGCTTCCAGCTGCGATATAGCGCGATCGGAGCTCGCTGCGGTGAGACCATTCACGCGGTGCAGGGTGTGCTGCAGACGCCGAACTATCCGTCCGGTGTCCGGGTGCCAATACACTGCGTCTGGCGCGTCCAGGTGCCGAAGGGGCGGCGCGTCAAGGTGCAAGTGCTGGACTTTGACAATGGCGCCACCGCGAACAACACGCACAGCACCTTCCGTGGCCGCATCATCTTCTCCAACGATCACAAAATACAGTCGATAATCGGGCGCTACGCCAACAATCCGCCCGCTGAGGTCATCTCCACGGACAACACGATGGGCATCGATACCTTCCTGCTGCCCTTTAGCCAGCATCGCGGCTTCAAGCTGCGCTTCAGCGCCTTCGGCCAGAGCGAGTGCCATGCCAGCTTCGACTTCTCCGTCAGCAGTGTCCTGCGCTTCAGCAGGGAGAACGAGAGCAGCGTGGTCTACTGCAGCTACGAGCTGCGACCGCCCGAGAACAGCACGCTGCTGCTGCAGGTGCAGCGCTTCAATGCCAGCTTCATGGGCAACAGTCACATGTGCCGCGTCATGACGCCCCTCAAGCTGATACGTCCCGACGAGGCTGAGCCGCTGCTGCCGATGCTGCTCTGTCCGAGCGGCCAGGGCAATCAGGTCAATGAGACGGTGCCCAGCGTACGCCTGCCCTTTCCGGTCGTGATGACCATCACCGGCAATCGACGCAACAACATGAAGCAGCTCGAGCTGGCCTACAGCCTGCAGAGTTGCGGTGGCATTGTGCCCCTAGACCTGAGCGACAATGTGACCATCAGCCAGCCCAGCCATCTGGCCGGCGAGCAGACTGTCAACTGTGCGTGGGCCGTCGGACCGGACCAGACGATCGAGGAGCCGCTATCGCCCCAGGACGTGCAGCTGGAGGTGTTCGTGAGCGTCAATCTCGAAGGCGATTGCAAGCTGCATTACCTCATCCTGTACAGTGGACCCGATCAGAACTCACCCGTTATGGGTCGCTATTGCAGCCAGGCGACGGCCGTCAATTTGGTGGTGGAACGTGGTCTATTCATCGAATATCATCTCGAGGCGCCGGCCAACCCCAATCGCAACTCCAGCTTCAATGTGACCGTCAAATACGGCAGCGGCTGCGGTGGCCGCCTGACCTATCCCTATCGCGTTATCGACTTCAGCGAGCAGTACAAGAACAATGTGGAGTGCATCTGGGAAATCGAGGCCGATCCGGGCTTTCATATTGCGCTCTCGTTCCAGGGACGCTTCTACATCGAGGACAGCGCCAAGTGCGGCAAGGACTATTTGCGTGTCCAGGAGCGCAACAGCACCAAGTCATCGTCGAGCGGCAACTGGACGGATTTGGCCAACCTATGCGGTCGCGATCCGCCCAAGATAATTGAGTCGACGGGCCAAGCGATGCGGCTAATCTTCCGTTCCGATGGCGACATAACGGGCGACGGCTTCAGTGCTCTATTCGAGCGCATCTGCGGCGGCGACCTGCTCGCTGTCCCCGAGCCGCAGGAGATCATCAGTCCCGGTTATCCGAAGGGCTATGCCAAGAATCTCTATTGCAACTACACAATCAGGCCACGCGACTCGAACGCAGTCGGCGTGCTAGTGAGCCTGGTTGACTTCGACCTGGAGCGCTCGCCAATGAGCGCTTGCATGTTCGACAATGTGACGGTGACGACGCGTGACGCTGTCGATCGCGAGCAGGAGGTGGTCATCTGCGGGCACAAGAATCAGTATGCGTATCGGGCCGCGAAGTCCATTAGCTTCGTGTTTCGCTCGGACAGCTCGTTCAGCGGGCGTGGCTTCAAGCTGGAGTACTCGACGAATCTGTGCGGCGGCGTTGTGAGCTCCACGCAAATGGTGGAGTCGGTGCGGCAGCATCAGGACAACATGATGCCGCACAACAGCGACTGCTACTGGAATCTGACGGCGCCTGAGGGCCATAAGTTCACCATCAAGTTCGAGCTGCTCGACTTTGAGGACGGCAATCAGCTGTGCAGCTACGATGGCGTCGAGGTCTTCTCCAGCCCCGTGCCGGACGAGAAGCAGCGCATGGCGCGCTTCTGCGGACGCCTGACCGACGATCTGCCCACCCTGCATATACCCAACAGCCGGGCGCTCATACACAGCTACTCCGATGATCGGGATCCGTCGGTCGGCTTCCGGGCGCTGGTGCGCCTCATGCCCAACTGTGATGAGAGCATCTACCTGGGCGAGAGCAATGCCAGCTACACGTTCAACAAGTTTGTCGGCTCCTATGCAAACGATCTGGACTGCAGCTTTAAGTTCCGGGCAGAGTCCGGCTTTCAGATCAGCGTCGAGTTCCGCAGCTTTCACGTGGAGCTGACGAAGGACTGTTCCGGTGACTTTTTGGAGTTGCGCGATGGCGCCGGACCGTTCGCCGATGAGATCGGCAAATTCTGTGGCCAGAACTTGCCACCGACGCTAACCTCATCGCGTCACGTGCTCTTCATGCGGTTCGTCACCGACTCAAAGGTCACGGACACCGGCTTCGAGGTGATTGTTACGGCCAAGCCGCTGCAGTGCGGCAGCTCACTGATCAAGCTTGATGGCAAGCAGCCCTACGAGCTGCGATCGCCGGTCAACGATCACGGCAACTACGACAACAACGTCTTCTGTCTGTGGAAGATCGAGAGCGAGATATCGCTGCATCTCAAATTCATCAGTCTCGATCTGGAGGCGCCCAATGCGACGGGCAGCTGTGACGCGGACTTTATCAAAATCTACAGCACAGAGGTAAGGACTTAAGTTCCAAAGTAGTTCAAGTTAAAGTCACAGAGTAGCTACTAGAATCATATATGGATTGACGAACAATCTGCACACTCTTTGATACCTCCTTAAGTTACTTATTTTGTCAGGGTTATAGAAAGCGGTATAGATGTGGGAACGGTTTTTTTTTTTAATTTTGTATCCTCATTCTAATTTGCTCTACCTCAATTCCAAACAGGATGCGCAAATAGTGGAGCAGGGCTATGGCGATATGGTGATCTTCAACGGACGAAAATCGTCCCGTTTGTACAACGAGTATGCCGTGGAGCACGTATATTGCGGCAATGGCTTGCCGGATGATTACTATCCGAATTCCAAGCAAGTGTACGTGAAGTTCCGTACCAATGGGGCCGTTACCCGTCCCGGCTTTCGCATTCGCATTGTGCCGGACGCGACCTGCATGTACAGCTACGGCGGCCTGCAGGGCCGTGTCAAGATTTCGGAGAGCTTGGACTGCGATGCCGAAATCTTGGCACCGGCTAATTACACACTTAGCCTTTACTACGCTGACGTGGCCTTCGGCTCGTTCGACTGTAATGTGGAGAACATCGAAATCTTTGACAAGTCCAGCAACAAGTCGCTGCAGCGCGTGTGCTCCTACATGAATGCAGGCAAGAGCCTGTTCACGTCGACAAATGAGCTGCGGCTACACTTCAAGACGGGCAGCTACTTCAACAGCTTCGACTTGACATACATTGCGTCACCCGTCGCCGACGGACCCGGCTGCGGTGGCCAGCTGTACAACACCGAGGGCATCTTCGCCAATCCCTTCTATCCGCAGAATGTGCGCAATAACTCCGACTGCCGCTGGAGTGTTCGTGTGCCGAGCAACACGCGAGTCCTGCTCAACTTTGAAGGTAATTCATAATTTGTAAATCACAAATCCTGGCATATTTCTAACACATCTATCCACGCTTGCAGTTTTCAACCTGGGCTCGAAGGCCACCTGCCATACGGACTACCTTGTGATCCAGGAGCTGGACGAGCGCAACGAATTGCAGGAGATGCGACGCTTCTGCGGCGAGGACCAGCCCCGCATCTACTTGAGCAAGCGCAGCCAGCTCTTTGTCCGCTTCCACAAGTCGGTCAACTACGACGGCATCGGCTGGGTGATCAAATTCTCGGGCGTCTACGAGAATTACGAGATACCCAGCTATCTGCTTGAATAGAGGATTTATAATTCCATGCTGATCAATCAATTACAATTATAAATACATACATATGTATGTATGTATGTATATCCAATAACATTTCACCAACTTATATTGTTTTTTTTTTTTAAATTTTATTGAATACATTTTAAATTAGTTATCTATAAAATAATTACTATGTATAATATATAATAATAGAATTTTCATCTTTGCTTTGTATTTTTTGTTATTGTTTTCTTCTTTTCATCTTCTTCTTTTATCTAAACACAAAAAAAAAATAATAATAATAATGAAATTAAAAAATATTACTATAAAATAAAACGCACAGTTCACAAAAATCGTTTCTTTCTTTTTCATTATTTCTCAGTGTTTTCATCCATTTGTTGCTGCGCTCTTTGCATTTATTTAACTATCAATATACAGTAAGCGAAGACGAAGAAGAGGGAGGAAAAGTAATATGCTTTAAGATTGTTTAAATAAGAAATTATCGATCCATTGTAATCAGCATTAAGAAAAGGGCGCTCAGTTACTCGCAAATATTATAAATTATTTATTCAGTTTAACAATCAACTGGCCATGCACAAAGACTTTGCCTAATAAATACAACGCTTGCTCGACTTTATGCGAAATGAATTAAAAAAAAAAAGTTAATAATAATAATAGAAATTTTCGCCTAAATATTGTATGTACAAAGAAGAAAAAAAAACCGATTGGGTTTAAAGTTTGCAACTAAAACACGATAAATATCATATCATATCAAGAAAAAAAAAAAAAAATTGCAGAGAAGCGATAGGTGGGAGCGAGAGAGGGTAGCAAAATCATGGAAATCGATAGAAAATCAAAACTTAATTTTAAATACATTTTTATCATATATTGTATAAAGAACAAATTTGCATATTTAAGCATAAGTATGTTTCTTTGTTTTGTTTTGGGGCATATAGACGACATTTATGTAATGAACACGCACATATATAACAATTTGAATCGATTCGCATCCTTCTCCTTTCTTTAATTTTTTTTTTTAGCTGATAACATGTATGTATGTATAATGTATATTGTATGTATATGCATAACTCTTGAACAATCAATGCATCAATTTTGCTTCTTTTTTTCACTACCAAATGCGAACAACTCCAATTGTAACTCCAACTTCAACTTCAACTTCAACTACATATGCATGTGCTTAATGCAAAAATCTGTTTAATGTATACATTTGGTTACAATGTAATATGTATATGTACGTATGTACGTATGTATTATGCTGAACTATGTAACAAACAATTGCCAAATGGCGCTCAACATTGTATATATGTATGTATGTAGGTATGTATAGACGATTCGCAACTCCAAAGATAAACAGACATTCAGATACTTTTCTTGCTCACAAACCAACAAATACTGTTGCGTGTTTTTCTTTTCTCTTTTCTCTTTGTTTTATTGAATTTGTATAATTTATGCTATGCAGACGTTTCCAGAATTGACAGAATTGAATTCGTTGAAACATGTTAAACGTGGCCTAACGATCTTAACACACACACACACCCACACAGACGCCCGCACACGCACACACACTCACACACGCGCAACACAACGAACGATTGATATGTCTCAAATTAATTTTCTTTTCTTTTTATATATGTATATATTTTGTTGTTAGATAACTGCAATTTGCAATTTGGCCAATACGTTGCAACCTTTACCCTATCTCCCTCTCGCTCTGACTCCCATTGCCTATTCACCTCTCGTTCTCTATCGCCGTCTCGCTTCACAATGCCGAAATACTCGATATTCATCTACATACGCATGGGAACTTATCTATCTATATCTTTATATGTATATGCTTGCATATATATACATATATACACAATATATGTATGTATATATGTATGTATATATTAGAATTATTATTATGTAGATTTATATTTATATACTTCCAGATCAACTTAACAGTATTTGGGGGATTAACATGGGAAATCGGCTGGGTTAGTGTGTGTGTGTGTACGTGGGTGTGTGTGAGTGTGGCTTATTCTTTTCTTTTATTTAGATCAACTAGAGGCTAATAACATTAACTAAGAAACTCAAAATCAAACAAAACTTCCCGCAACACACGCGTAGACGTCGACAATTTAGGCAATTGGCTGGCAACTGCTCCCTTGGGTCAATTTGGATCCCTTGGCTCCCTGAACTCCCCTGGCCCCCCAGTGCGATCGCTTTTGGTGTTCTGCTTGATCATCGCGGTTGGGCATGCGGCAGCTAGGGCGCCGACCACGCCTACACGTTCAGGCACTGCTACATGCAGCAAAGGAAGCGGTGAAAGAAACTTTTGGCATTGCGGCGCACACGTTCGGCCCTTAGCTAACAGATGATGCCCTGGTCCAAGCTCAGGTTGTTGGTGGCGGCGGCAGCGGCATTCTTGGCGGCGATCACCACATGATGATGATGATGATGATGATGATGGTGCATATGATGGTGATGCAAATGATGTGCCGCCGCCGTCGCTGTCGTTGGCATCCGTCCATTCAACAGCAGCGCCGAGCTGCTGCCACTGGGATTGTTGCTGGATCCTGAGCTACTGCTGCTGCTGTTGGTATTACTATTGCTGCTGGAAAGAGAGTTGGGGCTGCTGCTGCTGCTGCTGTTGCTGTTGCTGCTGTGTTGCTTCTTGTGCACAGCGGTTAGTGGCTCTGAGGCACGTCGCACGTTGTTGCAGCTGACTGTGCCGTTGCAACTGTTGCTGTTGTTGTTGCTGCTGCTGCTGCTAGCTGTGCCGCTGACACTGCGACGCATATTGCTGCTGCTGCTGCTGCTGCTGCTGGTCGGTGGCAGCGCAATGCTGGGCACTGAGCACTTGCGGGGCTGCTGCAGCTGCAGCTGCGTTATTGTGGACGCCAGATTGCCATTGGAGCTGCTGCTGTTGTTGTGCGCCTCGAGCTCGTCCAGCTGAAACTTCTTGACCAAGGCCTTGACCGATGTCGCTGAACTGGTCTCCGTGGCGGGTGTCTTGCGTATGACTTTGGGCGTGGTCGGCGCATCCGGGAACAGCGCCAACGTGGCAATCACTGTCGTCTCCTCCAGTCCATTGCTGCCGATCTGTATGGTGGCCGTGCTGGCCATCGGCTTCTTCACAAACGTCGCCGTGTAGGTGTTCTCCTTGTCCGAGTCCGAGGCGCGTCGCGTCGGTGTCACAATCTGTGTGGGCTTCGTTGCATTTGTTGTCGCCAGCGACATGGTCAGCGCCTGGGGCAGTGTGTGTATGGCCGTTGTTGTCTCTGTGCTGGGGCTCAGCTTGTGGCTGGTGGCGATTGGTATCTTCGAGCTGGCGTGTGCTCTGTGCCCATTGTGCGTGGCTTTGTTGGTTCCTGTTGCAGCGCCAACTGTTGTTGCTGCTGCCGATGCTGCTGCTGCTGCTGCTGATGCTGCAGTTGTGCCATTTTGTTGCTGTTGCTGTTGCTGTTGCTGTGAAACATTCTCAACGCCTTCATCATCTTCCTCCTCCTCGTCCTCATCATCATCGTCCTCGTCCTCATCCTCGTCGTCCTGCACAAAGTCGGCATCATGCTGTGCCTGCAAGTAGATTTGCCTATTCAAGGAGCATTCGTCCTTTAGCCAGACGTGCTCCAGGCAGCCAGCGGCATTCATGCGATCGCTACAAACAGAGAGAAAGAGAGTGAGTGAGAGGGAGTTAGTTAGGCACAGCGCATCAAACTCAAATCGTACTCACTTTGGCTTAATTCGCAATGCGCGGCGTATGAAATCAATTGCCGCCTGGGAGACGCCGCCGAAGAGATTGTCGGGAAAGGTCAGGGCGCACTGTGAGATATTGAGGAAGGTCTCCTGCTTGGTATCGCCGCCAAAGGGCGAGAAGCCCGAGAGCAGCACGTAGGCCAACACGCCCACCGACCAGATGTCCGTCAGCAGCGACAAGGGCTCATACTGCAGCACCTCCGGTGCCACGTAGTCCGGAGTGCCGGCCATTTCGCGCACATTGATGCCCTCGCAGACGACGCGCGAGATGCCGAAATCGCACAGCTTGAGGCCATCTGTAAGCAAGTAGAGCGAGTTAATCAATCCAAACTGAAGGCATTTCGGCAATTCGTTATGCTCCAACTCACCCTCAATACGCTCGCCAGTCAGCAGAATATTCTGCGGCTTCAGATCCAAGTGGGCTATGGAGCGATCATGCAAGAACTTCAAAGCCTTGAGCGTTTCGCGCATGCAATGACGCGCCTGCGCCTCGCTGAGGCACTCCTCGTTGTCCAATATTGTTTGCAGCTCGCCGCCAGTGGCCCTGGAACGAAATCAAAGTAAATATACATATATAGTAGATGCAATATACATATATAGTACAATATTATAAATTACTTACAATATTTAAAACTATTGATTACAAATATCTAAAAATTCAATAAAATACGGTTATGAGGACTCCGCTTATTGCAATACTCCCCATACCAACTGATATGAAAGGCCTCTTCTGGGTAGAATGCCGTAAAATATTTCATCTCTTGAGCATCGTTAGCGTAAGCGAATTCCACTGTATATGCGATTATATCCAAGTATTCTAAGCTAATCTAGGCAGAATTGCTTCGCTCTCAATCCTACGCAATTGCAATCCTGTTCAAGTCTTCGCACTACGTGCATTTGGCAACTGAATAATAGTAGTAGTAATAGTAGTGGTAGCACTAGTAATAGTAATAGTAGTAGAAGTAGCACTAGTAATAGTAGTAGTGGTAGCACTAGTAATAGTAGTAGTAGTAGCTATAGTAATAGTAGTAGCAGTAGTAATAGTAGTAGTAGTAGCAGTAATAGTAGTAGCAGTAGTAATAGTAGTAGTAGTAGCAGTAATATTAGTAGTAGTAGCTATAGTAGTAGTAGTAGCACTAGTAATAGTAGTAGTAGCTATAGTAATAGTAGTAGCTATAGTAATAGTAGTAGCTATAGTAATAGTAGTAGTAGTAGCACTAGTAATAGTAGTAGTAGCTATAGTAATAGTAGTAGCTATAGTAATAGTAGTAGCTATAGTAATAGTAGTAGTAGTAGCACTAGTAATAGTAGTAGTAGCTATAGTAATAGTAGTAGCTATAGTAATAGTAGTAGCTATAGTAATAGTAGTAGCTATAGTAATAGTAGTAGCTATAGTAATAGTAGTAGCTATAGTAGTAGTAGTAGCACTAGTAATAGTAGTAGCTATAGTAATAGTATTAGCTATAGTAATAGTAGTAGCACTAGTAATAGTAGTAGCTATAGTAATAGTAGTAGCTATAGTAATAGTAGTAGCTATAGTAATAGTAGTAGCTATAGTAGTAGTAGTAGCACTAGTAATAGTAGTAGCTATAGTAATAGTAGTAGCACTAGTAATAGTAGTAGCTATAGTAATAGTAGTAGCTATAGTAATAGTAGTAGCTATAGTAATAGTAGTAGCTATAGTAGTAGTAGTAGCTATAGTAATAGTAGTAGCTATAGTAATAGTAGTAGCTATAGTAGTAGTAGTAGCACTAGTAATAGTAGTAGCTATAGTAATAGTAGTAGCACTAGTAATAGTAGTAGTAGCTATAGTAATAGTAGTAGCTATAGTAATAGTAATAGCTATAGTATTAGTAGTAGCTATAGTAATAGTAGTAGCTATAGTAATAGTAGTAGTAATAGCACTAGTAATAGTAGTAGCTATAGTAATAGTAGTAGTAGTAGCTATAGTAATAGTAGGAGTAGTAGCGCTAGTAATAGTACTAGTAGTAGCTATAGTAATAGTAGTAGCAATAGTAATAGTAGTAGTAGTAGACCCTAAAGGACACTTCAATAGAGTTTCCAACTTATTCTATTTAGTCAGTCTGTATTTAGTTAGTCTTCATTTAGTTAGTCTGTATTGACTCAGTCGGTATTTAGTTAGTCGTGGGATACTTACAGCTCCAGCAGCAGCGCCGTGTCGGAGCGCGTCTCGTGCACAGCGTTCAGGTTGACAATGTTGTCCTCGCCCTTGCAGAGCATCAGGACGGCGATCTCGTGCTTGATCTCCTTGTCGCTGCTTTGGGCGCGTCGGCGTCGCTTTAGGAATTTGGCAGCGAATTGCGAACCGGAATTCTTGTGTATCGCCCGACGAACTGCCGCAAATTTGCCCCTGCAATGAATTGAAATAGAGAGAAACGAGAACGGATTAGTTTCAGTTTTCTTTTTTTATTGCTTTTTGCTTTTTTTTTCCTCATTTAGATTTTGGCTAACAAACCGGATCGGTTGCAATCTGCAGCCCACATGCGCCCATAGATTCATTCATAAAGACTGCCCAATTGTTGGCCAACTGCAGCAGCAACAACAACAGCAGAACCTGCCATGAAACATCCCAACATGAGTCAACCACTCAGCGAAGAGCGGAATGACAAGCCAACGCTGGGTGCGAGGAGAGCTTGGCCGGCCACGAGGAGGCTCTGACGACGTCAAAGTCGCGTCAACGAAACGCCTTTGACAAAGTACGTGCCATAATGAAGCAATTGCGCTTCCGGTAAATACTAACAACAACAGCGGCAGCAGCAACAACAACAGCGACAAATCTCGCATACCAAATAAGTCAGTAAGTAGTTGGCTCAGCCCCGGCTCCAGCTACAGTTGCAGTTGCAGTTGCATCGCGCAACCGTCCATCCACTCCAACTAGAGTTGAGCATCTGAAAATTCCAATAAGACTCTGCCACAACTTCACTGCCTATGTCAAGTGAGAGCTGCTCAAAGTTCGTTAAATGCAAATTTTCAATTCTAAGTGAATCGCTTTAGCTTTAGGTTTTGGCCTGGCTCAGTTTGCCAATCAATTGATAGGCCCGGCTGGAGGTAAGGGTATTGCCAGACTGGTTTCTAAATGTTGCATGCACCGCTCCTCGCAGAGAGAGAGAGAGAGAGAGAGAGAGAGAGAGAGAGACACATTGATAGTTGACTTTTGACGGCTGTTCTGCCTTCTGCCTTCTAGCTTCCCCTTCCCCCCTCTACCTTCTACCTTCTACCTTCTGCGCGCTGCCAGCCACATTCACAAATTGTCAAATGTGTCGCCGCTTGAGGACAACGTGCAACGGCCTGTGCCGTGGTCATTAAAGTGAAATATATTTCGTGCTTGCCACGCAATGCAGATGTGCACGCAACATGCAACTGCAGCAGGCACAACTTTTCATCATCTATTCAATTAGCGCCAGCAACATTTTGCATCTGCCTTTTGGCAACATGTTGCCAAGACCTTGTCAACATTGCCCCGCCACTTGCAGGTGCATTCACAAATATCTCCAGCTCTCGCTACGTTCTCTGTGCTTCCCCTTTCCTTCCCTGCAGTTCATTTAATTACAATATATTTTCATTGCGGCTAATTGGGCAAGCTCTTGCTGCTGTCGCTGTTACATAAGGCCCGAGGCGATGCTGTTGGCAGATGACGATGAGCTGAGCTGCGCTAACTGAATATGTGGCGTAGGCGCACGACAGTTCTCAACAGCCACAGCAGCAGCAGCAACTGTTCAGCTACTGCTGGCCAGTGAACTTTAAAGGTTAGCCCAAAAAGCCTTGTCGCAGGGCGCAATCGGGCTAATGGGCTAGCATAGATGTGTGCATATGTGTGTCTATCTGCATGCATGTGTGTGTGTATGTGTGTGTGTGAGTTCATGGTTGGTCATTGTTATCGCTGTCGCAGCCGGCCACTCCCACGCGTATTGCCCTTTTTTCTTTTTTGAATGCTTCATTAAATCTGGCAACAAGCTACAGTTGCACCGTGGAACGTATATAGAAAATACTGCATAAATTTATAGACACCAGTCGGCATCATTATTTTGACAAACAAATTTTCGTGAATTTTGAACATAACTTTTTACTATGAATTCTTTTTTTTTTTATTAATTTGTCATTTTATTGATTTTAATATATTAGAATAATATTCTTTTCTTTTTAAGGCTCTACAATTATACATACATATTTTTAGTTTAGGTTAGGTTTGTCTCAAGTTTTTTTCAATTTTTCTTTAAATAAACATATGCAAATCAGATAAATATTATAATTTTAAGTCTTATAAAAAAAGAAATAAAAACAAAAATAATAATAATAAATAAATGTTTGTTCTCATCAAATGCAAAATTTGATTTACATTCATATATAAATTTAAATAATAATTAAATTATGTTAAATATCAATTTTTAAAAATATTTACAAATATTTTTTAGAATTGATATTTAACATAATTTAATTATTATTTAAATTTATATATGAATGTAAATCAAATTTTGCATTTTTGAAACATGCCTTACGTTTTCCCATTCCCATTTCATTTCTTCTACTCATAGACATATTCGGTATATGTACATATATATTAAAAATTTGTAATTTTCATTGACTTTATCATATATATATGAAATATATACACTATATAAATTAGTATTTTTTTTGAGCTTATTATACTGATAAAAAAAAGTAGCTCAATTTACTACATATTTTCAATTTGCTTTGCCTTGTTTAGTCTCCCAACTTTGTGCCCATATATTATGCAGTCGATTCCACAGTGCCGCGCGTGTGTTTGCTGCGGCTTTTGGTCAAGTGTGAATTTGTATAACGAGTTGCTTCTAAAATGGTCAGCTTTGGCAGCGACAGCGATCGATCCGGGCGAGATTCGCGATTAGAGATTTGCGAGCCATCAGCTCTAAATCGATCCATGTCTGTTTCTGTTTCTGTCTCTCTGTCGGTTTCTGCTTCTGTGGCTGTTGCTTTTTTTTGGCATTTAGTGGCTCTGGCAGGCACATACAAGGCATGGTTTGGCCCGATCTTAGTGACGCACAATTCGACAACTTCAAACGCCAAACCGAGACGACGACCAAATAAGGTGGCGTTTAAAACAGCGCACAAAACGCGCGGCGCGTGCACGTGTCAATGATTTCGTGGACAATTGTGGGGAGCAACAGGTAAAGGCAGCGCAGGGCAGGGCAGGGAATGGGTCTTCTCTATCAAGAGTGTAGCGACCTTTGGGCTCCCAAAAGTTTGAGAGAAGCTGCGGCAGGAATATTGAAATTTATCTTAGTCGTTTAGGTAGCAGGTATAGTGAGAGAGAGAGAGAGAGAGAGAGAGGAGGGAGGGAGAGAGAGGGGAAAGTGAGCGAAATAAGAAGCTATATTGAGAGTGAGGGATAATGAGATAGGATGATGGTGAGATAGATGGAGTCGTAGAGGGAGAATGACAGAGAGAGAGAGAGAGAGAGAGAGGGCGAGAAAGGAATATTAAATAAAGAGAGAAAGAGATTGCGAGTGAAAGATAATGAAAGAGAGTGATAGTGATAGGTGGGGAAGAAAGGCATATATAGCGAGATATAGATATAGAGCGAGGGAAAGAGGTTAAGAGGGAGAGAGAAAGAGAGAGAGAGAGAGAGGAAGATAGAGAAAGAAAGATAGATATAAAGAAACAAAGATGGAGAGAAATATAAATAGATAGAAAGACACAGAGCGCAGAGATAGGAAAGAAAAAGGAAGAGGCAAGTACAGATAGCTAAAAAGACAAGGAGAGCGAAATATAAATAGCACCCTTAACATGTTCAATGAAATATTTGATTAGCTGTTGTCTAACGATACATATCGATAGATCTGATAAGTAACAGAAATAATGCGCTCAACGAAATTGTAATAATTAAAGCTGAGAGACTTATTTGGTAAGCCCCGAATGGATTTCTCAAGCCCCATCAAAGATTTATGCCATTTCGTTTGAGTCCATTAATCGGCCATTCTAGCTCTCTCTCTCTCTCTGTGCATTTACTCTTTCCATTGAAGTCCAGCTGCTTCCAGCTGACCCACAAATCTCAGGCTTTTATGTCATTCCCCTTGTTTTAGGACATTTCATTTGCAATTTGGATTGGGACACGATTTCAGTTTGTGATTTGCTCGCTTGATGCATTTGATTTCAAGTCAGTTTTGGGCTTGGCTTAAAAAACGCGCACACAACAACCAAAAGCAATGATTCGTTGGCACCCACCCAATCCCCACAACAGTTGAGCTAAATTTGTATTGCAAATGAGTAAAAAAATTGAAAATTGAAATTGAAAAACAAAACAGAACAAGTAAGAAAACTCTAGTCGAGAGTGCTCGACTACGAGATCCCCTGAACCCTTCAAGCAACAGCCATTTCAATCATTTTTAGCGTCTCTCTGCTTACACAAACACACACATACACACGCAAACACACATACATAGACACCCATAGGCGCGCACGCATGGGCTGCAGTGTGGGCTTACTATGGGAACTTAATTGTTTAATAACTTTTTTTCTGGACGTACGTTCTCCATGAAACTTTCAGATTGTGGTTTTATCATTACTATGCGTATAATTGCCAAAGCTCAAGTCTCTAGTATTTGAAATACGCCTTTTACAAACTTATGGGTGAGGGGGTGGATATAAGGGTGGGGGGTGAAATTGAACAAAAATCGAAATTCTATAACGTACATATCAATCTACATTTAAAATTTGGATACTCTAGCTCTAAAGATGTAGGAGCTATAATTTTATAACTGCATTTCGATAAGGTTTTTGATCGATAAAAAAATAACGGGATGAGTTATCGATTTTTAGTGATAAACTCGATATCCGCGTGCTATATACGAGCATTTTAAAAAAAAGTTGAAGTCTCTAGCTTCTATATCTTCGGAAATCGACGCGTTCAAACATACGGACAGACGGACAGACGGACAGACAGACGGACAGGGCTAAATCGACTCAGTTCGTCGCCCTGATCAAGAATATATATACTTTATGGGGTCTGCCACGCCTCCTTCTGCCTGTTACATACATTTCAACAAAAACATTATACCCTGATTTCCCATTTTCAATGGGTTCAGGGTATAAAAATAGTTTGTTAACAAGGTGTAAATTGCTAGGCAGCAACAGCAACAGCAGCGGCGGTAGCAAAAGGTTAGCCAGTTGCAGCTCCAATTGCCCAAAAGCGGCAGACGAAACGAGGTGAGACAAAGCTGGAGCGAAGGTGAGAGACGGAGCGAGAGCGTGAGAGCTGCAGGTGGCAGCGGAGTGAAAGAGGCGGCAGCAATTCCGCTTATGACTGGCTGACTGTGAGACGTGTGGGTGAAATGCATTTGCTTAGTTGCAAAGTGCACTCAGTAGCTATGCATGCCTCCCCTCCCCGGCGGGCGCGCTGCTGCCTCATGCAGTACTCCTCAGCTCTTCAGCAGCACTTCTGGCTAACAATAACATTTTGCAGGCTTTGACGCATTTGAACAAACAGCTGAAGAATCTTTTTGCCTTTGACAGACGACGATGACGATGACGACGTTGATGACAAGGATGCGGATGACGACAAAGTGCGGCTGAAGTGCTTGCTGCACGTTGCTGCTGCTGCTGCTGCTGCTGCTGCTGCTGCTCTTAGTGCAACCGGGTGCATTGAACCGAAGAATGCCCGCGAGTTGCCTCGATTCTCTGCATGTGTGTGTGTGGAGTGCAGTCGAGTAAAATCATCTGGCGGGGCTGTCAGCCAAGCAAATAGTTGCCCTTTAGGTGACTAACTAAACATGGGCCACAGCCGCCGCCTGAAGACGCACAAGTGTCCTCCCCTTGATGCCAGCCCATTAATGTGACAATTAAATTGGCCAGTCACACAAATGACGCACATTGAACTCAATTCCCTTGAAGCACAAACTATGTGCAGCATTTGCAATCGGACGTCGGGAACCGTCTCTGCTCGAACTTTAACTCGTGTCAAGTTGCACGAATTGCACAAGAAATACATATACATATGTACATATATCAAAGTTTACTAGCATCCATAAATTACATACATACATATGCATTCAACACACACTAAATCGGTAAACTCTAGCTCTAACAGCATTGAATTGCATTATCGATTATTATCGATAACACGAAAGGGGGTACATTATCGATAGCTAGTGCTAACTAGTGTTGGCATATGGAAAGCTGTTACGAATTCAAATTATCGATAGGCTGCAAATGTGATAAGTTATCGATAAAATATGATAAGTTCGTACGACATATGATATCATATGCAAAAGTATTTCCCCCTCGTACTGATGTTACTTTCATATAAATAAATTTCCAGTGTATATATATATATATAATTATGTTTAATTACTCTTGAATGAAATGTGTATGTCAAACACAAGACCCAAATTAAAGTGATCCATATATACACGTCTACCTTTTGTGGTTGGGGAGTTTTCTGCGTACATACGAATGGACAGACATGTCTAGGTCAACCCGTAATTCCTGGGATCTGCCACGCCTTTCACAAAAACACCAAATTTTTAATGGGTTCAGGGTACAAAGAAACTAAAATCATGAACTATTAAAATAGTTATTTTATTTTCAATTATTTCATTTTAATTGTATTACTTTGTATTTTCACTAAAGTGAGGTTATGTGTTTCTACTCAAAAATATTTACTCTAATTTTTTTGCCACATCTCAACAAGAAAATTGAACAAAATGTAAGTTTCCTCTTTAATTAGAATTAACTTTATTTATTTTAATATTTGTTTAAAACCATTTTAATTATATAACTCGAGCACACTATAATTGATTTAATTTTTAATTTAATTTAATTATTTTTTATTTAATTTCTTTTTCTTTAAATCGATTTCTGTATTGCCTGAATTTAAATAGAACTCATTTATTTGTAGTTCCAAATTGAATCTTTGACTGTTTTACTAATTATTATCTAGTTGTATTTGTTGTTATTTATATTAGTCCGTGGCTTTGTTCAGGCGTTATATAGCAGTTGCTAATGTTTTTGCATATGTATCTCTACATTTGATTGCTTTATGATTTTTTTCCGCATGTCATTTGAGCGAAGCTTTCCCTATTTTACAAATTGACATCAATAACTTCCGTTAAATGTGCCAATTGTTAATGCGCCTTAGCAAACACGAACAAAAACTTTGAAGCTTGTTGCCTTTTTTGGCAAGCTCAAAAAAACAAAAAATTAATAATAAATACTCACACACACGCATACACACACATAGATATCGCTCTTGAATCGCGTGGGCGTCGCGCGCTTTTTGTTTTAATTTCTGAACAAATTTGGTCAACGCTTAACGCAACAGCAGCAGCAGCAGCAGCAGCAACAATCGCTTAATGTATTTAATTAATTTAATAATATTGCGTTTTTTTTTTTTTCATTTCATTTACTTTTTGCTTTCACAAAAACACGCAAAATAATTACGCATACGCCGCTTGAGCCAAGGATTTCGCTCTGAATTTTATTTATTTTGATTTTGATTTTTATTTTTTTGGGTGTTTGCCTTAAATCAAGTTTTTGTTGTTGTCTCCTTTAATTGCAATATGCAAAAGCCCAGTTACGGCAACAGCAAAAACAACAGCATCGAGAGTTTTAAATGTTTTTTTCATCATCTTCTTCTTCTTTCTTCTTCTCGGCGCCATGCCGGCGCTTCTCGGCGCCATGAGTCGTGGACGTGGACGTGGAAAGTGTCAACGACATCCACACTTAGTCCACACCATTCACAATCCCATTCAGAGTCCACCTATTCACAGCTGTACACATATTCAGTAGAGCATTCTGTATGTCCCGTGTCCTGCCGAACCAGCGGGATGCACAAGCCGCTTTTAGCCAGGCCAGGCCGACTCTTTCAGCACTTGACATCATTTCCATTATGCACAGAGGCAGGAAGCTGGCGCCCCCCGTTGGGCTACATTGGCTACTAGCAGTATGCTTACATAGCATGCATTTCCAGTTCTGGGCAATTAGCTTGCATGCATGCGCCAGCAGTGTTGCAAAACGCATCAATTTACGTTTGAGCTGCGCTAACCTCTGTTTCAGCCGTTTAAATAATCATTATTTTTCAACATTTGCTTATGGATTAATAATATATAGGTTAAAAGTTTTTCTACTTCTCTGATGTTTTATACTAGTATTTCTATTGCATAATCATATACAGAGCTATTGTTGAAGAACTTTTGCTGCGGCTTTTCGCAGTTGCCTGTATTTGTCTAACAAAATTCAAATGTTTAGTTTTAATATTAAATTTAATTTTATCCACGAGTTGCTTTTGCAAATATTTACTTTTGTATGTCAGCTTTGTTTGGGTATTTCTTGTTTATTTATTTCAATCATTTTCTTGGTGAGTATTTGCTTTTTTATGAATATTTATTTGAAAATATATTTTGATTTGCTTTTTGTGTGTTTTATTTTTGTTTATTTTTTATTTTATTTTTCACTACTATTCATTTATTTATTTTTCATGATTTTTTTGTTCTTTTTTTATTTATTTTTTTTATTATTAATTTTTTTATTTTTATTTTATTTATTTCTTGTATATAAATATTATTTTGATTTATTTTTTAATATTATTTTGTTTATTGTTTTATGTATTTCTTTGTTTGTATTGAGTTATTAAAAATAAATTTTTATATTTATTATTTTTAACTATTTATATTTTGTATACTGTGTTTAATATATATATGTATATATTTTGTATATACATATGTACATATGTTTCTTTTCTTTGCTTGTAATATATTTTTTTACAATATATTCTGTCTGTTGGCGAACTTTTCTGTGGCACTGTGTGTGTGCTGCACATGGCCCACGATGGGTTTTGCTGTGTCAATCCGCCGGGCTTTGCTCTTCTCCACGGAGACACACACACACACACACACACACACACACAGCGAAAGGTGTTGCCGACACTCACTTGAAATTGTGTCAGGCTCGTTAGTTAACTCGAGTTACTAAGGCATTCCCTTAGCCTTCCTTCCTTCCTTTCGTTGGAGCATGCCACGTTGCCACAACACCCGCCCCTTACCGCCGCTGCTCGTTGCAAATGCAGCAATTGCTTTAGGCGCTTGTGTAAAGCCGCTTTAATTATGATAAATTAGCTGGGAATTGGCAGGCAGCTGCTACGACTTCGATTTTAGCGACTGCTGCTGCTGCTGCTGCTGTTGCAGTTATCCTTGAGCTGTCAGCCAGCTGCGCTGTTGCTGTTGCAGAGATTGTCTGGCTATTGATAAGACGCATTCCTTGAGCTTTGTGGCGTCGGCAGATAGAGCACACATAGCCCCACAGAGCTGGCACAGCGCTGGCCCCCACATGCCACATATCCATAACTCGCCGCACATGCTGCCAGCACATGGCAATACGAATTTATTGGCCATTGGCAGCTGTTGCTGCCATAGCTGAGATTTGCCCAAAGCTGTTCTTTTAGGCCGACCTTCACAGCGAGTCCATTAAAAGCAGGAGTGGGAGTGGGAGTGCGAGTAGGAGCAGGAGTAGCTGAGTTTAATAGAAGCGGGTGTCTGATCAATTGATAGCCATGCCACATGCCGCATGCCACATGCGACTTGCGACAACTTGCTGCTGTTGCCGTTGCCGTCGCCGCCAGATCGTAAAAATGTTTACTGCCCTCATCCCCAACGTACCCCCCCCCCCACATCTTCCTCGCCCACCTAATGAACGCCCCCGCTGCAGACCGTAAAAATAACGTGTCCGAACGATTTGAGGACAGACTCGAACATGTTGTACGTGTCATCAGCACATAATCAAGGTCTCGCCGTCAAGCGAACCAAGTAACAACACTGCACAACACAACAGAAGACAGCCAATGAACAACTTGTTGCCAGATAGCAGAAATACCCTGTAAAAAGTGCTAGATATGAATATCAACTATATGTACATACATAGACTCAAATAGAGTTTATCAGTTTGATAAGACTGGACGACGGCATGACTCAAGTGAAGCATTTCATGCCCTCAGTATACCCTTCAATTGATTGCATACAGGGTATGTGTATATAGCATAAATAACAACTAGGTTTCACAATTTTATGCGCACAATGTAAAAACTATATGTACTTAGATGTCTATGTTGTTGTTGTTGTTGTTGTTGTTGTTGTTGTTGTTGTTGTTGTTGTTGTTGTCGACACATTATATGCTGATAATGCGGATATACAGAGAGGGCAGAGCGGCAGCAGCTGGGGGGGGGCAGGGGATAGGGGTAGGGGCACAGGAAGAGCTGCTACGGCTGCTTTGCATGCAGAGTGAATGCAGTCTTCGAGACGTTGTCAGCATTGTTGAGTTTCTTTGGAAATTCACACAACACCACAAGATTGCTGGGGCTGGAGTTGGAGCTGAAGTTGCAGCTGGTTTATGTGGCGTATGTGTATCAGAGTAGAGAGCACAGCCCCCCGCACCGATCCCTCGACTGTAACGACTACAAGTGAAGGTCATCTAAAGCTTCGTGTCCAGCTGGCCATACAGCGTGGCTCCATCCAACGAGCCGCGTTGGATGTTTCGTTTGGAGCATTCATAAGCCGCTTACGCATTGCATAAGCTGCCCCCGTCGACAGTTCAAGCCAAATGCAACGCTATGTGCCCGAGACTTAGCCGTGTTTATGTTTGAGCTCTTGTGACTGAGGGGAGGCGTGTCTAAGCCACTAGCTAACTAACTAACTAACTGGTAGCATTCGTGTCTATAGATATGGCATCAAGATCAATATGACATGCCCCTCCTATAGGGAAGAGCAACAATCAATCACTCTTAGAGCCCAATGAGTTAGCTAGACACATATACATATATACATATATGTATATGTATATACTGTATTATCATAGTATTGTTATCATACACATATTATGTAATGCAATATAATATGCATGCAGTGTATAGATCATTAGATAAATATCGTATAATGATATCAAAAATGTACATTAAATATTAAATATTTTGAATATAACCAAAGTTCTGGCAAATTTGTTGATTATACCAAAACAAATGATATAACATCTAATACAATATATAGGCATTTTTCCAGAAAATTCTACTTTTCTGAGTTTCTTGTAATTGTCTTAAAAACGCATCAATTATAGTGTGAGTCGAGATCTATAAGACTTACTATTTCTCAAAATAAACTAGTTTTTTTTTTTGGCATTTGTTTAGCACTATAAATAACCAAGGGACCAAGTAGAGTTTTCTGAAGAAACGCCCATATGTATATAAAGTTTCGTTATTATGACACGCTAAGAAATCCAACATATTTTAAAAGATCTTAAAGAGCACGACATCTAATGAACTTTATCAGTATAATATACTTTATATTATAATAATAATATAATATATTTTGTAATAATATTCCAATAGATAATAGATAAATATCGATATATTAATATCGAAAAATATATATAAGGATTTCGCATTCATATTCAGTAGGGAAGATAGCACTATCGATACTATGGTGTTATCGATACTTAACTAAAATGCCATCGATACGGAACGAGAATGCCGTCAATAATTTTAGAAACAACAAGCAAAACAAAATCGTCTTCGTCTACTCTGAATAAGATCAAATGAAGTCATTCACAATAAAACTTTGAATTGGATTGAATGAAGCCATTCACAGTAATACTAAAAATATTAAAACAAAATTACATGATTTGAAAACCCAAGTATACCTCAGCTTCATTTGATGAGAAATAATTGTAATGATATATGTAATTATATAAGCTGACATCAAATTAGTTTTACAATGCTGTAAATGTAATTTTTGTTTAGATCTTAAGATATATATGCATAAAAGACACATAAAACTTGACTCTATTTGTTGTTTTTATTTTCATTTATATTTACATTTTCGGGAAAAGCTGGCATCTAATTCAAATTAGGCAAGTGAATCACACAGCAAAGGCCAAATCGGAATGAAGCTAAAGTGAGTATACCAAAGCTTAAATACCCTAGAAAAAATACACACTTTTCGAAGATGATGATTTGTCATTAATACATGTTAATTAAATGTTAAATAAGAAATGTTGCTAAGGCACGTCAACACACAATTCCAATGGGAGCTATAACAACTTTATAATACTCTAACAAAAGAAGGGCATATGCAAAGCTAATCAGGCGCGCATAAAATTCCATGACAACTCACACAATCACAACAACAACTTCTGATCATTGCTGTGCGCTGAGTCATCAACGCAGCTGACGCAGTGCCAAGCAGATGAATTTTAGTTTGGTGCAAGCATTTGAGGCTGTTAAGCAAAGAGGGCAGCAGGAGGCGGCGGCGGGACGAGGGGACGCTGGATAAGAACGAACGATGCGCTGGGCTGCCTCTGCCTGTGCATGTCACAGCAGCAGCACGGCGGCAGCACCCAAGAAGCGTTCCCATTGCATGACTCATGCCCCAAGATGTCTGCTGCTGCCGTTAACTGTTTATTTCAGCCAGCCGGCCAGCCAGGCCGTGTGGCATCATCGAACGGCTGCTACTGCTGCTGCTGCTGCTGCTGGTGAATTGCCAAAGAAGTCGCTGCGGTTAGGCGCTTTTGACCTTATGATATAAGCGCGCTGGCAACTGGAAAGGGTCGCCCAAGGCCGCAGCGCGATGTTGCATGCGGGCTGATGTTGGCTAAGCTGGAGACCAAAGTCAAAACCAAGGCTTTGCCTAACCATGGGCCAACCCCTCGCCAAAAAAATAATAAAAAAAAAAAAAAAAATAATAATAATAATAGCAAAACAAACAACGTTCAGTTTGTTCGTCATGTAATTTAACGCTCTGAACTTTAACGCTTCGTTAAGTTTCACGCATGCAGATTTCAAATGTGTTAGTGTCAAAGTGTGCGTGTGTGTGTGTGTGTGCGTATCTAAGCGTCCCAATTCTGTCAATCAACTGCGTTTTGTGGGTGCCAAGCGTTTTGTTTGGATAATGTTAACCACAAAAGGCCAAAGTCAAAGTATTATTATTAACAACAACAACAACAACAACAACAATTGCAACAACCAACTGAAGGGAAAGGAAAGGCCTGCATAGCGAGTGCATCAAATTGCAGTCGAGTGTCCAAGAGCCAAGGCTGACTTCAACAACGAAATTGAGTTCAAGCGGATTTTCAACTCTTGAGCAAATAAATTTTCGGTTTTTTGGTCAGAAAGTGAATCAGAGCCGCAGATGACAGCGGGCGGGCAAGAGTGAGCGAGAGAGCAACAACACTATTCAAAACAGTCATCACAAATATAATAAACATTCAAAATGTGCCATGACTAAACGGGTTTTTGTTTTGTTGTTTTTGGGCTCAGCCACCCCCATTGGCCCAAGGCAAGAACGGGAACTGGAGCTGGAGCTGGAGCTGGAGCTGGAGCTGGCGATGCAACAATTGAACACGACGAGCCACGACAGGTCAAGAGTGCAACGTGTGCGTCTCGGCTTCGGTTTCATTGTTGCAATTATGCTAATTTTGTGCCTGGGAAACAAGAAACATGCAACAAGCAACAACACAGAAAAGCAAAACAAAATAAAGCGGAAAAATGGAGAAAAGTGGAAATGAAATGTTTTTCACACATGAATGCGAATGAAGTGCCCGAGCCGGAGTCCAAGACGAAGCTGGAGCCCGAGGGTAGCCGGCAATAGACATTGAAAGCAATTTCTCTCTCTCTCGCTCTCGCTCTCTGCTGCTTTGATGGAAACATGTTTGTTGCTGCTGCTGCTGCTGCTGCTGCTGCTGTTGTTGTTGTTGTTGTTGCGGAAAATGTGGGAAATTCATGGCAGCAATTTTTCGTTGTTAAAAGTCTTTAAAACGCGCCAGCGCAAGCAGCGCAGCTCACAATGAAATACAATGCGCGATTTATAGAGTGAAGAGGAAGACGTTGGGGCCAGCAGCGGCAGCAGCAGTGGACGAAGAGGCAGAAGGCGATGTAGTTGTAGAAAAGAAACTGCAGCTAATGCAGTCGCATGACCATGCCTACCCCGCCCCCCAAAACGCCGACTTTGTTGTCGCTGCTCGTTAATTGCCCTGGCCACTGGCCCCGGCCAAGAAAGGTTCTCACGTCTCGACGGCTCGACGGCTTAGTTGAGCCATTAGCGCGCGCTCTCTTTGGCTCCAGCCGGGCCCTAGATAAATAGCCCAAGCGCAGCCGACTCCAGCTGCTGACCCAAGCAATGTCTTCGTGGAATCAGGAGCGAAAATCCACATGTCAACTGTTTCCCTGGGTCACATTGCATCCTCGCCAGACACGCTCAGATTGCATAGGAGAAGTCTTCAAATGTGAAATAGTTTTTCGCATGCTATATCGGCTCGACATGGTACTAGAAACCTTCAGACATAGCCGTATCAGATACAGATTACTCTACTCCGATGTAGTTTCTAGAAATTGATTATAATTCTCTCATTCAAATGAATCTCATACTGGATTGAAGCAATAATTCCAGTTAATATCACTGCCCTTCCTACATGTATACAAGTCCAAATAAAAACCCTTTCCAAATGAATTGACTCACATTTGATAGGTGAGCGAGTATTGCGTAGTCGAACAGATTTTTTTAAATGCGCTTTTCGCACTTTTCTACTAAATGAAGTTTGCCTCACAAACAGCTGCACTTGGCATTACTGGCCCATCATGAAGCAATGCATAAATCGAAAAAAAACACACACACACACACACACACACACACACATAAAAACATACATATAAATATATGTAAATATATATACCCGTCTATATATATTTGTAAATGGCAAAAGAGAAGACGCGAGAAGACAGCATACGTATAAATTGTGTGCATATTAGAAAAAAATCAATGCAAATAATTAATGCATACAATAATAAAAGTAATATAATAATAAAATGAAAATGGAAAAACTGCAAAGAAAACAACAATAAATAAATATGAAAACACGACAACAACTGGCACGCAAACCCAAAGTCCGCGTCCATGTGGAGAGGAGAGCCTGTCTAGCAGCTGGCTGGCTGGCTGGCTGGCTGGCTGGCTGACTTGGCTACGATCTGCAAGCCACGTCTAGCTGACTCATTGACTGACTGGCTGACTGACTGAGTTGCCTTGGCCAAGTGAAAGAAAGAGTTGAGATTTAGGAGCTGCCTTTCTACTTATGCCTGACTGTTCGCTTGCTCGTGCGTTGCATGCGATCAAAGTGGCCAATGGACAGGGGCAGGGGCAGGGGCAGATAGCGACAATCGAAATGCACCATTATAATTATTAAATGCTGCCATTTATGGCTTATCGATAATTGATCGATAATTGGCGTAATTCATGTCTGCGCAAATTAGCATTCAATTGGTGTTTCATATTAGCGGCATGCCAGCAAAATTGCACGTTGTTGTTATTAACGATGCAGCTATTATCGATAAGTTATCGATCATGTTCAGCTGCTGTTAAATGAACTGATGAACTAGTACTTGGATTATTTGATCGATCAACGACCCGTGCAACTCACAATTACAATAAATCGACTGTTATCGATCATATATCGATTCTCGGAATTGATCGAAGTGACAAGCAAATATCGAGTGATCTATAGTGATTATCGAAATACTCTAGCACAAATCCAAATGTCCACGTTAACGATAATTTATCGATAATCGGCAGAATGTATGTCCGCATACGGCCATATCATCTTAACATTATCAAATTGCATGATCACATATATTTACAATTCCATGTATGTGAGATATATGTTATCGATTATTTCTTTTATATGAAGTGAAGTGAGGTGCGCAATAAATGCATAAATCGATAACCTTCATTACAGCACCCATCGAACTGTTATGCCGAGCTTTTAGTGATGCGATTTTGTATTCTGACTAGCTATCGATATGTTATCGACTACCAACTTGAAATCCCGGAACAAGCAGCATAACCTTGGCGAATGAATCAAGCGGTCATAGCACTCACACTGCAACTTTTGTTTCGTTGTAATTGTATATATGTATGTATATATGTTTCAATGCTTACTACCGCTATCTTGTGCCACGCCCCGTCCGAGCATATTAATTGTTTATTAATTATTTACGTTTTTTTTATGTGTTTTTTTTATTTTTATAGCTGGGAAGGGTCAACGCCAAAAGACACTGGCCAATATCATGGTCAACTGATGAGATTGCCGATAATAATGAAGATGACAATGACAATGCTGATGATGATGATAATGACGACGATGATTTCAGGAGTTGTGGAGCTTGAAAATGGGTCAGCTGAGCCAGCTGGACAAAACCATATAGAACAACAACAACAACAACAACAAGAACAATTGAGAAAATGTTCGTTCACTGCTGTTGCAACGTGCCGCATTTGGTGGCATCCATGTTAGTGAACTTTAACTCAGCCGCTGGCTAATTACGGCCAGCCATCGAATTCTAGCTGGGGCCACAGCTTGCCACAAAGCGCTGCCACTTGCAATTGCCGCCTGGCATTGGACTCATTGCGCGCAGACGCAAGGGCGAGCTCTACACTGTATGCGTGCGTGTGTGTGGAGCTAAGGGAGCCGTCGCTGGGCTGTTGCATTTAATGCACATCACGTAGCATCCATGTCTGCCACAAATTCATGCGTGCTGCGCCATGAAACCAATCAATGCAACAACAGCAGCGGATGCAGGCGGCGCGGGGGTGTCGATGGTTCACTTGGCGTGACGCCGCCGTTGTTATGCTGTTGCAGGAGTCGGGGCAGCAGTCGCAGCAAACAACTAAATGAGGCAAAATCATGCGTAAAGATTTTTCCTACATATGCTTGTTCTCTGAATGAGTTGAGTTGGTGTAAATGCATGTATGTATATATACATATGTGTGTGTGTGTGTGTGTGTGTGTGCGTGGAACACGCGTTGCTATTTCCGTTCTGGAAGCAGCCACAGCACAGCGCAACACAACACAACACAACAGGCACGATCTCTGCCAACTGGCAAATGGGTCAATCGATGGCGTCGATGGCCCGCCAGCCGTTGTCCACTGCAGCTGTGGCTCCATGGACAACAATGAGCTAAGAAGTGTGTATTCATTGATTTAGTTTAGTTGTAATTTGATATATTTATGCGCCACGCCCCGCTCGAACATATTAATTGCTTAGCAATTATTTATTTAACAATTATACATTTATCTACATACATTTTTAATGTGCTTTTTGAGGGACTGGGGATGGGTCAACGCTGGCCAATATCATGGCCAAGCACGACAATGTTCATGGTGATGATGATGATGTCAGGAGTCGGCAGCCGGGCAGTCTTATCGATCTTAGCGCTCAAAGTGGAAATCGATTTGCTTTGCTTAACAATTCAATCAACCAGCTCAAAATGAATGCCAACAAAATGACATGAAAATCGATCATGATTAACAATTATAAACAGTAAATAAATTAGTATATATAGTAGAATATAGTATATATATAATTAATATATGAAAAGATTTACTCATAAATTGCACAATTTTCTATAGTTTGAATGCTAAGGCAAAACTAGTTCAAGCCAAATCGGATGACTATAGCTATAGCTAAATAGTTACTCAGTACCTAAATCGAATAACATAAACCTAAATGGAAGCACTCATTACTCATTATTCATGGCTCAATTTCAATTTCTAAATCAATTTTTCATTTCACTAATTAAATTTATAAAATTGTTTATAAACTCTTAACAGCATAGATTAAATTTAGTTATTTGATTCATGTTTGATTTATTATCTTCATATTGATTTCCATAGAATTGCCAAGGAGAAAATTGACTCAATTCGATTCGATTCATCAATTGTAAGAGCTTGCCTATTGCTGCTGTTTAATCAAGCAGCTCATTGATCATTGAGCGTTCATTGATCATTCATTGATGATCATTCATCGATCATTTTTCATTCACAAACATATGAAACTACATATACGTGTATGTGTGTGTGTAATTGCAATTGCAATTGCAGTTTCAATTGTGTTTATAATTCATTCACACACACACGCGCACACACACGCACACACATACAGCTGTAGCTGTTGCAAATTAACAACAGTTTTGTTGTCTTCCACTCCTTTTAGCTAGCTACGCTCATGTGCTCCCATGTGCTGCTACAATGTTCCCGTTTACGCTTCCCATTCGGCCAGTGCCAGTGCCACCGTCGCTCTCTCTCTCTCGCCCCCTCTGTCAGTCGCTCTCTCTCTCCCTCGCACTCCAATAAATCCACCTCTTCTCTTCTGTGGCATGGCTCGCCTCAGTCTTCTCGTATTCCATGTTCCATGCTCATTCATGCGCACGATCATTTCATTCATATGCACAATTTAAGCGACGCATACACACACACACACACACATATATGCGTACTCACTCACACGTACACATGCACAGTTGGCATTTTGTAGTAAAAATTTGTATTCGCGCAGCACGAATTAATGTTTATTTATTCTTGGCTCGCTTTTCTTTGCATCTCTTTGTTGCTTCCCCTTATCATTCTGTTTCTCTTTCTATACCTCCTGCTTCCCTTCGTCTTCTTCTTCTTCTTCTTCGTTTGTCGTCGCCATTTTTTCAATTAAATTTCAATTTAAGTTTCTTCCTGAGCCACCCTCGCCTTCAATTGGTCGTCTCCCGCCTATCGCGCGCTCTCTCTCTCTCTCTTTCCCTCTGCCACACCGCTCTTCGATTTCTATCTGCGTCTTGTTGATCTTATCGCTGCCCAGCCGTTTCTTAAGCATTTTTCTTGTCATTCCTCTTCTGGTTCTGCTTCTTCCTCATTTTCTTCTTCTTCTCGTTCTCCTGCTTCTTTGAAGTAATTAAAATTCATTCAAATATTCGTTTAACGCATATTTTGCTGCCTGCTTTATCCATTGCTTCTTCCCCGCCGCAGTCCGATCGCATCTGTGCGCTGAGGCAGGGTGGGAGAGGTGTGGTGGGGGTTCTGCTCTCCAATCCCCACCCACTGCTGCCTTTTGCAACATTTTGCAGTGCATTTCACACAGCCAAGAAAACGTTATATACAACATTGTTACATATTAGCCACGTTGCACGTTGCAGGTGTGTGTGTGTGGGGGGGGGGGGGGGACCTGGCCAAAGGGCAGCTGGTGTGGGGGAGCGCAGTGTGGGAGCTAGGGAACTGCCTGATTGGCTGGCTGCTTAGTTAGGGCAAGCTGACGGCACCGCTGGGGCCCCAGACAAAGCGCAATACAAAATAGACAATGGAATGTTGTGGCCCAAAATGGAGTTGGCCAACAGCAGCGGCAGCAACAATTGGCAACACTTTTGCTTTAGCCGTGGCGCTCACCGCTTGCAATTGTGTTTGCGGTTGCGACTTTCGCAGCAATGTCCGCATTTTTTCATCATCATCATCATCGTCATCTTTGCTGCTGCTGCTGCTGCTTCTTCTTCTGCTTGTTGCTGCTGCCTCTGTGGCATCCATCCGCTTGTGGTTAGCCGGCTGCTGTCGCCGTTGCAGGGCTCTCGCTGTGACGCCTCTAACAAAAACTCAAATACAAACAGCTCTGGCTATGCAACAGCCCAGAAGCAACAACAGCAACAACAGCAGCAGCAGCTACATTAATAGCTCCCGTTGCAAGTAGGAAATGTTGCATAATTTATGAGGGGAAAATTGTAACAGTTTTCATCGTCGACTTCATTTTCTTTGTCATTTGTGTCTAGGTTTTCATTCATTATTATTATTATTTTTATTATTTTGTTCAACGTAGCAGCAGCAGCAACTGGAGGCGGCCTTGAAGTGGGTGGGTAGCAACAGAATAGCAACAGAAAGAAAGGGACAATGCGAGAAGAGGTGAGCACATCAATGGAGAACATGGAAATGGAGAGAAGCGAGAGATGAAGGGAGGTAGAGAGGCTGCAAAAGAGAGAGAGAGAGAGAGAGAGAGAGAGAGAGAGAGAGAGAGAGTGAAAGAGAGAGAGATAGTGAAAGAGAGAGAGAGAGTGAAAGAGAGAGAGATAGTGAAAATGAGAGAGAGAGATAGTGAAAGAGAGAGAGAAAAATAGTGAAAGAGAGAGAGAGAGATAGAGTGAAACAGAGATATTGGGAGAGATTGAAAGAGAGAAAATGGGTAGATAAGAGAGGAAGTTACAAGAGAAATATGAGAGATGAGGAAGCCACAGAGAAAGAGAGGTGAGTAAAGAAGAGAGAAAACAAAGAAGGAGAGGATGGAAAAAATGAGGAGAGCAAGAAAGAGAGAGTCAGGAGAGCGACTTACAAGAGAAATATAGGCAAATAGGGAGATAGCCAGAAAAATATCAATGAGTGAGTGGAATTGAGAGAGAGAAAGAGAGAGAGAGGGAGAGAGAAAGAGAGAGAGAGAGAGAGAGAACAAAAATAGAATAATTCAAAAAAGCGAGCAAAGAGACAGACAGAGATACAGAGCTGGACACAAATGCTGGAAGATGCAGAAGAGACAGAGTCTAATGAAGGGGACAAAGAAAGAGAAATAGAGAGAGGGAAACTAACAACATATTGTGATATACATGCTACAATAATAATATAATATTATTATAAATAATGAGCCAAGCTTCTAATCAATTACAGCTAGTATAACTAAGCCCCAACTAGATTTAGTTTAAACAAATGAAATTTTGCCCATTTCGAATTGAAGATCAGCGAAAGTTCAGTGAACCGCAACGCTTTGAGCGCCGGCCGAATAAATGTTTACTTCTGTGAACTGAATCCGAGTCATTAAAACAAAAACAATGAACAAATCAAATTGAAATTCATGAAGTCAAGCTTAAGGCAGGCAGTTGAATGGCATGGACCTGGGGGGTGGGCATGGGGAACAGGTCAATCGGTGGCTTATTGCCAAATTTGTTGCCATTCTAATTGCACAAATACGCAACACTAGTTGCACGGCCATAAGCCGAGAGTCGCACAGTTGAGGCTGTGTGGAACTACGAGCTGAAATATAATAACTCTCGGCGAACAACCACAGCAGCAGCAACAACAACAACAACAACAACAACAACAACAACAACAACAGCAGCAGCAGCAGCAAGCGACAAGGCAAATGATTCGCTTGTCCTTCAGGTGCCGCACCGAATGCCTTTCCCAGACAGCCCCTTCAGCCCGCCCCCTGCACCGCCTCCTCCTCCTCCTCCTCCTCATCATCATCATCAGCTGCAACAGTTCGGCCAGACGTCAGATTAATTATTTTGCATCGTAAATAAATTGTGCATGCGGCAATTTAGTTAACAAATTATAGTTGTGTGTTGAGTGTTATGCTGTAATGTGTGCACATACATATGTGTATGTGTATGTGTGTGTGTGTGTCGTATTGCGGCTTGCAAGCGTAGCGCCACTGCCCAAGCGGCGCCAGCGACGCCAACGCGTTTGCTGCGCGATTTTTATCGCTACCTCTACAACTTTTGCTGCTGCTTCTTCTTCTTCTTCTTCTTCTTCTTGATATTACTCTTTACGCTTGAAGATTGAAGATTAACACATCAATGAGTGACAGCAACTGAATGAATGCTCCGCTACCAGCACATTAAATAGTTTCTGATTAAACGGACAAAAGTTTGAATTCAACTAAAGACTTGATCTAATTTTTTTTTTTAATTTTTTTATGGCAACTTTGTCTCTTCGAGTGTTTCATGTATATGAAATCAGATATCAGAATGTGCCAGATTGCCAGTTGACTATGTGAACGACTACGAGATACCCCACAAACTCAGTCGACTAGTTGGGACTCGTGTGGAATAGGATTGATTATCTATCTATCTGATAAACTTGTTTATTGGGGCAATATATTGAAAAATATGACATTGGTAAATCGGATTAACCCTATACAGCATATACATATGTATGTATATACATATATAGAATCAGCGGTAGATAGTCATCTATGCAATGAGCTGGACAGCTCTTAGTTTAAATGGGGTATCGAAGCTATAGAATATTGCAAGGAATTGAGGAATACAAAACAATTTTCCCAAATCGTTGTGTTTGCCTTATTAGGTAGAGCACTCCTAGGACCGTCCTCGTACAGTTTGTGTACTTATTGGAAAAATACATATATTGTAGAAAGGAAATGTGTTTTTTTTTTTTTTAGTACTTATAATTTTCGAAGAAATGTTGATCGATAACAAAAAATATAATGAGTTATCGAAAAGAACGACAACATAAGCTGAATTTCAGTCGGTCGGAAATGAATAGATGGGCGTGGCTATATACCTGATCTGCCACGCCTCCGTCTGTCTATTGCATATATGTATCTTCATGATGATTTCCGATTTTCGCAGGGACTAGGGTTTATTAAAAAAACAAAAAGAGATATATATTTTATGGATATTTATATAAATTGTCCCTGTTCACTTAGCTCCATTTTGGCGAGTTTGTAACTTGAGTAAACTCTATTCTAAATAATGAGCTATTATATAAGCTTAAGTAGTTTTTCCTCTTTTTATTTATTTGCTGTCACTTTTTTTGTGTGGCAAAGTGACAATGCGATTTAGAGAAAGGAGAATTGCTGTTTTTATATGTTTACTTATTTTTTGTTTTTTAATTTTTCTTTATTAAAAAAGTAGTTTTTCCGCACGTTGCTAGACGACAATTGCTGTATGCAAATGCATTGGATTCGCTTTTATTACTGATTCTTGGCGGCTAGCTACGCGCTGCTGCCGGAGCGCAGCCCACTATCCGGCTTCGTGTTCCGTATGCAAATCAAAGCTAATTGCGAATGCCGCTGGCGTCGTCGATCAACCGATCAGCCGGTGTCCACTTTGTCAGTTAGCCAAACGGCGTCTCAGAGAGCTTTGACCAAACGCTGACATAATAATTACCACACAATCTAAGCGACAAACGTTTCGTATGGATCGAATCGCATCGAATCGAAGCCAGCCTGTCTCACCTCTCGCATCCCTCCGCCCCATCACTACTGGCTCACGCTCTATGCAGCATTTGCCAGCGCCTTGACAGGTTGCCCAACCGTTGTCAGCTAATCGTCAGCTATGCGCCACCTACCAAGACCCACTAAGACAACCAGCAACAACAACAACAACAACAACAACAACCAACCAACCAACCAGCCAGCGAATCAACCAACCAACCTAAGCTGTAACTTGAAATGTTTCCTTTTGGGTTTGGCCGATGCTTGGCATTGAACCATGAAATGTTTTTGCACGTTATACATATACCCTGTACATTTCCAATTGCCATAAATGGGCATGCATACCATGCTCATAAATAAAACAGCTAAAGTTACCTTTGAAGCGAACTCGAAGCTGAGCCAAATATGATTGGAATCAAATACAAAAATGTTTCACTTTTTATTTCCATTGAAAATACAGGATACATTTGCGTATATATAGACTATTCTGTTGTGGATGAGAATCAATAGAGAGATCAATAGAATTCTTTAGCCGCTTCACATTTCAACACATTTTTGTTAATTTACAGGGTATACAGCTGATAGTGCACTTTTATCCAGAGCGCCACAGCAGCAGCTGGCGCTGTAAATAATTGTAGATGTTGTTTTTCTTTCATAGTTATTGTGCGTTTTTTTTTTTCAATTTTTTTTTTTTTTTAGCTTTTTGCTTTGGACTCAAAAGCCACTTACGAGAGTTAACGCTGACGTCGCGACGTATGTATGTGTTGCGCCCCCCAAATGCCGCCGTCCGGTCACGCCTTTTCGCCGATTAGATAATAGAGACAAATACAGCGCCCAAAAGCAGCAAAAAAAAAAAAAACATTGTAAATATTATTTATGCAATTTTGTGTTGGGCAAGAGGCATTCATCAAATTGATGAACTATTAACAATTTGACAGCATAAAATTGTAAAAAAAAAAAAATGTTAAACAAAATTTTAACGTCTGAATTAGAACCGATACCAAAAAATATCTCCAAAATGGCTGAAGTTTGATATCGATTATCAACGATTTACTATAGAAGCATACATACGAGTCGAAATTAATGAGCTTATTTAGATCGACTCGGCTTTATATATGAATGTATGTACACATATGTACATAGGGTTAAGCCATGCCTGCGTTTTACAAATTCTCGAATATTCCCATTTTCGATAAGTAATTTGTGTTCATCGAATATTGCCCAAAAAGTGAAATTTTATAGATCAAATTGTCAGCTGAGATATAGCTGAAATAAACTGATTGCCTATAAAGTTTCAGTGGAGAGCTCTGCTGCCTCTGCTGCTGCTGCTGCTGCTGCTAAACTCTCGCCGTCTGTCTGGCTGCAGTCTACAGTTAACAGCACATTCTGCACACAGGCCTGCAGCTTGCAGTCTGATTAGCTGCTCTCTGTGAACAGAAAGTTTCTACGCGAGTTTTTTCTTACATTTTCCTTCTTCTTCTGCTGCTTCTTCTACTTTTTTGCCGTCCATGCTGCATACTTTCTTTTTGCTTGCTTACCTTTTGCCCGCTCGCCCGTTCACTCGCCGCTGCTCTTAATTTGTGCTCTCTTTATTTCCCCCTGCCAATGCCTATACTGGCTGCTGCTGCTGCATTGCAAAATTTCCTCTTTTCAGCTTACTCTCTCTCCCTGGCATGCAATGCCGTGTAGAATGCTTGCTCTGGCTAAATTCCCCTCTCTCCGGCTTATGCTCCGCATCCTAGCTCCCCTCCAGCCAGACTTTTGCATTTCCCCCCGCTTGCACGGTGCATGCTTATGTCCTTCCCTTTCGCTCTTTTGCTTCTCAACCGCAGCGTTCTTTCAAGTATGTGTGTTGTTTTCTTTGCTTTTAGTTTTGCTGCTGCTTTTGCTTTTGTCTTTGTTATTGTTTCGCTTTTACTTGATGACTTGTTGTTGCTCTCATTGTTGTCGGGCCATAAAAGCGCACAAGTTGTCAATTATTTTATAATAAAAAGCGCGACCGGCCACACATTAGCCGAGAAAGGTAGGCAACAGCAGAGGCAAGAGGCGGCGCAGCCAGACGGCGAATGGCCCAAAACATTTAGGCCAAGAACTGACAAAGACCACGACGAGTTGCCAGCTCTCTATGTATCTGTGTATGTGTGTGTGAGTTAAGGTTTTTGTTAAGCAACAACAACAACCACACCGACAATTATTGGCCACTGGCAAAAATGTTTGCGGTCAGCGCGAGTGAAAAGCAATTCAGTGACAACAAACCCTAAAACCCCCCGGCTGCCTGCCCGCTTCACTCCCTTTTACCCTTGCCACACGAGCCAGCAGCTGTGACTTGTTAATTGGTTAACTGCAATTGGCAAACTTTTCAATTGCCGTTGACCCACAAAAAGAAAAAAGAAACACAGAATTAAAACGAAAAATAAATGCAGAAAAAGTGTCGAAAAAAAAAACAAAAACAAAACAAAAATTTGCCCAAATTGTGTTAAATAGTTTGCGCAACAGTTCAACCGGAGAGAGAAAGAGAGGGAGGCTGGCAAAGTGGAAGAGCGGGAGCCGAGTGTAGGCGGTGGGCGTTTGAGCCACCTTTGTGGTGGGCGTGGCGAATATAGACAGCCAAAACGTGACCACAAAAGGCTGGCAAATTCAATTAACACACAATTCAAACGATACGATTTACGGCCAGTTACACGCTAGCTAGGGGGCGTGGCAGCTAAAGTATATATGTACATATATACATACATATCTATATAAATACATACATATGTATATACGGCATATGGAGTGAATCAATCATAGTTAATGGTAGTACTTAAAACTGTTTTTTCTCTTTCTTTTGTAAGTACAGTTAGCCTAATATAGTCATTATAGCTGCTTTAATTGGTATAAATATAGGTATAATTTTATAATAATTTTTAATTCTATATATAATTATATTTCTAGGTATAATGTACATTTCGCTCACAATCGTTGTACTTCAAGAACCCCAAAAAGTATATTGACTTTGGATGCTTACCTGCAATGAGAAGAATTAAGGAATATGATTAAATAAATATGTATGGAAATTGTAAATACATATGTAATAAAATGGATAAATATGTAATATTATTATAATGTAATATTAAGAACAATAATCTTATTTGTGTAACAATTGCCATTGTGTTCAGTCAGTCAGAGTCACAGTTACAGCAGCTCTAACAAGTGAAGTCACATTCACGTTCACTGTGACTATCACACACAGTCTCAGTCGCAGCGACAGTTACTGTCACTGTTACGGGCATAGTAACAGTAGCACAGGATGCAGATCACACTCACATTGAAAGTCGCAGTTGCAGATAGAGTCAGAGTCGCAGTTAGAGTCAGTCACAGTCACTGTCACTGTCACCATTATATGAAGAGCTACAGTCAAAGTCATAGCTAGTGTCAGTTACAAACACATTCACATTCACAATCACAATTACAGTTATAGTTACATTTGCAGTCACTGTTACAGTAGGAAGACAGTCACAGGATCACAGTTACAATATCAGACCCCAGACATATGTATATTACAGATATCCTTACAGTCCCCCTCAATCACAGGTAGAGTGAACAGTCATATTTGTAGTCACAGTTACAGGCACAGTCACAGTTTCCATTACACTTACAGCTCTAGTCATGGTCTCATAGTCACAGTTCTATGTTATCTTTACACTCACAAGTAACAGTCACTGTTACAGGTAGAACTGCAGTCACAGTCACAGTCACAGGCACACAATCACACTTACAGTCATAGGCATGGTCACTTTATTGCCTGCCGCCTTTTGCTGTCGCTTGTAATCAAGGCAAATGACAATTTCTTATCAAAGAACAAGAACTACAACTACAACAAATAATGAACGCCCGCATTTGCGGTACTTGATGTTGTTGTTGTTGTTGTTATTGTCGCTATCGTTGTCGTCGTCGTTGTTGTTGCTGTTGTTGTTGCTGTTGTTGTTGCTGTCCTCAATTTGCGTAAAATGGCACAACGAAATAAATTAAAATGCAGCAACAGTCGCCAGAGTCGCCGCAAGACTCGCTTAAGATTCTCCACACACACATAGAGAGTGAAATAGATGGAAGAACTTCGGGCTGTTAGGGGTAGCGGCGGATCGTGTCATGGCATGACTGCAACGATAACAAAGTCACATTGTTATCGACGGCGCAACGCAACAAACGGGCCACGGAATAGAAACCAAAATGGAAGAAACGAATAGTAAATGCACTACTACATATATACTGCATAATATATACATACATATACATATGTATACAACATAATATATACACACATAAGTATACGCTATATATATACATTTATCGACTCAAACATTTCGATAAGTTATCGATTTTGAGTTGAATATTTTTATGAGTACTTTCTCAGTTATTCTGGCCAATTGCCCATTCGAGCTGATCGACCCGTCAGCAGCGCTTTGCAGCGAATCGACGCATATTTGATAGAGTCGCTTCCATGTTGGGTGTGATAACATGTCCATATAGCAGTGCCTAGAGAGCACAGCCTCTGGCTGCCAGCTAGCTACGTCTTGTGGGTGACTTGTTGTTGTTGTTGTCGTTTAATTTGCATTAAGCAAGTGTTGCTGGCAGCAACAGCATCAGAAACGTCCGCTCGTTATGGCAGCGGCGCAACATCAAAGCGTAAATTATATGTATCTATATATACATACATACATATATGTATAGATCGATGTATTTAGTTTTATTTAATTTAAGTTTCAATTGAATTCAAATGCGCAACTAGCCAAGAAACAAGTCGCATTGAGTCAAAGAAAATTGCATGAAAATCTTTTTAGCGGCTTTTTATTTATATTATTAACAACAAATTCAAATTACATTTATGGACAGCAACAAAATGTGGCACGACTTTGAGAAGGCAAAGAGAGACAGAGACAGCAAGAACTTTTGCCAGCCATGGCGAATGCAAGCGCTTGCCACGCCCTCAACTGAGCAGCACACGTGCGCAGCGGCAACTGTTGCTTCAACCGCATTGACCACCCGCCATGTCTGGCTAATGAGCCCCTCTGCCTCTATCCCCCTCCACACCCCTTTTGATCGGCGCTTAAAATGCGGCCAAAGCACAGCGGGCGCTAAGACATAGCTGAGACAACAACCCGAAACAAACGAGCCGAGCTTAGCGCAGACAGCAACCAGGCGGCTTACCTAATGCGTGGGCGTTCAAGGGGGCCCTGCATTATAAACTATAGCGAGGCAAACAAAATAATGTAGTAATATAATTAATGGCACCACTTTAATGCAATTATTGCATAAATATATTGCCAAGACAATAAATATTGCCTTTTAGTTGTTGTTGTTGTTGTTGTTGTTGTTGTAGTTGTTGTCGGCAAATTAACAAAGGCTGCTTGTTAGACGCCCCAACGACCCCAGACTGCCACGCCCCGCTGACCAGCGAGCAGCGCTCAGCTAGGCCCTCATCTGAGTCCAGCCTGAACTTAACGAACTGTTAAGCCCAGTGTCGTAAGAGGAAAAGGCAAAGTACCAAAATATGAGCAGCAAATCGACTACACAGATACCCTGTAGCAAGAGCAACAGCTAAGCTTTACATATGTCGGCTTTTTGTGTGAGTCGATAATACTCGAATATAATGGAATATCATTTCTATATAGATACATAGAGTTGGGCATATCAAATAGGCTAACGACCTGACTACACAAATGCCCTATAAATTAATAATTGGGCAATTTCGATGTGCAATTAGTTAACAATTCTTTTACTTTAGAATATTAACTCGACTATGCATATGACCTGTAAAACACTTCAGCTGTGCATTAGCATAAGCAATATGCAAGCGACTTTCAAATACCCTCTAATTACATTATATTATAAATACTCTGTAAAAATCGAATTTAACTTTTAGTTAGCTCTCGAAAATGAATATTTTTATTGATTCGACTATTTGTATACCGTGTAAAATATATAAAAATCTTTGTCACATCATTGTGTAGATATATTATTCATTACAGGGTATATAGTCGTGATCCATAGAGCATGTTCGCTCTATTAAATTCTGAGTTGCATTGCAATTAATTTTTCCCTCGCAGCTTAAACCATTTGGCACAGAATTAGTTGCTCGCATTGCAATTCATTGGAATTAATTTATGAGCATTTTATGGCATTTTATTGAGGTGGCTGCCCAGCTGATTGCTGGCCATAATGTTCGCTTGCTAACTTTGGCTAATAAAAGCTTTGCTAATCAGTTGATCGAGTAGGTTTCCAGCTGTTCAAATCTGCATTTTATTAGAAGCGGGGAATGCCGTGCAAGCAACAACAACAATAACAATATAAAGTTTACAGCAAATTGTAATGTTGTGCACTTTGACAATAAGTTAAACTTGCTGTCAAATTGTGTTCAACTCAAGTTTTTTTTTTTATTGTTAGGAACTGTAGCTAAAATTCTGAATGTCAAATATTTAACAGGAAGTTAGCATACCTAGAAAGTTCAATGTTATTTCATTTATTTTATTCACTATTTAATTTCCTTATAATTACAATTTGATTTCAATTTGACAATAGGTTAAACTTGCTGTCAATTGATGTTCAGCCTTTAGTCTTAACAACATTTAGCAATTGTAGCAAAAATTCGCAATTCAGTAAACAATTTGCCAGTGGAATGTTAAATACTTGACAGGAAGTTAACGTAACTAGAAAGTGCAATGTTAGTGCAGTTATTTTATTCACTAATTAACTTACTTCGACAACAACAAACTCATTCAACTAATTAGCTTAGAATAGCTGAAAAACTATTACCATTAGCTTAAAGTTGCTGTCAAAAACAGCGTGAATTCATCATCAATCGATAAATATTTGACAGCAAGTTTAAATTAGTTTCTTCTATTTGTTTTTTGTTCAGTTTAGATCGCTGCAGAAGTTTATTAATCAAAAAAAGATTTACTTAGCTGTTGGCTATGTGAAAACAATTTACAATAGTAATATACAAACAAATTTGCATTTTCAAATGAGGTCAACTTCCAACAACAACAACAACAACAATTCGCGCCGCTGCTGATTGCGAGTGCGACTGCGACTGCGGGTCAGCTGATGGCCAGCGGTGCAGCAGCAGCGCGTGCGAAATTTCAATTTGCCAACGCTGTTGACCCGCTCACGAGCCGTCAGTCAGTCAGTCAGTCAGTCAGTGGGTGAGTCAGTCAGTCAATCAGTCAATCAATCAAATCCGCCAAGCGCGCTGACGGCCTTTTAAAGTGAAACTCTCTATTTGCCACAAACTAAAGAGAAACAAAAAATGAAGGCGTGAAAAGCTGCGCAAGTTCCGCCTGAAAATGTGAAAATTGTGTGAGCGTGTGTGTGTGTGTGTGTGGGAGGGCGGCAGATAGGCAGGCAGGTGAGGGGTGGCAGGCGACAGCGAACAGCCTTAACGTTTTCCGTTTTCGCCAAGCTGCTTGGCTTGGCTTGGGGTCAGTCGTTGGCTGTAATCCAGTTGATCAGCTGTTGAGTTAGTGGCTCAGTCGGTTTCCTCGTGCTTGTTAAATCGCATGCATAAATCACACAAAGAGACACTGCGAGACAAACACGGCCGCCCTCCCCCACCCACAAACACCGCTGGCACGCCCCCTCTCTCTCTCTCGAGTCGTTCGCAACGGTGTAAACGTGTTTTGCGACGTTTTGTGGAATTCAGCTAGCTAGCGTGAGTTGTGGCTGGCATTTGCTTGCCCCAGCAGGCAGAGCGGTCCGAACGGTGTAGAGGGGGGAGAGAGAGGAGATTTCAATTTATTGAACGTTTAAGTTTATAAGTTAAAAGCTAATTGAAGTTTGACGTGGCAGCTCGGCGACAACAACAACAAAAACAAAGCGCCAACTGCAATTGACGCAGCGCGTTTTTTGTCGCGCTCAATGCAAATGTCGCGCGCGTTTTAAGTCGCGCGCTTGCGCTGCGTGTGCGGCGCCAAGTCACCAGCGACTTTGGCTTTGCCCGCTTTTGGTGCTGTGCTGCAACACACACACACACACACACACACACATAGAGCCACACGGAAAAGGCATTGAGAACCGCTTGACAATTGGCAGCGTATCTCCATTTTGGATCTGGAGAGACGCCGTCTTTGATCGCGTTTTGTTGTGCGGGTGGTTGGGTGGCTGTGCGCGATCGATACGTGCCCAAGTCGAGCCAAAAAGGCAAGCGCTTTTAATACCCTGTACTGAGTGCAAGTGGGTGTATTGAAATGTATTGCATAGATATACTACATATATTATAGACGAGTTGATTTGAGTGAGTCATGAATCGCTTTTTCTATATTGATATCGATAAATATCGATGCGCAAATCAGATTCAAGTGGCACACGATAAGAGCTATGCATTTTAATATATCGAAAATATTGAATTTAAGATATTCATGAGTGGCACATGCGAGCTAAGCATTCATCTATCGATAAATATCGATTTTACTGCCGAATCGAATGACACACGCTGTAAGCAAATTATCATATATCGATAAACGTAAATCTTGTACCTTTCTATATAAATAAGTAAGCACCAGAGAGAGATATGTTCATCTTTATATATCGATAAATATCGAGTATTAGCTAAACTTAAATGTAAGTCAAGTATTTCAGACAAAGTAATATCATCGCATATCTATTTTGGAATATTTCCAACAATAGTTAGCCCTGCAGGGTATACTGCAGTCGAGTTATGGCCATTCGCCACGGGCTTACTATGATTATTTCTGTTGCTGTGCGCTTGCATTGCAATTACAATTAAATACGCTGTAGTTGTAATGAAAAGCGTTTATTGTTTATGATTTATCAACGCCATTATTATTATTATTGTTATTACCCACGTCTCTCTCTCTCTCTCTCTCTCTCTCTCCCTCACTCTTCGCGAAACGAGAATGCAGTGACGACTCTGTAGCCTCGTCGCGTCTCGTCCTCCAACTGAGCCACCTTCGTTCTTCGTAATGGCGGCTAATTTGACACTGGAACACGCCTGAGATCGTCGCAATTGTCGCTGTCTCAGCTGTCAAATCGAACTTCGAAGCCACTCGACACATTTCACAATGAGTGACGCCCCCCAAGCCGCCTGCCGGCCACCTGCCCCTCTCTGTCAGCTGAACGGTCACTCCCCCTACCCGCGCACACTCTCGGTCGACCTACCCCTGCCGCCGTCATCATCAGCGTCGTCTCATTCTATTTAGCATTTGCATGTAAATTATGCTAATTAAAACTATACAAAAACACGTTAATAATATTGGCATAGGTGTTGGCCCGCCGTTCATTTAGCTTTGCCTCGATTGGCTTCGCTTCGACAAGCTGCTGGAAGATTTCTTTCTTTCTACAGCATGTGCCCATATTAAGTTGGGTCACAGCCATGCGAGTTGTCTCGTCTCGTCTCGAGTCTTAGCGGTTTTTGTTGCTCGACGGTTTCAATCCATCAAGCAATGGGATTATATGTATAATATAATGTATGTGTATATGAGTGATACTACAATATTATCGATAGCAGCAAGTATAATATTTTCTTCTTTCTTATATAAATTGACAGGCTAAATAGCTACACAGAGCTATCATTAATCCTATCGAAAGTTGTTATATTTAGGAATAGATTGAAGTGAACGACTATCGATGCCTGGAATACTACAACTTTGTACAATTATCGACAATATATTTTGACTATCGGCATTATAGTATCATTAAGAAAGAATATTTATAAACCAAACTATCGATAAGCTTTCTTTGATAGTGTTGACTATGCTAGCAAAAGAATCTACATCAGTTGAGCAAAACTATCGATACTTTTCTCCGTATCCCTATCCCTAGATAACTCATTTAATATACGATATTATCGTTAAGATTTCTTCAATATGGTTGACTCCTATGTTTATTGTTAGTTAAGCAAAACTATCGCTCAGATTTGTTATATCATCGCTGTTTCCTATATCGTATAACCGTATTAGTGAAAGGTATATCCTAAGCTAAGCAAGTTAGCTTTTATGCTCTCTTATAAGACTCTCTCAGACTTCTTGACTATGGGTAGCTTTTCGTACTGCACATTAGCATTTGTCAGAGATGAACAATTATCGATTGCAATAACTATCGGTCAGATAGTTGCATTCAACTGCTTCTTAGCCATTTCTATTGCATAGTCCCAACCAAATTGCCGTGCATGGCATATCAAAAATCTGTCAGTCAGTTGACGTTTAGTTATTGGTATTTTGTTTCTCTTTTTCTTACTCTATCTATTTAGGGGTTTTTGGTTTTTTATTTTTTTGTGCTCGCAATTTGTCAAAAGTGTTTGGCATTTGGCAAATATTTTGTCACGATTCTTCGTGCCAAAGTCGCGCAATCGTAATTAAATTCCAAATGCATGTCGGCCGCTTCGCAAAGCTGAAGTTCAAGGCCAAAACGCTGAAGGCTGCCGCCAGTCTGCCGCCCAACGATCCAATTGGAATCCAGTTACGAGCACAATATCCAATTGGCAGCCCATTTGAGTGTGTTTGGAATTTATTTGAAGTTTTTGTTATGTTTTGTAAATCATAGAAATTGTAACGGTTTCCAAATTGTTGCTTTTTTTTGGCATTGATTTCTTATTGTTGTCGCCGATTTTTTTTATTGACAGCGAAAGTTAGCTAATATAATATGTATAGGCCAATATAATGGCAAATGATTAACACAATTCCATTCTGTTCCGGGGACCGTTAAGAGCTTACAACAATGGAGGCTAACAAACAAATAGACGGCAGGGAATCAAACAAATAACTTGGCTTTAATTGCCAGCTCCATTTGGCCTAAAAACAAATTTGGGCTGAGAAACTTGGAGAATTGCCAATCAGCGACGAAATTGCTTTGTTTGCTCATAAAAATATCGTTTTTATTTGCTCATTCAGAACTTGTTCTCAATTTATTACACAAAAGAAAAAGAATTTTAAATTCTGATTTTTTTTCTATTATTTTTAAACGCGTTTCCTTGCATGGAAAATCAAGTATACGGTTTTGTGGTCTTCATATACAAATATTTTGATGCTCACTAATGAAACGAAATGAGAGGAATAACTGCAAAATATTTGGAACTTTTATGGTAACAAGTAACAGCAGAATAAATTGCTTTTGGCCAAGAATTTGCAGCTTTGTTTGGAGCTGTATATATATACATATGTATTTTATTTACGTTTTTCTTTAAAGAGCATTACAATATCTTAAGGAAATCTTTAGTATCGAATGATATAATATTAAGAATTTTATTGTAGCTTCTATTGACTCTGTTGTATACAAGAATCAAATGTGCCCTAAGTATGCATTTTCCCTCTTTCCTTTAAATTATTTTTTGATTTTATTAAAGATAAAACTTTATAGATCTAAGCAAATCTAAGAATGCGAATATCGAATACGTTTATTTATTTATTTATTGTTTTGGTATATCTTTTGCATTAGCTTCAAATAATCATTGAAGCATTAAAGATATGTAAATATATATAGACTTATATATATTTTATTTGATTTGACAGCTGCTCAGTAACATGATCTATAGGAACGCCCACTGATTCAATTGTATTTCGATTGTTATCGGCGAGAAAGTTGCGCCTCACAGTTGAAATTCAAATTGATTTTTCGATTTTAAATATCTTCTTTTTTTATACCCTGAACCCATTGAAAATGGGAAATCAGGGTATAATGGTTTTGTTAAAAGTATGTAACAGGGAGAAGGAGGCGTGGCAGACCCCACAAAGTATATATATTCTTGATCAGGGCGACGAACTGAGTCGATTTAACCCTGTCCGTCTGTCTGTCCGTCCGTCCGTCCGTCCGTCCGTCCGTCCGTCCGTCCGTATGTATGAACGCGTCGATTTCAGAAGATATAGAAGCTAGAGACTTGAACTTTTTTTAAAATGACCGTAAATACAGCGCGCATATCGAGTTTATCACCAAACATCGATAACTCGTCTAGTTATTTTTTTATCGATAAAAAACCTTATCGAAAGACAGTTATAAAATTATATCTCCTACATCTTTAGAGCTAGAGTATCCAAATTTTAAATGTAGATTGATATGCACGTTATAGAATTTCGATTTTTGTTCAATTTTACCTCCCACCCCTATATCCACCCCCTCACCCATAAGTTTGTAAAAGGCGTATTTCAAATACTAGAAACTTGAGCTTTGGCACATACGCGCATATTAATGATATAAACACAATCTAAAAGTTTCATGAAGAACGTACGTCCAGAAAAAAAGTTATTAAACAATTAAGTTCCCATAGTGAGCCCACACTGCAGCCCATGCGTGCGCGCCTATGGGTGTCTATGTATGTGTGTTGCGTGTGTATATGTGTGTGTGTGTTTGCTGTTGCTTGAAGGGTTCAGGGGATCTCGTAGTCGAGCAGTCTCGACTAGAGCTTTCTTACTTGTTTTTTTTTTTCTTTCGTTGTGACAGCAAGGACGGGTGTAGGCTTCAAAGACTTTACAAGAAACAAGACGCCAGCTGAAGACAATGCACACGTTGGTCAGCAATGGGCAGCGCTTTACAATCACACAAGATGGACGTGCGTGTGTATATGTGTGCACATATGTGGGCGACTGCGGCTCTATGCCTGGTGTCAATGATGACACCATCAGCTGCGCACTCTGCCTTCATTTCCATATGCAAGCCAAAATGCCTGGCGCCCAGAAGCGTCCCACACGAAGTTCGAATCAAAACCGAAACCAACAGCAAAACCGAAACCAAAAAACCAAAGGCAGCGATAAAAACAACAACAACAACGATCAATAATTCAGCAACAGGTGCTCCGATAAGACTGAGTAACCAAAATAAAAGCAACAACAAAAACCAAAACCAAAACACGTTAAATGTGATTTTATTTTAAATGCATTTTGACCAAGTTTGACCAAAAGTTGCCGTCAGCTAAGCGGGCGCCTTAATGGCGCCAAGGTCGTTCAAGGTAGTCCACAAATGTTTTACGTTCAACAACAACAACCACAACAACAACAACAACAGATACAGCAGCAACAACAAAACACATGCCAAAAGCATCAAAAAGCGTCGCACGCTGCGTATGCGCAATTTTTAGCTAATCAATCAGCCGAACGGGTGACCAATTGGGCTACGGGGGCGCACCGCAGAGTGGGAGGGGCAGAGCTTAATGTCACTGTGCGCGCAATTGCGTATGCTGCTCAGGTTTTTAGTGCAACAATTCGAAATGTCATAGATATTGCTGCATACGCACATTAACGAGATGTTAACTGAATTTCCAATTCAACAATTTCTATTGGCTTGCGACCCAATTGGAATCGGGTGTGCGCATATCCAATTGGATATTATTTAAACAAATTGCATTACACATTACATACGCAGTTATCTCAACTGAACTGAGCTATGCGTGCTGGCTTCATACTGATATATATATATATATATATATATATATATATGTACATCTATATTTGTATATCTGCAGTTCGCATGGAGTCGGAGACATCTCCAGCTACTTACTGCTCATATAGATTAACAACAATATATAGTATATTTTATGGCCTCGCATAGATCTTGCTTAAGCACAATGCACAATTCATATAATGGCAGAGAGAAGAAATGAGATTTCCGGTCATAGAAATATAGGTCAAGGTATTTATTTTGGTTTCTTTACATATGAAGACGGTCAACGTTTCAACACGAGCTGTCTGGGTCTCAGTTTTCTCTCTACTCTCTATTCGGCTAAGCTTTAGATTTTCTATTAATACTAACTCTATACATATATTTGATATATTTCAGCTTTATGTTTCTCTCTATCTCTCTCTCTAGGTATATATATATATATATATATATATATATATATATATATATATATATATATATATATATATATATATATATAATACACATACATATATTTTTGTTTTTTTTTTGTTTTTCTATATACATATGAAGGATTGAAGTTGTCTTATTTTATTTTCTCTTTTGCTCCAGCAGTTTATCTACCACTTCTTTCTCTCTCTCTCTCGCTCACTCTCTATACTCCTGTGATTCTATGTTCTACCCACCGAGTTCCATTCCTTTTCCTTCTGATACATTCCACTTAACCAAAAGGTTGTTCTTTAGTCTTCTTATCCACTTGAGAGGTTCTATCTATAATGAAGTTTGGCAATCAATTTGCACATTGCAAACATTTCGCTGGCTCTTGATTGACTCAACATTAACACAACAGCTAATTGAGTGTGTGTGTGTGTGTTTGCATTTGGCTGACGGCCTGCGGCATGGCTCACGCGAGATTGCGTTATGGATCTCTCACCTTGGCCCGTCTCAGCGAAGTCTGTGCTCGTTGTGTGTGTTTTTTTTTTCCTTTTTCTTCTTTTTTTATTGTTGACCAAGTATTTTTGGCACTGCATGTGTGTGTGTGTGTGTGTGTGCCTGTGTTATGTGATTGCGATTGCTTTCTGGCTTTCCTTCCTGCTGCTTTTGGCCTTGGCCCGACTGAGTCCCCGAACCGCTGATGTTGCCTAGTTTTGGGCCTCCCTTTGAGTGATTGGCGTTTCTTTATTTTATTTTTTTGCTCATTGTTTGCTTAATGATTTTGCATGCTGAGGCTTCATAGACAATTTCTTGTTGCCATTTGATGTTGTTTTGTAGTTGTCATTGTTGTTGTTGTTGCTGTTGCTGTTGCTGTTTTGTTTTTATTTTGGGTCAATAGAGCGGAATTCCGTACAGTTTATTGAACTGTAACCGAGGCGACTTCATATGCCACCAGCAGCAGCCGCAGTTCCAGTTCCACTGCCAGTTCCAGTACCAGTTCCAGCTCCAGCATCCCCGCTGGCTGGTTTTGAATCTTTTTGGTACCTTTCACAAAACTTTATGATTATGCAATAATGATATTGCCTGCGTTTGTGGGAGCTCTCATTAAATTCAACTATTATTCATTAATAATTGCATAATTTTGCAATAAAAATACTTTGCATATTGTATGTATCTAAATATATGTACATATATATATTTGTACACACGCGACGCTCATTGACAGCCGATTTAATTAATTATTGTTATTGGGCCACCGCAGTTGCAGTGGAGTAGCAGCCACGCCCACAATCACAGCAACGCCAACGTCAGAGGCTGAGCAATGAAATTCCGGGAATAAATCGTATTTGGTTGAGTAATCATCTGATATATATATATATATATATATATATATATATATATTTATTTTTTTTTTTTTTTTTTTCTTGTTACATTTGCATGTGTGGAACGATACGAGCTTTATTAATATTATTATTATTATCATTATCATTATCGTTATCATTATTATTATTATTGCTATTGTTATGCTTGCTGTTGTTGTTGTCAACCTTGAATCACAGCACTTTGATTGCATTTGTTTTTTTTTTTTTTTTTTAATGATGATATGCAAGCGCATTTTGAATTGTCTCATAATTTCCTAGTTCGATAAAAAATAATCATATTTACTTTGTTATTATTTTTTTTCTTATATAACTGCCACGCCTTCTGAATAGCTTCTAAGCGCTATGCATTTCAGCATATTTAATTATTATGATTTTTTTTTATTTTATTTGTTTTTTATTTTTACTTTATGGTTTAAATAAATTGCTATTTTAGCCAAAGGTCAGCAGAACTTGTTGTTGATTCATTCGCATCTTTCTGGTTTCACGCTCTCTCGCTCTCTCGCTCTCTCTCTATACTTTCTGTCTCCATCTTTCCTTGACAACTGTTGATTGTTTATATACTCCCTGCACTTATATAGACGTAGTAATCGCGCCTTATTATATATATGATAAAACGCAACAAAAATTGCTTGCTTTATTTGCTTCTGCTTTTGACGCCTAATTAGTCATAATTAACAGTTCAATCATATATACATACATATATATATATACGTATGACTATGTACCTTACTTATATTTACTTTATATGCGACTAAACTATTTGATTTATGATTTATTTTTAATTAACTTTGTTTGTTGAATAACCATCGCAAAAGAATTTATAAATGTTCAAAAATTTCTATAGATTTTCCTTTTACTATATACATTTTTCTATATTTGTTATACATTTATATGTTAACTTTTATGCATACATAATTTGACTTACTTTGGTTGACTTTTTTCATGAACACAACTTGATATTCAAGTTGTAATTGCCAAATGGAATGTTAAGTTTTGGATGATAAGTCCATTAGATATACATGACATATAGTCGAAGACCTATTATTATTATTATCAAGTTCCTTGGCCCACCTGTTGTGGCATGCAATCAGTTACATATTTCGTTGTTTTTTTTTTTTTTTTTTTTTTTTTGGGTTTTTCTTTGGTGTCTTCCAAGTTCGTTGCTCACATAAATTTGGGTCGATTTGTATGTTAAAATTGTGTGTCGATTCGTATTCATGCAGGTTGTCAAAAAAGCAACAACAATAACAACAGCAAACTACAATATATTTAGGGCAACCTGAATCAGCTGGGGCCTAACACAGCTCCCTCGCCCACCCACTGTCTGTCTGTCTGTCTATCCCATCTGGCTGTCAGTTCAAGGGGCTATTGAACTGAACAACGTTAGCCAAGGGCCGGGGGTCAGGGGCAAGTTGTATTTTGTTTAATTCGTTTGCATGTGTGTGTGTGTGTGTGCTTGGACTTCTTTTGTTTTTCAAGCAAAAAGAAATTATGCAGGTATATGACCGCTTGCCAGCTGAGCACACTATGGAAATTATATATTCGGCAGCAGCAAAACAACAAACCAGTGGTGAGCAGAGTGAAGAGGAGAGGCGTGGAGAGGAGAAGAGAGTTCAGTCCAGTCTAGCCATTCAACATTATACATATGTTGGGCGCGCGACAAGACAGCAAGAAGAATAACTACAACAATGCGAGAACTTTAAATTCTATGTCAATTAACGGTCTTTTGTTTACTCTTAACAAGAACAAGAAAATGAAGAAGAAGCAACAGCAGCAACCATGACAGATCCACACACACACACACCGAAATTGTTAACAAGCAGGCATTGTGCAAACTTCGTTCAGCTGTCCATTTTGCCTGCTTGTTCCCTGCTCTCTTCCTCTGCCACTCAGCCTGTCTCGCTCACTCTCTCTCTCTCTCTCTTTGATCACTGAGCCGCTGTTAATATTGTTGCTGCTGCTGTTAATGTTGCTGCTGTTGTTGCTCTCGTGTATGTGAAGAGCTAAGGTCACTCGCTGCTTGGGTGTGTGTGTGTGTATGTGTGAGTTTGAGTACGCGTGTGTGTGTGAAGCTTTTGCTCTTGTCAAAGAGCGCAATTCTTGCAACGGTTTTCTCTCGCTCAATCGAACTCCCTCTCTCTCTCTCTCTCACTCTCTGGCAATAATGCATTCGTATTGAACTATAGGATGACACCTTGAAGCAACGCAAATGCAGAAAACAAAACAAAACTAATAAAAAGAGAAATCTCAGCGTGTGCTAATAATTGGAGCTGCTGTCGCCCGGCCATTAGCAAAGCGTGCGTCCGCCAAGCTGGGCAAAGGGTCGGGGTGGCGGGGCAAAGTTCATTGCCACATTGGCAGCAGCAGCAGTACGCTCTCTCATTCGCACAGATTCGGTTTCGCACTAGGTGTTCATTTGCATGTGGATGCGCGTGGTGCAAGACTACAGCGAACAGCGAGGGCAGTTGGGGCAGTCAGTGGAAGCAGGCGCAAGCCGTTCGAGAGCATTCACTTGCTACACAAACTGAATCGTTCTTTATGCGACATCACTGCCTCTGTCTGTCTGTCTGTCTGTGTGTGCGTTAGTCGCACAGCTCATATCGATATATTTTACCGCTATCATTTGCCGATACCAATTCCAATCATGTTTTTGATGACTTCTAATGCGCATTTGGCTGTCGCGTTTTGCTAGCGTTTTTTAGCCGCCGGCTTTTTGCCGCTGCGCCGCTGCGGTGAAAGTTAATTTCTTCTTTCGATTTTCGCCAGCCACACACACACACACACACACACACACACACACACACATGAGTGTGCGTGTATGTATGTATGTATGTTTTTTTTGCACTTTTCAAACGAACGCCTCTCAAGTTTCCAGCGATTACTTTCGGTTGGCGCTCTTACTTGCCGATCTCATATCTCTGGGATCGCAGCTCATCAAAGTTAATGTGACAGTTGTAGTTTTAAATGTGGCCTCAAGGCAGCCGGATACACGCACACAGCACACACGATACACACGATACACACAGCACACACAGCATACACAACAAACAACAGGCAACACACAACACATACCGTTCGATTAACTGACCTTACGGCAACTCAACTCTTGTCACACACACACACACACACTCACAATATACATATATTGCAATAATATTTGGTTTTCCTCTTCTTCTTTTATTCCAATTTGCCTGTCTTATTGAACAGACTTCAATCTTCACTTCTTCAATCCTGATTCGATTTCAATTCAAACTTTACAAGTTTCTTTCAAAGGTTTTCCATCTCTTCTGCCTCAATACCTATTCAATTTGATATGTAACTTTTAAAACGTAGATTATCTTCTCTTCTTCAATCCTGATTCGATTTTTCTAGCTTTACAAGTACTTTAAAGCGATTTTCAATCTCTTTTTTTCTCAATCCCTATTCTATTTAAATTGTAAATTTTATAAGTTATGCCTAGCTTATTTGACAGACTTCAATCTTCTCTTCTTCAATCATGATTCCATTTCAATTCTAACTTTAGCCTATTTTAAGGTTTAGCCCAGCTTATGTATTTGAAAGACTTCAAGCTCTTCTTCAATCCTAATTCGATTTCAATTCTAACTTTACAAGTTTCTTTCACAGATTCTCAAAGATTTCCTCTTCAATCTTGATTTCACTTCAATTCTAGCTTTACAAGTATTTTTCCTCCATTCTGATTCAATTTCAATTTTAACATTAGTTTTTTGACAGACTGGAATCTCAATCCGTATTCCATTTCAATTCTATCTATAGTCTTTTTTAAGGTTCTCTTTTTGGAAGACTTCAATCTCTTCTTCTTCTTCTTCTATTCTGATTCCATTTCAATCCCAATTCTCATTCAAAGTTTGCATTCCATGTGAAAACTAGCTGGAAATATTTGCCAAACGTTTTCAGCTCTTTTCCCAGAAGAGGAGCTTCAGTTCGACGCGGTTTCGTTTTTGGGGCTTTTTTTTTTTCTTTCAAAAATGATTTCAAATGCTGCATGACTAACGAGCAACAAATGCCAAGCGCGTTCAGCAGAAGTATCTTTGGCTGCGGCTATTGAAGCTGTTATATTCTGTATTCTGTATCTATATATCAGTGTATGTGTGTGTGCATGTCTGTGTGTGTGTGTTGTCTCTTGGCTCTGCACATACATATTTGCCTTTTATGTTCGCCTTTTAAAACTCGTTCATAGTTTGCTTTAATTACGTTCTCAACGCTGACAACGCTTTGCCTGCCTTGGCTGTTCAATTTTTTGTATGCTGAACATATTTTTATTTTCTCTTATATTTGTGTTTCAATTGTTGTGGTCATGTAGGAGGTGCGATCGATCGCCAACACAGACAGACAGAGAGAGAGAGAGAGAGCGCAAGAGATCAGAGATCAGTGGAGCTTAGTGTATAATTCTGACGTTTTAGATCGAAAAATATATAAATTTATACGTATATATGTACGTATGCCTGTTTGAGCTTTAGATCTAGCTTTATTGATAAGCCAGACACTGACGCAGACATTTGGGGAAGTATAACTATTTATCTATAGTATTTCTGTACATATTTCTACGTTGGTGTCTCTTTCCGTGTGCCCGCTTAATCAGTATTGAAATTGAGTTCTTGTCAACGTTTATAAGCTGCTTAAATTAATTAGTAATTATTAATATAAGTCACATTTTGTCAGCTTTCTATAAAGTAAATTTGCAATAGACAGTAATACAGAAAATAATGAGTTCTCCCATGTGTTATCGATTTATCGAATAAATTATTGATTGGTATATATTATATATTATCGATTAACTTTTTTCCGCATTTCAGCTACCTAAACTCTTTGCGTTACATATTCTCTTATTTAGATTATAATTCACATATAATTCAGCTAACGATGTGTCTAATGCACTATCGATTAACATATATCAGTGGTTATCGTTTTTGAAATTACCGATATATTACTTAGCTTAAGCTTAACATTTCAACTGTCTCATAGTGGCTGCTGTATTCATACCATACATCCATTAATCTATCGATATATTAATATATCGATTACTGCAAATACTGTTATCGGTTTAAAATGACTACCGATATTTATATAGCCTATACAATTCAACTTTCCAAACTATTTGTTGATTTGATGTTAAATTCTTCAACGATCGATTAGTCTTATACACGATCGATAGTAATGTTTTATGGCTTTTGAAATTATCTCTATACTTTGTTTCACTTCATTGGTAGGTAATTCAATATTAACGAACATAAACTTTATATTATGACAGCTGCTTTTGAGAAGCACATAGAAGAGCTGACAGACAAAACATATTGCAAAATATTCACCATACAAGTGTGTATGTGTGTGTGGAGTTGTGCTTGATTCCACCATAAAAATTGCTAGCTGAAACTATCGTGGCGAGTGCCATGTAATCATATTTTTTGATTGATGACGAGAACTTTTATTGCAGATTTCGTTTGTAATAGCCGAATGCCGTTTGGCCAATGCAACGAGGCCAGCTTTGACCAAGTTAAGAGTACATTAGAGTGAACTCAACTGACATCAAGGGTCTTGCATAATGCAGCAGTGCAACTGATTGACTAACTGACTGACTGAAGGAGCCAAAGATCAGCAAAGCGGCAAACGTATAAAAGATGATGTTACAAGTTCTAAAGAACAGCGACCAGAAGAGCCAGCCCCAAAACATGAAAGTCAGCTAAACCTGGAAAGTCAGCTGGAAGAACAAGCTGAAGAAAGAATTGTGGAAATGATTGTGGGAAGTCAAAGTACTTTAAAGCACTTTGAACTCCACACACACACACGGGCTGATATTATCTATGTGTGTGTGTGTGTGTGTGTGCAAGACAAATTGTGAGCACTTTCTACAAACAGCAACAGCAGTTATAATAATAATAATAATAACAACAACCCAGTTAGTTAGTGAATAGGAAAATTCTAAACAAAACAAAACAGCACAGAAAAAGAGACAAGCAAGTAATGCTGCTCTTGTTGGAAATGCACGACTAAGAGATACGCTACAATTCGCTAACTGTTCAAATTATCTAGATTTATGAACTGATTGATATAATTCTTTCAGACGATTTCATCTAAAAGCTCAAGATCAATAGAAACTGATACATACAATATATGTATGTATCTATTATATATATCAATCTCTCTCTATCTCTGTATTGCCTCTAACATACATCTACACTAAAGCAACATACCCTTCAATTTTCAGTAGGTATAAAGAGAGAGAGAGAAAGAGAAAATGCAAACAGAAAAGTCGTAAAGAAAAGGTAGAAGAACCTACAAGCTGACAAAGCTGACAAGCTGACAGCCAAGTAGAAATAAATAAATAGCCAAGTAAACGGTAAATTATTTAGCCTCCAATTATTGCACAATTGAAGTTCGACTTGAGAGCTTGAATGTTGGCCAAGCAGCTACAGCTGAGGCCCTTCGCATCGCTAAAGAGTACAACAGTTAGAACTCTAGAGAGTTCCACTAGATGGAAATTTGCTAAAGGCCGATATGAAGCCATATACGAGCATACAGAGATAAGAAATAGAAATTTAGCAGCATAGAAATTTATCCACTTGTTTATTTAGCTTATATTGTTTATATGGTATATAAGAAATGTAGCCAGATATGTGTAATGGAATTTCATACTAGATTGTTATGGTGCCATTTGAACTATTTATGTTTGATACATAATATTACTGTCCAAACAGTAAAAGATAAATTCCCGAGCTCTGTCAACATGTAATAGAATAATATATATAGTTACATACTATACCAATGTACTTTATAATAGTACAATATATTATAGTATAATATACTATAGTACTGTATCTTTTATTATACAATAATACAGTATATTGCATATCGGCTGTAGACATTTGAAATCGATTGATTGATTCTCTCTCTCTCTCTCTATATATATATATATATATAGAGAGAGAGTTTAGCGACTACTTTCATAAACGCGCCAAGAATTTCAATTCCAATATCAATTCGATATAACTAGAGGAAATTACACTCAAGGGTTATATGTATGTATATTCCGCTTCCGGTTCGAGCGCTGTGCGCTGATCATCCATAAGTCAATTAGGCAGTCAAGCAAATTATATATATACATATACCATATATATATGTATATGTATAAATATTTACATATGGATAGATAGTGTCTAAGTGCTTTGCCATTGTGGGTGCATAAAGAACTAACAGGAGAAGAAGAAGCAGAAGAGGCAGAAGCAGAATGACTTAGTAGTGTAACTGTTCTTCTGTCATTATTCTGTGTTTGGTTTTTCTTTGACTGGTTGGGGGTGGTGCTAGGAAGCTTCTATCTATGTAGTTCTCTGGCTAACAACGCGTGACACATGTCATTAGTTGTTGTCTTCTTCTTATGTTTCTTCTTCCTCTTCTTCCTTTTTACGCACTATCTAGAAGTTCAATGTCAAGATTCTCAGTTTGTTGAACCGCAGCGCGTTGTAAAAAAATCAACAAACTTGACTTTGGCCAACATGTTGGTGACACAGCAACAACAACAACAACAACAACAACAACAGCAACAACAACGTTTCAATTGAAATTCGATCGGCGACTTGCCCATTAAGAGATTTGTGTGTTTTGGATTTCATAGCATTATTTTGTTGATCCGAGTCAGCCTAAAAGGCCTACCCTCCCAAAAAGAAACAATTAAAGCCAAAAAAAAAAAAACACACACACACACACACACACACATAATAAAGACCAAATATAGAATCGTAGCACGCTGACGATGTTTTCGCTGGCTTGAGAATCGTATATAAATAATCATTGCTAATCGAAATACTGTGAAGTGCAAAGCTAAAAATAACAAATATACCCCATAGAGAAGCTGAGCCACGCCGCATCGGGTGTTAAGTCAGAATCCAAAAGAAAACAAATGCCCAATTCGAATAACGAATCAAGTTTTGACTTGATGCCAAAAGGTAAATATGCTGCAGACACGCCCCGCTCCATCTCCTACCCTCTACCTGCTAAGCTGCCACCCACCAGCATGTGTGTATGTGTGTGTGTGTGTCTGTCGCTATAAATATACAGCAAAGCCGTCCATGTGGTTATTTTTGTTGTTGTAAATATTTCTGTTGTGCCCAATGCTTATTAATTTTCTTCTTTTTCTTTCTGTTTCGCGCTCGCTCGAAAAAAAAAAAAAACAAAAAACACTCAACAAAAATATCCAACTGAGACTGAGCTTCGAGACTACAGCGTAATATTCAGCTTGGCCTTGGGCCAACATCTAAGCAAATCCTTTCTGTTTGATAAGAGCACTGTGATTAAGTACCTATCGATACTTAACCATATCGATAGTTGCAGTTATCGTGAATAGCTTAAGCCGAAGAAGAGCGAAAGCGTAATTTTTAAGTAAAAAGCGAAATAGCTCAGAAGCAGAGCTGCGAAAATAATATAATTGAATATAACGGAAGCCTCCTACAACTTTAAAACTGTTTTCGATAAGTTTTTTTTTTTTTCATATAATATCATAGCTATTATATATTCAACATATATATTTGCCAACAATCACTTAGAATCATAAAAAGCATAAACAGATATATTTTATTATAGCATATCTTAATTTTAATGTGTTATCGATAAGTATTTGTTGTAGTCTAAATCAATTAATAGCAGCAAATGATTGACAAAATGTATTATTTTTATAAAATTCATATATATCTGTATATATTAATGCATTCTATTAATGCATATTTAATTTCTCATGTGTTATCGATTAGTTTTCCAAAGAGCTACTACTTGTTATTGTTTGCCTTTATAGAAATAATTTATAATAATAAATTACACTTCCCCATATGTTATATATAGTTCACTTTATACATAACTATAGATATACATATATAGTACTATATAGATCACCAGTTATAAATGCGTAATTTGTTTGCATTGTAGATAAGCTCCTATCTTTCAATTCGTATGTGATTTCTCGCACTCTTCTTACAGAGTTTTTACAAGTTTTCTTTTTCTGGTTTATAGCTCACATTTGGATGAAAAGCGTTGGCAAACTTTTCATTTGACTTGCTTGAGTTGGCTTGAGTTCAAGAGTTCAAGGCATTCGCTTTGTTCCGCTTAAGCTTCGCACACAAATTAAAAATCAATAAATTTTAATAATTAAAAACCAATTAGCTTGTATGCCTATTATTGTTTTTGTTGTTGCTGTTGTTGTAGTGGCTGTTAAATTAATTAGCTTTTAAAGCGCTTCCACGAAAATAAAATCGCTCAACAAAAGCAAAAGCCGCAGCAGCAGCAACAACAGCAGCGGCAACAGCAGCGGCGGCCTTCAGAGCGTAACTAATGCAACTAAGGATAATAATTATTGAATGCCAATTAATGAGTTGCGACTGAACAATGAAACAGCCTCCAACAGATCAACAAAAACAATAAACAATTCATTTGTTCTTTTCGCATTGATAAATGAAACACTTGAAAAGTCTTAATCCGAGCACAATTGGCCAGAACTGAAATGAATATGCTTAAGCCAATTGGAATTTGTGTATTTGTTCACTTTGAAGGATATTTTTCCAATTAGTAGGTCCGCACAATATACGTATAATGGATTACTAATGTTTTCTGGTAAAGTTCTACTAATGCGCATTGTTCATGAACAATGCGTTTCTTTTTGTGTTGTACGATTCGATGGAATCTTGTGTAAGCTAATACAATTGCTAATGAGTAATGAGAACTGATCTAATTATCTATAATCTTATTGGAGTTGACGCTTAATCTAATGAAATGGTTCATGTGCAATGAAAACGTGATAACACAACTAATATAAATTCTATAAGGTTAACCTGCTCACAATCAGATAGACAGAGAAGAGATCTATTAACACTAATGAGATTTATGATGGGCAATGAAATACTATCGATAGCATGCGATTAGATGCTACGAGAGTTCTATAATATATAGGCGTTTTCTTATTCGCATGGAATGCTATTAATCAGAGCTGTTTTAATAAACATGGCTACATGGATCTAATCTGTAAAATACATTTGATATTATTTTCTTTATCAATTGTATCCATAGCTCACTTAAACGATATATTATATGAAAGCCCCAACTAGAAATATACCACGTATAGCATGTACAACTCTTAGCTAGTCTTTTCGGTTCTTTCGGTCTGTGTGATATCATGGTTTGTCGAGCTCATCACGAGCCCATTATACTGAACCCATGCTCTCCGTACACACACACACATGCGACACAATGGGACATCAGTGGAGGTTATTGAACTGATGCCACTCACTGATCGTCCGTGCGCCCGACTGTCAAAGGTGTTTTGTTAGATGTCTTAATGCAGGTAAACAAAAGTGTTATTGAAGAGTACAAAAACATTGTGCGGCCCGCCTCGAAGGGTTCACGAACCTCCTGTAAGTCTGTGAAGCGTGTGCAAATTATGCAAGAAGAAGAGGAAGACAAAAAACAAAAAGCAAGAAAATAAAAGCGACGCAGAAATTGAAGCAAGTGATTTAAGAAGATGGATCACAGCATATTTCAAGACGCATACAAGGTATTTGTAAGCTCTTTGTTTTTAATACCCTGTGACCACACTGGAATAAGGAGTATAAGGAGTACAAGAGAGAACATTTGGAAACTCATAGAAGAAGAAGGCGTGAAATGCTAAAAATCTAGCTATTAAAGTTGACTTCAATGTGAATCGATAAACATCGATAAAGTTATAGCATCAAGTTCGATAACAATAAATCTAGAAAAATCGAACTCTAACGAACTATGTCGTTGTAGCTGGCCTAGGGTATTTGCCAGTTGAGCATGCTTCTTAGCTGCTAGTTTTAGATTTTTTTCGTTTTTTTTTTGTGCTAATTACTTAGGCTTTGGCCATGGTATATAGAGAGAGATGAGCTGAGCGAGATAGTGAGAGAACTCTGGCCTGGGCTAGTTCAGCTTGGCTGCATACGCAGAGCAACTGCAGCATCTTTCGCAGCATCTGTGCAGACTCTAAGACGAGAGTTCCAGTCGCTTGGCTCAAGGCAGCGCTCCAGCAACGACCTTGACAGCAATGTCGACCTCGTTGCCAGATCGCTGTAACGCGGCATTGATCGTTGGCTTGTTTCATTTTTGTTTCGTTTTGTTTTGTTTTTGTGGTTTCTTGTATTCGTTCTGGTTTTGGTTTCGATTCTGATTTGAATCTGATTGGATTTATTTTTGGTTTTAGCAATGGACTTCATTTTCGCTCAATCTGCATTCCTGCTGCTGGCGCTCACATTTCTTTCTTTGACTACATTCCTCATCTCACTTACTCACTCCCACTCTCCCTCTCACTCTTACGCTTCTTCTCATATTTTTGCATCGCAGCATCTACATACATACATATGTACATGTGTGTGTATTACGCTGTGCATACGAGTACTTGACATGCCGCAGAGTTTATAGTGCGGAACGTGCGTGCCTACGGCAATGGACGCCAAGCCAAATACGCAACACACACGTCCGTCGTGCAGCATTTTGTGGCATTGTGGATTTGTCACATGGCAACCAGAACATTGCCTCGACGTCATTTTATGACTATACATACATAGACATGTATATATGTATATATATGCTATACATATATTTCAAGCATTGCCCATCACTTTCCTTAAATATTTTACAATTTTCTCAAATTCCAATTATTTTATATTTGCATTTTTTGTTCAACATATATTCTGCTGCATTTAGTCTTTACAGGGTATCTACCAGGTCGTGCCACTGAGTAGAAAAACAAGAGCTCGACTCGTTTCATGACTGTCGACAAGTCGTCGGTAAAGTTTTGATATGCAAAGCGACATATGGTAAAATTGCATTTTGCATTTTGCGCTGACTCAATTAGCTAATATAACAAATAGAAGAAGCAGAAATGTAATCAGCTCGCCGAGCAGATACCCTGTGTAGACAACAAATATATATATATTCAGTTATATGACTCATGATCTAGTTCCGCAAGTTTTCGCAATTAGTTATCGATTTTAATCAAATATAAACATTAAATATTTAAATTTATTATCGATTTCGTTCGACTTCCCGTTGGTTATCGATTTAAATTATAAATTTATCAAACGATAACAATTTGTTATCAATTTTTATCAGTCTGTTATCGCAATTGAACCATTTGATATTATGATTAATGTTTGCTATCGATTTTAATAACAAAGGATAATTGGATTATCGATGTTCTGAAATGACTTCAGTGAGTCTGCATGTGAAATTCTTTCAGTTCTTACAGTTTTCGCTAAGAAGAGACTGACTCTCATCCCAGTTAAGCCTGATCAGCAATGTATATACATATATACATATGTATATATACCCCGCTTTAGCCACTGCGCACAGGGTATACAGAAATAAGCAATTAATTGTATCTGTGCTGGTGGGCAAGAGTTTGAGCGAGAAATGCGAGGCGCTTGTCGTCGCATTTCTTAAATAAAAAATACGAATAAACAATAGCAGCTACTATGTAAAAGCACTTTTTTTTTATACATTATTAATGTAAAGCGCTTGAAAGACAAAAACAAAAAGAGAAAAAAATCGAAAAGAAGAGATAAAATAAAGAAAAAATTTCCATGCACGCGCGCAGTTTTTTTTTATTTGCTCGGGTTTTTGTTTTAAATGGATTTTCCACGGAAAGAATTCAATTGAACACATTTACAATGTATATGAGAGAGAGAGAGAGAGAGAGAGAGAGAGAGAGATGTTCACGTGTTGGTAGAAATGCATTAAATGAGGCAAATTATTGACTAAGTGTTATTTGACTTCAGCTAATCAACAATTGTTGTAAGCCAACTGAGAAGTGACACAAAAGTTGTTAGCCAAGATTATTCAAATGATTTGAATAAAGGTTTGCACAATTTCAAGTGTTATGCTAAGCAGTTTAAAGACGGCTCAGACTCGGACAGCAGAGAAAAAGAAGAAGTAGTAGCGGCTAATGACGAGGGTCGTACTAAAAGTTGTTACACTGCATCCTTAACTTATGGATAGGCTATTAGCATATAACGAACTTTTCGTACAGCCCTCGTATGAGCTGCTATTACTTCTGCTTCCTGAGCAATTTGTCATATTTATTTTCTATTTTCTTTACTATTGTGTTTCATATGAATTAATCCTATTTAGACAAAGGTATTTCTCATAAAAATAAGCTCATTTATTTCCCTACTCTCATTAGACCCATTCAATATGCCACTGAGGTCTGATTAGATTATCCAATTGAATAAAACAGTTAACAGTTTCGTTTAGTCGGGGTATATTGCTTTCTTCAAATGTGCATAACAAGCAGAGGAAGGCGTGGCAGACCCCCAGATCACATTGATAAACTGAGTTAATGTATGTCCGTCCGGCTTCGATGTCAGCGCCTATAACTGCTAGAGATTGGAAATTTTGATCACTGTTAACCAAAAATCGATAACAATTCTATCGATTTAAAAACCTTATCAAAAATCAATTGGAAAATGATATCCTATTCATCTTTAGAGCTAGAGCAAACAAATTTTGCATCTGAAATCAGATGATATTAATTCATTTTAGATTTTTGTTTGGTTGTGTGTGTGTGTGTGTGTATTTGTTTTTTCTGCTGTATACGGAAAAAAAGCGTAAAATGATTGAAATATCAGTTCATGGGAGGGTTGAACTTAACTAGAGTCCTCAACTAGAACTTTCTTATTTGTTTTTATACCCTGAACCCATTGAAAATGGGAAGTCAGGGTTTAATGGTTTTGTTGAAATTTATGTAACAGGCAGAAGGAGGCGTGGCAGGCCCCACAAAGTATATATATTCTTGATCAGGGAGAAGAGAGAAGCTGAGTCGATTTAGCCCTGTCCGCCCGTCTGTCCGTATGTTTGGACGCATCGATTTCAGAAGATATATGAGCTAGAGACTTGAACTTTTTTTTAAATGACCAAATATACAGCGCGCATATCGAGTTTCTCATCAAAAATCGATAACTCAGCCCATTATTTTTTTATCGATAAAAAACCTTATCGAAAACCAGTTATACAATTATATCTCCTACATCTTTAGAGCTAGAGTCTCCAAATTTTAAATGTAGATTCATATGTACGTTAGAGAATTTCGATTTTTGTTCAATTTCACCCCCCACCCCTATATCCACCCCCTCACCCTTATCTTTGTAAAAGGCGTATTTCAAGTACTAGAGACTTGAGCTTCGGCACACACACGCATATTAATGATATAAGCACAATCTAAAAGTTTCATGAAGAACGTACATCCACAAAAAAAAGTTATTAAACAATTAAGTTCCCATCTATGCTTGTGTGTTTGCGTGTGTATGTGTGTGTTTGTATAAGCAGAGAGACGCTAAAAATTATTGAAATGCCTGTTGCTCGAAGGGTTCAGGGGATCTCGTAGTCGAGCAGTCTCGACTAGAGCTTTCTTACTTGTTTTTACTCTACCCAGCATTGGCCAAGTACAGGCGACCTTGTTGCGCTTTCATTTCAGATGCTGCAACATAATTCTTAAAATCGAACTGCACAGGGCGACGCGGCCGCTTGCTTGTACAATAGAAATCAAAGTGTTGTTGTTGTTGTTGTTGCTGTTGCTGCTGCTTTGTGTGTTTCAGGTTGCCATTGTCTGTCTTTGGGTGTCGCTGTAGTTAACCCTCGTAGAAAGTGTTAGACAGCAATAAGCTGGCTCGTAATTCGCTGCAACTTTCGCAACGTCAAGGCCGCTGTGGCACGCCCATTCGCTGGGATTTCTTCTTATTATTGTTGCTGTTGCTGTTGCTGTTATTGTTGTTGTTGTCTTGTCTCTTTGTGCAACATACACGTTTTGCTCTCAATGACAATGCCAAATGAAATTGGCATTGCAAGCGGCTCAGTCTGATTCTCGGTTTTGTAACTTAACGTTTGATGTTGTTTAGTTGTTTAGTCATAGCAACAACCAGAACAACAACAACAACAACAACAGCAAAAGCTTTGGTAATTAATTCAGCGGAAATAATGTTCTCAAAAAGCCAACAGCAACAACAGCTCAATTATTATTATTATTACTATTATTATTGTTGTTGTTTCTGTATTTGTTTTTGTTTTTGTTTTTGTTTTTCATGCGTCAGTCAGCTGCTGTCCCGTTTTGTCACCTTTTGCCGTGTGTTTTGGCCATTTTTGGTTGTAATTTTGCTTTAAGTGCGAAGTTCAGCTTTCACAGCTACAGCCGGCGCACCTCTGAATTGCCCGACTAGCAGTTACCCTGCACATGCGCAACATATTACAATTTGTTGCCTTTTGTTTCGTTGTCATACTCATATTTAATATGTTTGTGTTTCATTTTTTTTTCTAGGGTATTATCAATATCATTTTCGCTCATTAGGCTCGACCGAATGCGTTTGTCAAAGTCGGTTGATTGATCGATTAATCGCTTGATTAAGTTGACCCGCTCAATTTGTTAATTGCGTTGTAACAGGTCGCTGTTGTTGCTGCCGCTGCTATTACGTTATGTTACGTGACGCGACGTGACAGTACGATACGCTACGTTACGTCGCGTTAGCTTACGTTCAAGGCAATGCCGAATATCTGGACGCTCTTATCTCGTCGCGCTGATTAGAAACGTAGCAAGTGCAAAGTTCAGGCATTGTGTGACAGCAAAACTTGTTCAGATTTCATGCGATTATATATACACAAATATATATACATATATGTATATTTAATTGCAGCGAAACTGCGAGACTTGTTGAAGCCAAAGTAAAACAAAACAAAAAATTCCAAAACATTTACGTGAATTGCATGAAAAATTGCGAAAAAAAAAAACAACGGCTAACGAAATTTCTATTAAAAACTATGAAATTAAAATAGTAAAAGAGAGAGATAGAGAAAGAGGGAGAAGAGAGGCAAAGAATTTAAAACAAAATAAATATAAATAAAAAAGAGTGAGTGAAAGAAAGAGTTAAAATGTGTTTTTGAAAGCATAAAATATTAAATAATATAAAATAATTATTTTTACTTTTCTCTATAATACGTTGTTAAATTGCTCATGCAACCCTCGCAGACCTTTTGAATGGCGTTTATTAAATAGTATTTTTTTTTTTTTTTAGTCATTTTATGCATAGATTTTTATATAATTAATAATTACTTTGCAAGAATATCAAAGGGCTATATATAGGAATGTAAAAGAGCACGACTATATATACCCGAACCAACTCAAATATACCCACATCACTCATCTCACAATCATTTTGCATCTTATTCAAGTTGAAATAAGTCTTTGATTTGAAATAGAATTTAAATTGAAATAGATATAAATCTAAATAAATATATACATATATGTATACTCTCTCTCTCTCTCTCTCTCTCTCTCTCTCTCTCTCTCTCTCTCTCTTTCTCTCTATATATATACATATGTACTTTATTAATGTAAACTCTCTAGTTCAGTCTAGTCTAGTCTAGCTTGAGCTGGTCTCGTCTGCTATTTCTTTTATTTTTGTATTCTTTAGCCATGTTTCCTTTTGGCTGTTACAGCACATTTGCATTTACACATTAAACCCTTTGAATGCTCTTTCAATTGGAGCAGTTAAAGCCGCATCAGAAATTCGTAGCGTGTAACGTGAATCGTTTGACGTTTTTGGTCACTGGGCGGGGCCCATGGGGGGCGGTATGCCAGACAAGAGACTTACTTTGTTGGCAGGGTTGGTTCAGTCATTTTCTGCCTCCTACTCCACCTCCCCCTCCCCCACCTCTTCACCTTCTTCGTCTTCTTTTGCGGTGGGAGGTGCGGCTGCCCATATTGGTGGACAACAACAAAAACAACAATAGCAGTCAAGAGCCGCCACGAGGTAAATAAACTTCTTATTGCTGCATCGTGTACTCGCTCCATCTCTTTCGCTCATTCTTATGACTTGTTTTTGTTATAATTTTCGTATGTTTATGTTAATTTGCCTCACGAGGAGCAGCAAGCAGTGGGGCTAGCCAGGTAGCTCTTGCTGCCAAAAAAAAAAAACAAAACGTGACAACGTTTGTCGAGCCAAAAGAGGAGCGGGCAGAAGACATGTTGTTGTTGTTGTTGTTGTCATTATCCAGGCGGCTTTAACCCATGTTGACCCGGCGACTAACTGTTGTCGTTGTCGCTGCTGTTGTCTCCACAGTTATTTCCACATTTTCACACACACACACACACACACACACACACACACACACACACTTGGCCAAATGGAACATTCGTTGGTTATTTTGGCTTTTTTTTAAGGGGAGGGGGGGGGGGGTAGTGCGCAATTACTTGTCGCAAATATTTTGCTCTCTTCTCATTTTTGTTTTGTTGCTTTGGACAACTGACGACAATTTGAAATTTTAATTTTAACGGTTCTCGGCGGCGTTTTTTTTTTTTTTTTTTTTTTTTGCGGTCGTTGCATAAGAAATGAGTGGGCGACCTATTTACGTGGCTCAACTTGTTGCTGCTGCACCTCGTCCCGTCGACCGTCTCGCTCTCGCTCTCGCTCTGACTCTTTCTCTCGCTCTCTTCGCTAATTTTCGTGTTGCGCTTTGACTTAAAAAAACACTCGTTGCTCTATAAGATTTAACTTTGGCATTTGCTACCCGTAAAACATCCAAATTTACTCGATACTTTAGACTAAACGAGCTTATGGCCATTGACTTGACGAGTTTTCTACTCGTTATTCGTTACCTAAAATACTCGTAATTTTATGACCCTAAGCAATGGGTATTCTGATAACAGCTAGTTGATGAACAGCTTCTGTTTAGGCGTCTTCAATTATTACATGTACTCGTTACATTTTGGCATAGAGAGCCAGATGAACAAGTTAGCGAATCCTCCCCTCGTCCACTCGTTGCTCAATTCAATTAATAGCCACTCGTTACGAGCTTATTATGATACTTTACAGTTAGTTTAAGTGCCTAGGCCAAGTTACTCGCCATTGAATGTACATATTCTGCAGTTGCATTGCTAAGCCCTAAACATGCATATGTAAATGCGGAATTCTATTGAAAGTCTAGCTGCTAATAAGGTCAAGAAAATGAGCCGCTTGGAATAGCTTATGCAGAGACTCAGAGAGTCAGAGTCAGCTGATTGTAGAGTGACTTTTGTGCATATGCGTCAGAGGTAAGACGAAGCGGAACGCGACGGAATCGAAACACGAGCGTTCTACGTGTCAAATGCGCACGAAAAGCGAAATCAATGAAACTAGGCAAAGGAGATCACAATTCGCTTTCTATGTTTTAGTCGGAACTCGCGGCAGAGAGGTGACTGCAGACTCGGCAAATAAAACAAATCGCGTTTATCTTATCAGAGTGAGAGAGAAAGAGAGAGAGAGATAGGGCGAGTTGGTGAAGCACCCAGTGAGTTGGTAGCTGCGAGGGCGACACCCTTAGCCTCATTTCGTCTGCCAAGATAAAATTCCACGCAGCAAAAGTTGATATTAAAAACTTGAACGGGAACAGTCACACAGTCAGACAGACAGTCGACCTTAAGATGCGCCTTAACAGAGATATCGTACCACGCCCTCAGCCTTGTGTGACTGCCTAAACTTCTCTTATTGTTTTCCTTTTCTCCCTCACCTCCCGCTTTTGGCCAAATCAAATGCTGTTTCATTCGAAAACATCTGGCCAGATGGCTGCGAAAAATCAGAAGAAAACAAATGCATCCCAAAATAGATTATTAACTCCAGCTGCAGTCGCGGCAGCTTCCGCTTTCAAACTAATTGCAATATTTACATCCCGGATTGTGTTAAATGCGTTCGTTAGCATTCAATGAAGACACTGACGAATGCCAGTGCATGAATTTCAAGGCTAATGCCTTAACACTTTATCCAGCATCCAGCCATTCATCCATCCATCCATCCAGAGGCCAAACAATGCTTAACGAGAAGTTTGCTTTGTTCAAGTAAAGTCGATCTGAATCGGCCTTCCACTAACAAAGCGAAAACACACACACACACACACACACACACACACACACATACTCATACCCGCAAAGGTTAAAGGTGTTTGCGTCGGTCACATCAAGCACAACAATTTTGAAAAAGAAATACAAAATTGGCATAAAAAATAAATATACAAAATTGCTTCCAAGCAAAATGATAATAAAAAAAAAATTTGGATGATAAAAAATATATACATATATATATATGCTTTTTGAGGTTTATACATATACTGTATACGATATACGATATTATATATGAATGCAACCTTGGCCTTTAATGTTGAGCATAGCCAACTGAGACGATCAAAAAGATATATCTAAAATAATTGTATGATATTTATAATTTATTTTAAATTTAATTTATTTCAAAGACAAACTCTATTTCTACTTGCATTACTCTATTTAAATGGAGAATATTCTTGAAGCTAAATATGCAATGGGTTCTATATAACTTCTAAATAGATCAACCACAATAAAAGAAGAAGAGTTCAAGAAGAATATTGATAATAATAATCAAGTTAAGATCAACGATTAGAAAATTCTCTATACTCTCTTTAATTCCACTAATATTTTGTTAATTGCATTCAACACAAAAGTATATACACAATAATTGTTAAAATATAAACAGTTTGTTATGAATTGCTGCTACAACGTTTACTGTTATAGACTTATTATATATATATATATATATATATATATATATATATGCGTGTATATGTATATCAATTAACTCAGGCTAAGGCTATCATTAGTCAACAAATTAGCGAAATTAAATGATGGAATTTCATTAAAAATTATGGTATTCGATGCGCACATTAGTTGTATGTTCAAATGTGGCGTTGCCAGACTGTCAGCATAAAATATATTTATATATGATAAGCGCACAAAATTAATAGATCACAATTGAAAATTCAGTGTTCTAAATTCTTAATGAATGAAAACTAATTTATATACTTTTATTACTATGAAATTGCATACAAAATGGATTCTAATGGATCTAAAGTAATGTAATCGATATATTGGCAATAAGTTTGTGAAGGCCATGAAATTCTATAATCAGTAATTATCCAAAATTATATAGCTACAGATCGACTTATAGATTAATCGAAATTACATACGAACTGGCGAAATTGATCTAAATTAATGTAATCGATAAATCAAATAGCAACGAAATAATCGATAGATTTGTATGCAGTTATAAACTCGCATGACTTTGCATATTCAGCATATATTTAAGGTTATATGTACATAACGTTCGATTTATCGATAAATCAAAGATGTCCAAAAGCTGTTCCTTAATGGAAACAAGTTCTCAGTACTTTTCCAACTTGTCTTCGGTTTACGTGTCATTTGGCCATAGTTCAAATGAAGCTGTCAGCTGTCAGTTGTCGCTGTGGCCCAGTGTTTGTATCCCTGCGGGGTCATTAAGCGCAGCTGCATTTATTACAGCAGACGACCGGCAAAGGGCAAGGGGGGAGACAGAGGCCCATTTGGAAGGGTATCACAGACATATTTCCTTCATTCTGTTTTCGTTTTTTTTTGGGCATTTTACGAGCGCAATTAAAGTTCAATGGACAACGAGAAAGCCAGGAGAAACCACAAATAAATAATTTATTAGTTAGGGGAAGACATATGTACAATATATAGGAACGAATAGCAGCTGAACTGGGAAACTGAGCTCTCACACACAGAGTTGGGGGTTGCATGCTGCAAATTTTTTGGCCGAGGGGGTTGCTGAACTCTAGCCAGAACGATTGGGCAAAGGGGCGAACACCCGCCCTCACTGCTAGAGGGGACGCCAGCAGCTGTCCGGGCTAAACAAATTGAGGAGTCGCATAGATAGAGTGGAATACAATTAGAGATTTGGCCACATTGAACTTCTAATCGAACATCAGAGCTGTGGGGAATAGCACACAATACTGAGGATAAAGAAGAGATCGACTTGAATGGAAGCTCGACTAGCGGATACTGTGTATTCGATGATTAAATGGAGCTTAGTTAATCCGAAGATCTATAAATCGATATTTATCGATCAAATTACTGTGCTTGTTGCAGTCACTTGATAGTAAGCTCAATTAGAGGATACTCTGCATTCGATGATTAAATAGAATTTAGATACAAATCTACAAATCGATATTTATCGATTCCATTACTGTTGTTCTTTCCGTCACTTGAAAGTAAGCTCGATTTGCAGATGGTCTGCATTCAATGAGTCAATAATCTACAAGAGTTTTCTATCTAGAATATGCTGCAAATCGATATCTATCGAGATTATTACCATCATTCATCTTAACTTGAACTGTTATGGTATCATCATGTTATCATCATGTATTCATCAAATCATTTTAGCTTTCATTTGTCATTTCTGCATCGATTCATATTTGACGAAATGCAGCTTAGAATCAAACATCATTCCCCTCTTTCTGCAGACAGCTACAGGGTATAAAGAGCAAATACATGCGCTGCACAAGCGAAAAACAAAAAAAACAACAAGGAAATGTTTACATTTTGATAAGTCTCGAGCAAGCAAGATTTTCAACCTCAAATGCTGACGATGCGCCTGATGCTGCTGCTGCTGCTGCTATTATTATTATTATTGTTGCTGTTGCTGTTGTCATTGTTGGTGCTGCACTTGTTGTGTTGCTGTTGCCTGATATCTCTGCATGGCATTTGATATGCTGCTGTTGCGTCTACAACGACAGCAACAGCAATTGTTGATTACACTTTCTTCTGCTGCTCATGCGGCGCGTCGCACAACATTGTTATACATATACATACATATGTATATGCATGTATATATCGTTGTTTTCTGTTGCTCTGGTTGTTGTCGACGCGTTAATTAGTTAACAAAGATTTTTCCTTTTCCTTTATATATGTATAATTATATACTATCTACTCACACCCACACCCACGATCTCGCTATCTCTCTCCCTCTCAGTCTCTTTCATTAAAATAATGAACCAAAGAAGAATACAATTTTTAAATCGATAACAGCAAATAATCAAAAACAAAAATAGTGTCAAACTGCCTGTTTTCATATTGCCAAGTTGTTAATTAGCCAAATGGCAATTTGAAAATTGATTTGGTTAAAAAACGCGCCTTCGTCATGCGGACATTTGGCAAGGGAGTGGCTGCATGGGGGCGGCGGGGTCCGCCCATCAAATGAGGCAGTTAAAAACGTAAAATGCCCAGAAGAGCTGAGCATAGTGTAAACACATAAATTCACCAAATGTGCTCATCAAATTTGCCACAAACAACAACAACAACAACAACAACAACGGCCGAGCAACGGCCACAGCAGCAGTCGCGCACAAAACGCGCGAAAAAGACGCGTGCGCGTTTTAAAACGCGCCCATCGTTGGCCCCTAACAAATAAACAAATTGCGAACGTGAATGTGAATGTGAACGTGAATGGAGATCGTGTGGAATGCGTATGATAGGAAGCCAAAGGGGGCGTGCCAACTGGAGGAGGGCGCGTGTAAATGTGGAATGTGGATTGGAGTTTATATTCATTTTTTCCATTCCATTTTCAATTTTTTTTTTTTTTGGTTTTGCTTTGTTTTGTTTCTTGTTTTTAGTTTCTATTCGTTTCAACAAAAGCAAATAGCGAACGCGAAACAGCTGTAAATAAATATTTATATATTGACTGGGAGAAGATCAAAGCGAGTTATAGCAAAATCAATTAAACAATTAAGGAATGCCCCTAATCTGATGGCTGCCTCCTAATTGAAATGTTGATAAACACACGCAGAGAGTTTCGACACATCCAATGGAGCCATAGTTGATAAGATTTTGTTTTTGTTTTCGTTTTCATTTTCTTTCCAACGATCCAATCCAAAAACAGTTATATAAATGCTATATAAAAATTCGATTCACTAACTGCAAGACAGGGATATTTAGTTGGGCAGAAAGGGGGTTGGAGTAGAAGCCTTTAAGATAGCAATAATCAGAGTGAGAGAGAGAGAGAGAGATCTATTCAAGAATCGTTTGCATTCCTATATACGTACATATGTCATTGTTATAATACCCTATAATACCCTTATTACAATCTGTATCAAATGGAAATGCTAGTTATGAAATGCTTACGAGCCAAGCTGGGCTTTTGGTACTGGCCCAATTCATGGAATGCATAACACCAGCAATACACACACACACACACACACACACACACACTCACACACGCATGTGTACAGCTTTTGCAAATGAAACACATTTGACAATTGCACACGTCAATCAATTGGATTGAACCAACAATATAAAGTCCAATTGGAATTGAAGCAAGTCTTCCACAAATTATGGAATAAATGATGTATTGAAGTCGTCAACGTACGCTGCTGCTGCTCCGGCTGCGGCTGCGGCTGCGGCTGCTGTTGGCCCAAATTTATTTATACAAAACAAAACAATAACAAAATGGCAACAGTGAATAAAGCTGTTTCGCAGGTAATACTTTTTTTCTTACTTATTTTTCTTTTGAGCCCACTTCGAGCACGACTTTGTCTTGGACTTGGCACAATGTCCAGTTGTGGCCAGTTATTTTGGATTTTATTTGATTTTATTTCTTACTGCCTTTGTTCGAATTGAGTATCTGAGTATATATACATATATACATATATAAGGCTTGCATAATGCTCAGCTTTTTTCTTTTTGTATACCCCAAACCCAATGAAAATGGGAAATCTGGGTACAATGGTAAATATTTGTAACAGGCAGAAGTAGAGAGAGAAAAGAAGTGTATATGCATGTATATATATTCAGGGCGAATCGATTTAGTCATGTTCGTTTTTTGTGATTTCAGAACCTAAAAGATTTACAGACTTTTGATTAACTGTATAGGACTTGCAAATAATCGATAGCTACTCCCATTTTAGTGTTATCGATTAAAAGTCTTATTAAATATCATTTGGAGAATCATAATATCCCATTCATCTTTATAGCTAGAGTTGCCAAATTTCACATATATTCATGTGTGTCTGATGTTGATTTGTATTTTACTTTTGAATACCAGGCCCAAATTCATCCACTTCGAATATGTGTTCTTTGCATGATGCAGGGAAACCTTTCTTACCTGCTTTCTTAAGCTATATATATTTCTCTAACTGTGTGTTTGAATAGCCTTATGCAATTGTTGATCCGAAAAGGAGTTACAATTTACGTTTCTCTATACCTACTGCAACTGCAGCTTATGCGTTTGTGCGTGTGTGTGCATGCTTATGGCATTTACATTAGATATAAGCTCAAAGCCAACTATGTCATTCGGGAAGGTAGCTTAACCCAGTCAATCAACCCCCAAAATATATGTATGCAAACAGCTGATGCCACCAAATTGTTGTGTGACGCACTCGATTTTCTGTTGCTGTTGCTGTCGCTGTCGCTGTCGCTGGAGACGCGTGGGTGGTGCTTGTCGAATGTTTTTGCTGTTGTTGTTTGTGTTTATTCACCATCATCTTCTGCTGCTGCTTCTTGCTCCTCTTCGGCTAGAGCTATTTTGTGGCTGCGTGGCAAACAAATTTGTGCGTGGGCGAGGTTCACAGGCTGAGCCCACGCCCTGGGCTAACGACGTCATTCAACCCTCGTTTTATGGCTCGGCAAGCGAAAGTGGATTCGTTGAATAATCTTTGACGCCCGCCGGGTGCTCCAACTTTTGTTCAAGTATCCCCTTGCACACACAAACACACACACACACACACACACACACACATATATATACACACAAACATGCACCTTCGCCTGCTCCCCCGTCCGGCGAATGATTTTGGAAAGTGTCATAGCTCCTATGGCCCTCAAACGTCCGTCCTCAAGAGCCTCTTCAGTAGCCAAAGCGTCAACGAAACTAGTTTTTTGGCTACCTCAACTCTGCGCTGCCCCTTCGGCAACTCAACCTACCCCTCTCTGTCTCTCTCTCTCTCTGTGTGTGTCTGTATTCGATTCGATGTGTATATTGATTTCAGTTGAACATTGTGGCTCGCTGAGTGAGCTCTTTAATGTGTCAAGGAATATTGACTGTGGCACTGTCAAGAGCTCATTTAACTGATATATCGATTAATAAATGAAAGCTTATCGATAACCTGCTAAATCAACGACTGTTCGAGAATTTAGCTCTTTCATAGAGATAAACAAAAACCAATTAGTATGAACTTCCGGCTTTATTCATTTAAAGCTGATAAATCGATTAATTATCGATACGTTGTCAGGTGAAAAATCTGCTGTCGATATATAAATGATAACATAAAGCCTCCAGCAGTCTATTAACTTACAGAAAATCGTAAGGTTTTAGTTTACTACGTTTTAAATTAGATTTTATGTGGATTTATTATCGATTTATCCAATGAGATATTGTGGGTAGTTTTACCCACTTGACTTTCCCATTCCTAATTATGATTCACTTATCGATCACGCCCTGTTCCGCTGCTTCATTATGCTAACAAAATGATCTTATCTTATTATTTTATGAATTTTCCCCCTCATTTTGCCTGTTTTCGTCCCCCAAAAAAATGCAAATACCAGACGCATATCACAAATCATTAGAGTAATCTTTCTTTTTGCGAATTTTCCCCCTTCAAGAACGAACAAATTATTTATATATTTATATAACAATAAAAGTATTATAAGAAGAAACACTTCCGCTTATGGCACAATCGCTTTCAGAGGTAATTATCGTATTCACATTTTCGCTGATATTTCATCATCAACGTCTTCTGCTGCTTCTGCTACTTCTTTAGTATTTGTTAATCGTGCTTTATCTGGGCCATTTACGATCTATTTGGCTACGCATCGGCCGTTTCGACGTAAAAAGTTTAAGCCGAAGCTCGTAAATAAACTTGACTAAACAAATTCAACGAATACAAAAAAACAGAAGAACGAAAAAAAACCTTCTGCCTGCTTATCTACAAAAAATGATAAAAAAAAACAAAGAAAATTAAAAAACTGCGATAAAAACTGACACAAAAAGCTGTCCCAGAAGTTTAGACTAAATGAAAAAAAAAGAACAAAACCCAAAACTTAACAAACGCAACTTTTTAGCCAAGAAAAATCGAAGGCCCAAACGAAAATTCTGTTTGCATGGAAGAAAAGCTTCAAAAATGTGTTGATAAGCAGCGACCCAAAAAAGTACGAAAGAAAGGTAGAACTGTAGCAATGTGATCAAGTCGGGAATGCCTGACTAGCAGATACCCTTACTAATAGAGTTCTATATATATGTATATATATATTATGCAAATTAGACCAGATTTTGGAATTTGAAGATATACCTGGCCCTCCAGGGAAGGAAATACGATGAGCTATCTAACTTTGGAGCAATTGTAGCTGACAAGACATATCATTTTGAGCCCAAGCAAAAATTGTTTTCTGTTCTTTCTCAAGTAGTTAAACTTGAAGCATATCTGTTTATCAGCCAGCAATGTGAGTTGGGAAACCGGAATAGGTGTAAATATTGTTTGTATCCATTCAGCATTTAGCGTAATTAACAATTAACGCACAGCTGTTTAATTTAATTAACAAATGTTAAGTGCGCGAACGAGACACAGTTGTTTCAAAAATACTTCATTTCAGTTATAAAACCAAATACAAATCGAATGCTATCCAAGAAACGGGTACATTTTTTAAATTTAAATCTAAAGTTGAGTCTTAAATCGAGTAAAGAATACTCGAGCTAGAGGCATTCGAAATTCAAGAGGTTTTTTCGGTATACGGTAATGATGGGGAGTAGAGCTGGTTCAATAAGAGGAATTACACGAAAATGAGTAGGAGAAATATTTCTAGCATTGGAAAATATCTACTAATATCACATATGTATGTATGTATTATCTCCAGGAATGGCATTCACATACTAAAGATACATACATGCATATACATATATACACTTTTGTATAACTTTGTATGTATATACATTTTCGCACCTGTAGAATGTGTTAAAGAAATAACAATCGATAATGATATGATATGATAAGCCTTGCAGTTCAAGTTAAATAAGACCAAAAACGAACAAAAAAGAAAAAGCTGATACGAGTCTCTATATGTATTGGTATCTGTTTATGTGTGTGTTGGTGTGTGCTTTATTGCGTTTTGTGATTCCGTTGCGCGTTTACGAAATCAGCCCATCGATAGCTGATAAAATTGCTTGCCTACGCTGATGCGTGGAGAGCGCTTATCAGCAGCTTTAAAGCCGCACGAGCTGGCGATAAAGCGGCTCGGCTCGGCTCTTCGTCTATTGTCTCTAAGCAAGAGACGGAAGAGCAAGAGAGATAGCGAGCGATATAGAGCTTGATGCAACTGAGGCGAAGCGGACGACCTTCACAGTCACTCTTCTTCTTCTGCTGTTATTTTCTAGTGTACTTAGAAAGAACAGTGGGAGCTGAGGCAAGCCGACTAGCATGGGGAAAGGCGTCGTCTCAAGTGGCAATGTCGCGCTCCTTTAGCACGCTCTACGCTCCCTCCCTCCCTCTCTCTATCACTCTGTCCTCTCTTCGTCTGTCTCTTGCTCTAATTGCCACTGTCAGAATAGTTAAAAATAGAGAGCGAGCGAGAGAGAAGGTCAGGAGCAGCGCATCTGGGAAGTTGCTGCGGAAACATAACAAAAGCAAGAGCATGCAAACTGAAGTTGGGGGAGACGCGACGAGACGATTTTGAATAAAAACCAAATAAAACAAAACTAATGAGCAAACTGCTGCCGCTGCCACTGCTGATGATGGAACGGAAAGCGGAAAAGGCATAAAGCGAAATGCAAAACAAATTATAATGAAAAATACAAAAAAAAAAAAAAAAAAAAAAACGAGCAAAAATGCAAATCTAGCAGAAAAGGTTGTCCGACTTCGACTTCGACTGCGACGCAGACGCAGCGCAAACGCTGACGGCGATAGGGACAGCAACGGCTGTCGCAGACTAAGGGCGAAAAGGCCAATCAAGCAACAATCGCACAAAATGCACGGCAACGGCGAAATAAATGCAAAATGAAGCGAGGGGTCAGTCGGCGAAGGCGGCAAACGGGAACAGCTGCTTTGTGGTATTGGTGTTGCTATAGCCGTTGCTGTTGTTGTTGATGTTATTTTTGTTTGTATGCGCAAAAGCAAATGCCACAAAGGGCAGGCAAAGACAGGAACAATAATAATAACAACAACAGCAACAGCAACAGCAACAACAACAACAACATGAACAACAGTAATAGCGGCGCAAAAGAGTGCCCAGTGCAAGTTTTTCAGCGCTTGTGTTTTGTTTGTGCATGTGTGCAGTAGTGCATGAGTGTGTGTGCAAGCTTCTACTTCACACACACATACAGATATCCGACTGCGCACAGAAAAATACAGAAACAAGTTTTTTAGCTCGCTACTGCTGCTGCTGCTGCGCCTGCGCAGAAGATTTCAGTTTTCAAGCAACACACACACACACGCAAAAAGGAAAAAGACGAAGAAAAAAAAAAAGTAACCAACTGACTGTTGACTGACTTTCTTTAAGCATTTTTGTGTGCTTGTCGCTCGCTGGACATGTTGCAGACGCAGTTTTCGCTTTTTTGGCAACTTTTTGAGCCGCTGCCGCAGCAAACAGCAAATGTAGAAGAAGAAGAAGCAAAGAAAAATAAAAACACGTTTCGTGCTCCGGTTTCTCACTCACCTGGCAAACGGCGTCTGTTCCACCTCGTAGATCTCGTTGATGTCATGCGACACAAGTAATCCCTTCAAGCGTTCGGCATCAACGTCCAGCAGGCCATCGCCTATGGGAAAGATGCCCTCCTCGGTAAACATGTTTCAAGCTGCAGCTGCTCTCTGCTCTCTCCTCTCTCGCTCTCACTCAACTGCACAGAAGCACTTATTTTTTTTACTTTTAGATGTTGCGTCTTTTTTCGTTTGTTTGTTTTTTTTTTTTTTCTTTTTTTTTTTGCTATTTAAGTTTAATTATGTTTCTCTTTGGGGTGGGTGGGTGTTAGGGGCGGAGAGAGGCTGTACTGTAGTTGCGGATGCGTTGAGACGACGGCGCGAAATTCAAAACTGTGGCACACATATGGAACAACAACAACATATACAATAAATAAGTGTGTTTACTGACAAAACAAAACAAAACAAAAAGGAAAATAACAAAGCGCAAATTCGTTCATAATATCAGATCCGCGGCGCGCGCGCTCTTTTCGCAAAGTCTTGGTCACACTGTACGCAGCAGCAGCAACAGAGGCAGAGGCCGCAGCACAACAGAAGCCGAGAAATTCCAGCGCCCTTTTGAGCTGCGCTGCCGACGTCGCAAATGCAACAGCCTGTGAGTTGAAACGTGACAGCACTAGGGATGCTATGCACTAACAACAACAACACTGAAAGCAACAACAACAGCGACGACAACAGTCACGGAAATTTCTTGGCTCTGCGTTTGCTGTTTTTGTACTTTTCGATTTGCGTGTTTCTTTTTTTTTTGTCGTCTTGTGTTTTATTTTCGTTTTCTTGAAATGTTAAGACCATTTAAATTTGAATTGAACGCGCGACACACGCACAACAAATTTCATACACACACACAAACACATGCACGCACACTTAACACACGCACAACACGTTTCACGTTACTTTGTCAATGCTGCTCTGGCTGCTGGCTGCTGTATCTGCATCTGTGTCAGTGTCCACATCTAGGTGTGTATACGTATACGCTCAATGCTGGTTGTGTTGGTGTATACCGTCGAGTTCTGCCAACTTCGGCAGTGGCAGCGCAGCTCACAGCAACTTCTTGTTTGCTGCTCTTTGCTTATGTGTGTGTTCAACTTTGCACAAAAAAAAAAAAAAAAATTAATAAAATAACTCACATACACCACAAAAATAAACGAAGTAATTAGTTGAAATGCTTTTGCATTTAACTAATACAATTCGCAGGCGAAATATTTCAAATTATTTTTGAAGTCGAAGCGCGGCATTAACGATAATAAAAAAGAAATTGTTGTGTTGCAAGGCACATTAGATTTGTTAAATTATTTGAATTTGTGCCATAGACAAACATACACGCACACACACATAAACAAACAAAAAAATACACGCGTGGTAATCGGTAAAGTCAGCTAGTAAACGACAGATAACAAAGTCACAAACCCAGCGCACATATAAACCAAGCGACTACGAATTCAATTCACAATTAAGCGCACCGAGCGTCACACGTCCGCCTCGTTCGGCTTTGTTATTGCTTCTGAATTATCGATGACATAGAAGTTTTAATGGCGCGTATTATCGATAGAGTTAGTCAGTTAACAGCTGTTAGACCGCTGCTATTTAGAAATTTGTTAATCGATTTGAATAAATTAATGGCAGTATGCAAAGACCAACGCTTTGTTTATTTAATAATTTTTAGCTATACGATGGTATTTTGCAAATAAATCATTAATAATTAAATTATCGTTTTAACAGCATACTGTTGCGCTCGTTGTGGCACTGTTATTAATTATTCAGCTTACACTGCGATAACGATACATTTGACGACGACTGAACGAACGCATGCGTGCCAACCTGCTGCACTTTAACCGTTCGACTTGCCATTTATCAACTCTGCGCTTTCGAAACAGTTGCGCGGGCCCGGCTTGAAATTCAAAAATTTAAAATCTAAAATCGCAAATTGAAATGAAAAACAAAAAAAAATAAGAAAAAATAATAAAGGGAGAACAAGCTGCGAACGCGCTCTACACTTGACGGAATCTTGACACGCAATGGACATTGGGCGCTGATCTAAACATAGCTGCCGCCACTTCAGTGCTTAGGCGCCGCCTATAAATTCTTAATTTAGACATTTGCATTCGCATTATGTTTATATATACGCACAAATAGCTGTGAATATCTATATTCATGTTTTATGCTGCATGCGCCTGTGTCTGCGTGCTCCACTTGTGCTGCATTTTCATGAGCAACCCCGCCCCCTAGCCTACTGCTCCGCCGCCGCCTCCTTCTCGTACACCATCGACTAAGCGATGCAAAGCAATCGTATTTGTTTTTATTTTTATTTATTCATATTTTGTTGTTGTCATCTTTGCCATCGCTGCGAGGAGCGACGACGCTGGCATCCCAGGAATGCATGTGGACCAAAAATAGCCAACCCCAAGTGCAAAAACCTTTTCAGTCAGCCGGATTAGCCGGGCACATCAGTTAGCGTCGCCACGCACACACACGCACATACACATATATATGCCCAATATATATATATATATATGTATATATATGTATATGCATACTGATATATGTATATGTGTATAGATACATATGTGTATGCACGTATGTAATTGTGCATTTTATTAATAGAGAGTCGCACAATTTGCTGCACCTTTGCCCGTTAGCCGGCGTGTGGACACATCAATATATAAATATATAACATATATTATATATAATACACATCAGCAGCACATGGCTGGTGCGCTGAACTCTAAACGCATCGAACTTTGGCCGGCTATAAATAGGATGCAGTGCATCATTTGGATTGCATTGAAAATGTCGAGTCAACGGCCAATTGCCAAGCGTTAGCCAAGAGATTCGACCCAAGCACAGTGGAATGCCACACAACAATAACAATGGAGCACGCCTCATTCCGCACAGTAGGTGCATTGGGGTCCATTGGCAGCGGCCTCATCCATGCTATCGTTATCATTGCCGCCGCCTCCGCCGCCGCCGCCGCCCTCGCCGCTGTCGACGCTGCCGCGATAGTCCTCGATGATGTTCTGTAGCTCCTCCTGGGCATCGGTAAACTCGCGCTCCTCCATGCCCTCGCCAGTGTACCAATGCAGATGGGCCTTGCGGCGCATCATCGCTGTGGAGCCATCGAGCAGACGCTGCAACAGCGTCTGAATGGCCGTCGTGTTGCCAATGAAGGTGGCGGACATCTTCAGTCCACGCGGCGGAATGTCACAGATGGCCGTCTTGATGTTGTTCGGTATCCAGTCGACGAAGTTGTTGATATTCTTGTTGCGGACACCGGTCATCAGCTGGTCGACCTCGCGCGGCGACATGCGGCCGCGGAAGATGCCGGCGGCCGTCAGCAGTTTGCCCTTGCGCAGATCGATGGCGCAGAGCAGATTGTTGCTGGAGAAGATCTGCTGCACCAGCTCGGCGACGGTGCCCTTGCTGAACTGCTGCTGCTTGCAGGTGACCAGCGGCGCGAAGCCCGGTATGAGGAAGTGTAGACGGGGAAAGGGCACCATGTTCACATAGATCTTACGCAGGCCGGCGTTCAGCTGGCCGGGAAAACGCAGACAGGTGGTTATGCCCGACATGGTGAGGGCGACAATGTGATTGATGTGCTCGTGGCCGGACATCTGGATCTTCAGATTGCGATTGCAGATCTGGAAGAGCGCCTCGTTGTCCAGACAGAACGTCAGATGTGAGTTGTTCACCAGCGCCGGAATGCTGAGCAGCGCATTGTACGGCTCGACCACCACCTGGGACATGTTCGGCGAGGGAATGGTCACATAGTTGCAGAGCAGATTGTCCGGATACTGCTGGACCAGGGCCTCCATGATGAGGGACGTCAGGCCGGAGCCGGTACCGCCGCCAATCGAGTGCAGCAGCTGGAAGCCCTGCAGCGAGTCCACGGACTCCACCTCGCGTCGCGTATTGTCCAGCACCTGGTCGAGGATCGCCGCTCCGTCCGTGTGATAGCCGCGTGCAAAGTTGTTGCCGGCGCTCTCGGTGCCGGCCACAAAATTCTCCGGCCGGTACAGCTGGCTGCTGGAGCTGAGGCGCTGTATGGTGCTCGCCTCCGTGTCGATGAGTATGGATCGGGCATAGAATCGCTTGCTGGCCGTTGCATTGAAGAACACATTGATCCGTTCCAGTTGCAGTTGGCTGGTGCCGCCAAAGCGACCCGACGCATAGTCCACGCCGTGCTCATGCGAGATCACATGCCAGAACTATGGTGTACGGGTAGGGGTACGGTGTACGGGTACGGCTATCACTCGTGATGGATCACTCAGTTTGGGGCAATCGGTACTCACCGCATCGCCAATGGCATTGCCAGCGCCCCCAATCTGCAGCGTCACAATCTCGCGCATCCCTCTGTCCTCTGTCCACTGCCCTCTGCTCTTTGCTCTCTGCCCTCTGCTGAGCTGCTCGCTTCGCCTTGCCCTGCCCTCTCCTGTCTAGTGCTGTCCTTCCTCAACTTAACGTTTACCTTGAACAATTGAATTTTGTATTTGATTTGGCCGAAAGTGCTTGTAGTTTTGTTTACTGCCTAATTTAGGTCTGTCATCTGCATGCTGTGGCTGCTTCGCGGTTCATTCCACAGTCTCTCAGTGCTTCGAAAATGGAAAACAATCAATTTCAAGCAAAATTAAAAAAACAAAACAAATTTTTTTATCAAATGATGCCAACTGCGATCGGTGCACACACAGGCAGGACACACACTAGGCTCCTGATCAACATCAGCCATAGGCCACACCGTCTGCCCATCTGAGCTTAGTTCAGGACCATCTCGGTTAGCTTGGTAACCCATCGCGCTGGTAGGTTCCTTCAGCAACTATCTAGTAAAACTGCCCTAGAGCTGTGTAGGGCTGAAAACAGGCGGTAGAGGCACCAAATACAGTGTGAGTGGGTGGAGTAGCTCTACTGAGTGCAGTTCAGGGGCGACAACGGGCGGTAGAGGCACCAAAAGACAGTGTGAGTGGGTGGAGTAGCTCTACTGAGCTCAGCGTAGTTCAGGACAATCTCGGTTAACGTGGTAGCCCAGCGGGTTGGTAGGTTCCTTCAGCAACTATTTAGTAAGACTGGCCTAGAGCTGTGTAGGGCTGAAAACAGGCGGTAGAGGCACCAAATACAGTGTGAGTGGGGGGAGTAGCTCTACTGAGTGCAGTTCAGGGGCGACAACGGGCGGTAGAGGCACCAAAAGACAGTGTGAGTGGTTGGAGTATCTCTACTGAGCTCAGCGTAGTTCAGGACAATTTCGGTTAACGTGGTAGCCCAGCGGGTTGGTAGGTTCCTTCAGCAACTATTTAGTAAGACTGGCCTAGAGCTGTGTAGGGCTGAAAACAGGCGGTAGAGACACCAAATACAGTGAGAGTGGGTGGAGTAGCTCTACTGAGTGCAGTTCAGGGGCGACAACAGGCGGTAGAGGCACCAAAAGACAGTGTGAGTGGGTGGAGTAGCTCTACTGAGCTCAGCGTAGTTCAGGACCATCTCGGTTAACTTGCTAGCCCAGCGGGTTGGTAGTTTCCTTCAGCAACTATCTAGTAAAACTGCCCTAGAGCTGTGTAGGGCTGAAAACAGGCGGTAGAGGCACCAACTACAGTGAGAGTGGTTGGAGTAGCTCTACTGAGTGCAGTTCAGGGGCGACAACAGGCGGTAGAGGCACCAAAAGATAATGTGAGTGGGTGGAGTAGCTCTACTGAGTGCAGTTCAGTTCAGTAGGGGCGACAATAGGACAATAGTAGATGTACCAAATACAGTAAGAATGGGTGAAGTAGCTCAACGAAATGATGCTAGACAAAGGGATCAAAGTGGGAACTGGCATCATTGATAAATATTACGAATGTGCGAATTAATTCTTATTCTTATAGCTGAACCTCTCTGGACCGAGATACTGGCGAAGCTACTCGGTGCCTCTACCGGCATTTTGGTTGGCCTATACAAGCTATACGACAATGTAGACGTAGTCAAACGAATTAACGAATTGGCTGCTTTTTTGGTTGAATCCAATTGAGCAACAACTGCAACACGAGCAATTTGGAAAGACCCAATGGTTCCCAGCGGTGCTACCAACTAAAAAACTGGCGCAAGGGACAAGGACGTGAAGTAAAACGGTGCGCTAGGCAGTCCGCCGGTGGAGCGCAAATAGATACTTAACAAACGGTCGAAAAATATTTTAGTTTCAAATATAGTTGGGAAAAAATAGCAAAATTACAAAAAATGGTCAATTTTTCAATTGAATTTCAAGAAATCTAACGCACAAATTGTAAATATATTATGATTCGGTAGCATTGAGAATATTGTTTTTTTTTATTTTAAACCAAGCTAAAGCAATTTTGTCATTCTCATTATTCCTTTAGAGCCGTGCCCAACCTTTCCCATTATATGGGTGCACCTATATCTATATTATCGTTGAGAATTCCATATGCACGCAGAGATCTCCTTAGCTAAAACTTCTACAGACTTGAAATATAATATGTATACCCTTATATACCACTAGTCCAACAACACATAGACATAGAATAGAGCAACAATTTCGCATTTGCTCGGCTTGACCACCTTAGGTGGCACGACAAAGCAGTACGAAATGGACACATCCTCATGTGAAGCACCAATGTGTGCTATTGCTTCCATACTGCCCATCCTTCTCTCTTTATGCTCTCTCCCTCTCTTTGACACGACAAAGCAGTACGAAATGGACACATCCTCATGTGAATCACCAATGTGTGCTATTGCTTCCATACTGACCATCCTTCTCTCTTTATGCTCTCTCCCTCTCTTTGACGATCACAGCATTCCCTTCTGAGTAAACTCTTGAAAGGGTTCGCCATGCTCATATAAAATGTTGGCCTTATCATGACTATTTTATGCTCATTAGCTATATACTATATATGTACATATATATACCTTGCACATGAATACATAGATATACATACATACATACAGAGTGCTCTAATCGAGACAGCTCGACTGGGAGATCCCCTGAACCCTGCAAGGAACTGATATTGCCGAACATGGCTACATCAAGTCAGCTCATAAACCTGATCAAAAATACAATATATACTTTAATGTGGATTTGCAATTTGAAATTCATATTTTTATTTGATTCCGTATTCTGCCATGTCTTATATGTACATCTCACAACTCTGGACTGCTGTTCTCAAACATACGGGCGCGCAAGATATTACCAACTAGTACCACCATCTCCTTCTGCACGCTTTGTGGCACCGAACTCTTTGCAAATGGTAAGAGCTCGAGGTAGATATCATTCATACTAGTGTCTTCACCTCGGTTCTCATGAATTTCTCGTGCCTTTTTGCGAATATCGTCTTGCCACCCATATTCCCTAAGCAGATCTTCCAACAGATCATTTATATACCTCAATTCGTCGGGCTTTAGAATTTTATCGAGCTCCAACTTGGGCTGATATTCACTCTCATTGGCTCCATTATTTCCATCGCCGTTGCCTTCATCGTTGCTGTCATCGCTGCTATCTCCATCGCTGCTGCTTCCATCGCTGCTGCTTCCATCGCTGCTGCTTCCATCGCTGCTGCTTCCATTGGAGCTGCTTCCATCGGAGCTACTTCCACCGGAGCTGCTTCCATCGCTGCTGCTTCCATCGGAGCTGCTTCCATCACTGCTGCTTCCATCACTGCTGCTTCCATCGTTGTTAATTCCAACGTTGTTAATTCCAACGTTGTTATTTCCATCGATGTTAATTCCAACGTTGTTATTTCCATTGTTGTTACTTTCATCATTGTTAATTCCACCGGGGCTGCTTCCAACGAAGCTGCTTTCATCGCTGCTGCTTCCAACGAAGCTGCTTCCATCGCTGCTGCTTCCATCGTTGTTATTTCCATCGTTGTTAATTCCAACGTTGTTAATTCCACCGTTGTTTATTCCAACGTTGTTAATTCCAACGTTGTTATTTCCATTGTTGTTACTTTCATCATTGTTAATTCCACCGGGGCTGCTTCCAACGAAGCTGCTTTCATCGCTGCTGCTTCCAACGAAGCTGCTTCCATCGCTGCTGCTTCCATCGTTGTTATTTCCATCGTTGTTAATTCCAACGTTGTTAATTCCAACGTTGTTAATTCCACCGTTGTTTATTCCAACGTTGTTATTTCCATCGTTGTTATTTCCATTGTTATTATTTTCATCGTTGTTGATTCCACCGGGGCTGCTTCCATCGAAGCTGCTTCCATCGCTGCTGCTTCCATCGGAACTGCTTCCATCGTTGTTAATTCCAACGTTGTTTATTCCAACGTTGTTATTTTTATCGTTGTTATTTCTATTGTTGTTATTTTTATCGTTGTTATTTCTATTGTTGTTATTTTCATGGTTGTTAATTCCACCTGGGCTGCTTTCATCGCTGCTGCTTCCATCGGAGCTGCTTCCACTGGGGCTACTTCCACTGGGGCTGCTTCCATCGTTGTTAATTCCAACGTTGTTTATTCCAACGTTGTTATTTTTATCGTTGTTATTTCTATTGTTGTTATTTTCATGGTTGTTAATTCCACCGGGGCTGCTTTCATCGCTGCTGCTTCCATCGGAGTTACTTCCATCGCTGCTGCTTCCATCGGAGCTGCTTCCATCGTTGTTAATTCCAACGTTGTTTATTCCAACGTTGTTATTTTTATCGTTGTTATTTTTATCGTTGTTATTTCTATTGTTGTTATTTTCATGGTTGTTAATTCCACCGGAGCTGCTTTCATCGCTGCTGCTTCCATCAGAGTTACTTCCATCGCTGCTGCTTCCATCGGAGCTGCTTCCATCGTTGTTAATTCCAACGTTGTTTATTCCAACGTTGTTATTTCCATCGTTGTTATTTCTATTGTTGTTATTTTCATGGTTGTTAATTCCACCGGGGCTGCTTTCATCGCTGCTGCTTCCATCGGAGCTGCTTCCACTGGGGCTACTTCCACTAGGGCTGCTTCCACTGGGGCTGCTTCCATCGGAGCTGCTTCCATCGCTGCTGTCTTCAATGGTTTCAACAATCCTGCTTTCATCGATGCTCTTGCTGTTTTCCATGATTTTATGAATAAAATTTGAAAATAATTTTTGTTTTTTTACTTATTCATACAATGGAATGAAAGCTACAACTAATTTTTCCACATTACATATGATGTATGTGAAATGTCGACGTGATTAGATTTGCTATAGCTTCTATGTTTCACATTTATTTGTTGAAACAATTTTTAAACTGGCTTCCAGTATTAAATAGAAACAGCAGATTTTGTACAAGTTGGTTATTAAGAGATATATTACTGTTCAGGTTTTTAATTGATAATAAAATAATGGGAGCAGTTATCGATTCTTGGAAACATATCTGATCTGCGCGAGTAACGCACGGACCTGTCAAAAAATATTTCAAGTCTCTAGTTCTTGTATCTTTTGAGAACGTCGCGGTCAAGCACACGGACGGGCATTCGCCAAACTTTCTCACTTCCCTCTCGTAGCACACAATAGTGGTACGATTCGCTTTTAGCTACATATAGGATCGCAATCCCATAGAAGAACTCTATAGTTGATATTGTTCCTCTAAACTAACTACAAAGAAACATATTAAGATTAGTTTATTTACTAAAATTAATTTAATGAGAATGAAAAAAAAGAGAGAAAAAAAAAAAATAAACACATTAAAGTCGTTGGAAAGCAGCAAATTTTTTAGACAATCAGCGATTGGGTGGATGACGGCGGCATCGGCGGCGTCGTCGGCGTCGTCGGCGGCGACTCTAGAAGCTACTTGTCCTTCTTCTCGGCTGCGAGCGAGTTGTATAGTCGATTCACCTCGTTGGCGACCAGATTCTCGAGAATGATGCCGTTGCTATCGATGAAGGCGGCACACGACTTGGTGCTCGTCTGTTCACGCTGGCCACGCCCATCTCGCACACACAGTGTCAGTATGTATTTGTCGTCATATTTCTTCATATCGGAGCTCGCTTCCCAGGTTCGTGATGTCTTGCTGCCGGAATCCTTCTGGATGGCCACAACAAAGGTGCCCTTCTCACGGAACGTGGTATGGAGTGTTAGGACGCCCATGAGCGCAAAATAGGCCAACACGCTGAATAGGAGCACCGGCTTCGACTGCGGGAACGGGTGGGTGAAGTCCCAGGCGTGGGCCATTATGGCAACGCCAACGGCCAGAGCGCAGAGCACAAGGCGGGTGTTGACCAAGCCGAATTGTTCCTTCAGGTGGGGACGATCACCCAGCAGGCAGGTCTTCACAGCATCATCCAGAGCGTGTTTTACTGCAGAGCCATCCCACTTGTTGACCTTAACCAGCTGCAAATCATTTATATTTTGCATTAGACACGGTTGCCAACTGACGTGTTCAATAGATTCAGGCCCAGATGTAAGCCGGTAAACGCTCTTCGTAACTTACCTCCTCGGCGGCCTGTGTTTTATCGTCCTTTTTGGTCATCGTGCTTACTTTATCTAAATCAATTCCTATTTAACTTGGCTAGCAAGAATTAAATAAATAATAAAGAAACAAATGCTCTTAACAATTGACAACGCGACAGATATTGTATGTTTGATGCAGCGTGGCCAAAGAGCCGAATGTATTTTTAATGGGTGTCTTTTTCATATTTAGTATTTTATATAATTATCTTATCGATAACAGCTGGCAGTTTATTTGGAAGTTATATTTTAAAATCAGTTTTAAATTGTCTATTTATATTTATTAAATGCTGTATGATTAATGCACAAGGATAAGAAAAGTATGTTTTTAAATTATTTGCATTTTTAGTATTTTATACTGCTGCTGTCAAACTATTTTGTTCACTAACACTTATAATCGATAACAATGACAATTCGTTTCGAATTTTATTTTCAAGCTTTAAATTTCGTCGGTTTTTGTAAAAAAAAAGTGTAAATACATGTATATATTTATAAATAACAGAGTATGGAGTATGGAATTAGTTTTGTTACATCGACTTCATTTGCGCCATTAAATCCTCCAAGCTCGTCTCTGGCACACCCGCGTTCACAACAGCTGCATTTTCCGATTGCTTATCGTCCACTTTGTCGGGCGCTTCGTAGGCCAGCCGCAAGCCGGACGCTACATTCGTTGTGTTTGTCGTCTGTGGTTCCACAGGCGCATCCTCGGCTACAAGTTCAATGCCCCAATCGTTGCTGGCGTGCAACGGTTCATTGGACACCACCTCATCTATCTGCTGCTCCTTTGGCTGAGGTCGTGCCTGGAACTCCTTCTGGCGCTGCAAACAATACCGATCGTCGCACTCGGCATTTGGCTTCAGCGTCATCTTGGGAAAGAAGTCGTTCAGCGCATTGTAGCCCAGGTAATCAGAGACCTCGCCAAAGTTGAGTAAATATTTGAGCGCATTCTGGACCAACAATCCCGCCGTAATGCCCATTGTCGTCGGCAGCGAGGCGGCACAGACGCCCTCGCGCTTCAAGGTACGCTCATCAATATTCTCGGCGACCACCAATGGAGGGGCGCACGCAAAACAGGCTGTTTCGCCGGGACGTATGAACTGTATGTGGCCGGAGACGGCATTTTCCGATACTCCAGACTCAAACCAATTCAAATTGTTCTCATTGCAGGCTGCATTGATGGCCATGCGAGCCTCAAAGTTGTCGACGCAGCTGAGCACCAGATCGACGGGCTGGCCCTTCTGCATACCGGACTCTGAGATGGTGGTCAGGAACTTATCAAAGTTGTCGACGGTGGTAATATTGTAGTTGTGCGTCTCAATGAGAACGTCTGGATTGATGAAGCTCAGTGTGCGTGCTGCTGCCTCCACCTTGGACAGGCCGGCCTGGTCGGGCGTGAAGAACAGTCGATTCATATTGGCCAGCTCCACCTTGTCGTAGTCGAAGAGAATTAGCTTGCCAATGCCACAGCTGTTAATGGAAATGTTACTTTTTGTTGCTTTACTGGAATTTGCATTTCCATTTCGCTTACCGTGTTAACATATCGGCTGTTACGCTGCCCACGCCTCCGACGCCTACAATGGCCACCGCCTTATCGCGTATGCGCTCATAGTCCTTGACAATGTTCATGCGCTGCAGCGCCATGAGACGGCTGTAGGGATTGGAGTCAACAACTTCGGCGGACATACGCTCGATACGTTCGCGTGCAATGCGCGTTGAAGTCTTTTGCTCTTCAAGCTCTGTTTTCAGCTCGGCAATGATTGCCTGTAGTTCATCAATGGCGGTGGACATCTTCGGAACGGAATGGAATGGACCCCACAAATAAAGAAAACAAAACCAACGCTAGCCCCAAAATCCTAATAACAATTGAGGGCTGTCGTCGTGTCACTTTCGCTGCAACAGCTGTGCGGCGTTGCCAGATGTTTTGTACATTTCACAATTACTATCGATAACTCTAACGTTTTTAGAGCTGTGCTTCAGGTGCGAAGCACGAAATATGTATAAATATAGTTTCGGAACATGAGATTCTTTATTAAAAGATTATGTGAAAGCAAATCATTTTCAATGTTTCAATGATTTCTAATTATTTTAGCTCTTTCACTTCACCCAAGCAACGGTAAAATCTGTATCCCAAATTCTGCTAGACTCATGATTTTCTCTGATTATTTAGCTTTATTATAATTTCACCGCTTCACCTCAATTAAAAATTTATTTATTTTAATGAAATCTATCTCATTGATAGCCTTGTGGAACTGTAATTAATATCTCTCCACTTTCACTTATCTCTGTTAGCATTAACGGAAATCACGCATTAAACTTGAGCATGCGCCCATCTCTAGAACAAAGCGTTGCCCATGCCCACAAATAAAATTCCCGCAAAATTCGAAAATATTACACCAAATATATTGTCAAAACATTACACATATTATTATTAAATACACAAAAAAAAGGATATAATTAATATTTGTTGCTGTTTGAGTGTGTCGTGTGTCGAGTGTCGAGTGTCTGTCTGTGTATGTGTGTGTGTATATGGTTTTTTGTTAAATGTTAAATGCAGCGCTTGAAGATTGCCACGATAAACAAATTGTTATCAAATATCCATTAAAATATAATCCATTCGTTGTGTGTTTGTGTCTGTCTGTCTGTCTGTGTGTGTGTGTGAGTGTATTGTTATTTGTATTCTGCCTGTATTATGTATGTATGTATGTAGTATTACTGTATAGACCGGGACTATCACTTGCAAGAAAATATATGCATAAGTTTATGATGCTGCCGTGCTGCCAGCTGTGGTCGCCTGTCCCGGCTGTCGGGGCTGTAGGCGGACACGAAAGCCCTCCTCCCGCTTCAGTATGATGTCCGCCTGCAGCCTGAAGTCCGATTCGCTGAGGTCCGAATAGACACGATAGTTGCGCATGATGGTCGACAGCAGAATCTTCAGCTTCAGCATGGCATATTTCCGACCTGTGCAAATATATATAGAGGGGTGATGGGTGATCAGTAAATGAGAGTGGATACAAGGACTCGTTTAGCACTCACCCACACAGCTGCGGGGTCCTGCTGAGAAGGGCACAAAGGCATAATAGTGTCGATTCGCCTGACGTTCGGGTAGGAAGTTGTCCGGATCGAAAACATTGGGATTGGCGTAGACCTTGGGATTACGGTGCAACAGGATGGTAGCCACGGTCACTGTAGCGCCACGCGGTATGACATAGGGTCCAGAGTTCAGCTGCAGATCCTCTTGAAGCTCGCGAGCAATGAGCGGCACTGGCGGAAACATGCGCAGAGTTTCCATCAGGCAGCGTTCCAGATATTTCATTTCCAGCGTATCCTGAAACGTGGCCGGTCGCTGCGAGTCCCCAAAGATGCTGTCCAATTCGGCAATCACGCGATCCTGTATGTTCTGATGTATGCCCATTAGCGATAAGAAGAACGAAGATCCGGCTGCCGTAGTGTCATGTCCCTCAAACATAATCGTGTCCACCTGCTCTTTGATCTCGGTGTCCGTAATGAGTGCTCCATTCTGGGCACTCTCCAGCATTAGGTCGAGGAAGGCCAAGCGCTTCTTCTCGCCAATATCGTTGTCCTCCACATCCAGGTCGTCTTTGAGTCCCGCCGACTGGCCGTAGGAGAGACCAGCAACAGGAGCGCTCTGCTCCTGCTTGGGCTGGGTCCCCGTCGCAATCTGTTTCTCCCGCTGTTCGCGCAGCTCGCGCTCCTCCTGCTCGAGGGCGGCGGCCTTCAGCTCGCTTTGGGCCAGAGAGCCGCGTGTGCCCTGCTCGAAGGCCGCCTTCTTGCTGCGTATGACCTTTGTGGTGAGGCCGTGAATGATGTTCAGCAATCGGCCCTGCTCCTTGTAGTAGCGGGTCAGCGTGAAGATGAACTCGTTGCGCAAAAAGATGCTGCGATGCCGGGCATGAAGTATATCGCACATCCTCATCACGGCCATGGCATACTCAAATCCGGACTTGTCTTGCGTCTTCTTCGATACGCCCATTGCGGTCTCTGCGCGCCGGTAGAAGAGGGACGGAAGAGGATTGCATGAGATGAGTTCGAGATTGAGATTGAGCATCAGATTGGAAGTGGAATGCACTCGACTGACCCAAGCGCCAATTGAACTTAACAAACATACAACGGACCACTCTGCCGCTTGACTAATTGTAGATACAATGCATAAATAGCAATCGTTTTAGATGTGCAACATATGTGCACTCACACACACACACACACACACACACACACACCCATACAGTCTATGTCTCTTAATATGCGATAGCTGGTCAACGGGTCGTATGAAAAATTCTTGCCTTATATGCTCAACTATGTTCAATAGATAAACCATTATTAATATAGTGAAATTATTATTAATATTGTTAATTTGCACTTATAATATAGTAATATAAATAATAATATACTATAAATACATTTCATATACATATGTATATCTGATAGAAAATTAAGTATTCGCATAAATTTCATGTTGTATCAAATCTTAAAATTGCCTTTAGTTTTTCAATTTATATAGATTTGCATATATGTATGTATGCATGTATGTATGTATGTCTTTATATGCATTGAACAAGGTGTTTTAATCTACTGTACTTACTCCCACGACTGGGAAAAATGGGTAGGTAGGATTGATAATAATACGATAATAAGGGTAGCCTAACCTATGGCTAGACTGAAGACGAAGTGAAGAAGAAGAACATATTACAAATTTCTATTCTGTGAGCTGAATATTTTATAAAACTATCGCTTGTATCGATATATACATACATAATATCATATATTATATTTTATATATTTTTCTGTATGATTCATTTCGTAAGCAAAACTCGTAGAATTTCTCTCATCTCAATGAATCGCATACACTTTATATAATAATATCACATGTGCATCTATCTATATTTGAATATATCTGTTTTAAAAACGTGTCACATGAATTATACAGATATCCTATACATGGAATTTTAACAAAGCGAAAGGCGAATCAATATTGATTATATGGAGCTTGCGTAACTTTGTCCGTTTATCCATATGAATGCAAATCTGGTTATATAAGCTCGGGTCTCCTACAATCCGAAGATAGTAAATTGCAACTACTCCAGTTGCAGAGTTAGGATCTGTTAGGTTTGACCTCTATCTATTTTGTGGATTGCCATTTGGGATTGTCATTTAGGTATGGTATGATATATGATATGATATTATACGAGGTCAATTGCAATATGCTTATAAACTATTGAAAACGATTGATGTTGCTCAAGATGTGCGCCCAGAAATTCCAAATATTGTCTACAATTCTAACCAGTCACGTATCGAGACTCTTGGTATATATATCTACATCAGTAGAGTATGTAATCCATCATATCTGATTGAACTTGGACTGTAGGCACAAGTATAAATCTAAATTCTCTAGCACAGGTTCCTGAGATGACAAAAAATCTATTTGTAGCGTTGAAATGGTGTACGGATCGACTGACGGACGAATAGCAAGGCGGACATTGCACTAAACCAATATACGACATTCACTTTCGTGAATAAGATTAAATTATTTACTATAGCTTTTCATTGAATATTGATCCCAATTGACATGATTACAGAATGTTAATTTGATCAATAGATCAAGAAGAAAAGAAACAATATTTACATATACATATTTCTGGGTATTTATATCAATGACTTATTCAATCAATCAATCTTTTATTAAAAACAACTAAGAAAGCTCTAGTCGAGACTGCTCGACTAGGAAATCCCCTGAACCCTTCGGAAAACTGATATTTCAATAATTCTTCGCGATAAAAAAATAACGGAATGAGTTATCGATTTTTTGTGATAAACTTGATATACGGACATTTTACAAAAAATGCAAGTCTCTAGCTCTTATATCTTCTGAAATCGGCGCGCTCCTACATACGGACGGACGGACAGACAGGCGGACAGGGCTAAATCGACTCAGCTCGTCGCCCTGATCAAGAATACATACATATGTATACTTTATGGGGTCTGCCACGCCTCCTTCTGCCTGTTACATACATTTGAACAAAACAATTATACCCATTTTCAATGGGTTCAGGGTATAACAAGAAACCCGACAATATTTGCACATATTTTTTCATAGATCTATGACAGATTTTTGTACATCTATCTATATATGATTATTCTTTATTTGTTGAATTTCAATTGAATCAACTTGAAGTTAAATTTGATAGCTGCAGCATGATCGACATGTTTCAATTGAGCTCAAACTGTCAACGGACATCAGGACAGACAGTCAAACCAGTTCGATTGTCTGTCAGACATTTGCAGTTTTTTGTTTTTTTTTTTTCTTTCTTTTTTCTTTCTAGCCTTCTCAAGACGAACGGGCTAATTCAGTTTTGGCCGAATTACGTATGAGCATGATCGATATTTCTTCCGTCAAAATTGTTGCGTGTGAAATTAGAAAACGGCATTGCGCAAGCGCCAGCATGGAAATGCTGGTTTTCCACCTGCCATTTTCAGCATTTCACTTGTTGGCCCACTGGCCAGTTGGCCAGCTGGCAGGCAGGCAGGCAGACAGGTAAAAACGAGTTGCACCTGCTGCAGCTCCTTGTGATTGTGATGCCTTGCGCTGGTTATGCAATCATCAAAATGACATTTGAATTTAGTTTTGCTTTCGATCAGTGGTTCGCCTGATGCATCATATAATATGGTATATATACATACATATATGTATATGCTATATGAAGCATGCGAATGGAAAGAAAACAGTTGGAAGAAGCAGAGAACAACAACAACAACAACAACAAAATGATTTGCACACTTTATCAATTTTTTCTAATTTTTATTTTCACTCTTAATTGCTAATTGCTTGTTTGCGTCAGCCCCGGCCTAGGTCTGAGCCTGGGTCTGGGGCCTGAGGTCTGGGACTGGGGCCTGGGCTCGTTAGCGATCTGCAGTTGCATTCAAATTTTCCTGATTAAGCGCTTAATGGGAATGCGACGTGATTTTAATTGTTGCTGGCAATTTGCAGTACGATGCGCACTTTTGGCAGCACTTCAATTATGGGCGAAGGTAAGCGCGTCTGCGTTATGCAATGGCCTAGAAATCAATCGGCCTGGCATTACTAACAGACCGACATAGATAAAGGCAATTAAACATATATGTACATATGTAGGTATCTATATATACATATGCATATATGTATATGCATGTTGTAGTATATGGGCGGCAATGTCATTAACATGTTTACGCTCGAGCCTGGCCAACTGCCAGAGCCAGAGTGGACGCAACGCGATCGGCGGATTCAGCTGTTTTCACTTTTAAGCCAAAACGTGTTTGGCCTTAAATAAACGACAGGCACTTTGGGGTGGCACAGTTAGTTAGCCATTGGCTTGCATGCCGAATGGCCAGCCACGGCCTGTTAATGGCTAATTGCATTTATGATATAATCCCACTGTCGCTTCGCGAAGCCTTCGAGCAGCACCAAGTGAAAGTCGCCATGGAAACAAGGTGAAGGCGATTTCCTACCAAATAGTTAGCTTATGTTTTTTTTTTTTGTTTTTTTTTTTTTCTCCAAATAAATAAAAAATTCAATCTTTTAACAGATGCAGATTACATTCGGGACACTTAAATATGATGATAGTATAGATAAAATGATAGCTAAAGCGAATACTTGAGCGAAACAACTATAAATGTTCAATTTGGAAAATACTTAGAAATAATATTAAAATTTATAACATAAAAAAGAAACAAGTAAAAAAGCAGAGAGTGATCCACTGACCCATGAAAACCTCTAAAACCTTTCGAGGAATTGATATTCCCCTACACATACGCACGCATACGTGAGCACGCGCTCTGCTCACTGCTCAGTTGACGCAGCGACTGCGCTTGGACTGCAATTCCATGGTCCATGTTATGCAAACTTATTTGTTGACCAAAATTTCTTGTAGAAGGATCTTCGGACGTGTATATGTATGCTGTGTATATTTGTCAAGCCGAATGTCCCTAATATTTGAAATACTTTTTTTGCAGATTTTGAGGTAGGTGACGGTTTCGGGACCGGCATCCAAATTATAACGATTGTATAACGAAATTGTATAAAATACACATGAATCTAAGTGCAAAATTTGGTAGCTCTAGCTCGAAGGATGAGCGAGATATAATTTTATAGCAGATTTTTTATAAGGTTCTTAATCAATAACAGCTAAGCAGTAAAAGTTATCGATTTTTTGTAAATAAACTCTATATGCGCGTGCTATGCGGGAACCTCCGAAAAAAATCTAAGTCTCTCACTCTTCTAGATTCCAAAATAGATGCATTCCGACATATGGACAGATGGGCGAACGGCCGACAGGGCTAAATCGACTCGGCTCAAGAATTTATAAGCTTGCCACGCCTCCTTCTGCCTGTTACATACATTTGAATAAGACCATTATACCCCAATTTCCCATAGGTTCAGGGTATACACAATTTATAAATCGTCAAATTCTTAATAAAAAAATCTGTTTGCACATTTTAAAATTTAATCAATTTTTTTGTTCGTACTTTATAGATGATTTAGGTATGATTAGTCAGATATATGTATGTCTATATATTGCGAGGCTTGTGGAAATCGGTGTACGCCAGTTTGTGGCGGCTCATTATTTTAACTATACGATTCAGCAGTAGCAGTTGGGGTATATGTATATGTATGTATGTATATGGTATGTATGCATATGTAGTTGTATTTGATATAATTCGGTCCCGGGTCATCTTTCTCTCTCTCTCTCTCTCTGTCTCTATGCTGTGTCTACACAGACAAAAGCGGCAAATGGATAACAGCGACAAAGAAAACAAAATTTTGATTTGTGCGAGTATATGGGGAAATAGGTCTGTGCTCAATTTGTGGCATATACATATGTGTGTGTGTGTGTATATATGTATGTATGTAGACGGTAATCTCACGGTATCTGACAGATACGTAGGTATGCATATATATATGTATATATGTATATGTAGTGTGTGCACGTACTTGTATGTCTCTGGGTGTGTACGCACAAGAAAAAAAAAAGCGAATCGAGATTTGAATGTGAAACTGTAGACAAATCCATGGAATGAGTGCGTGTGAGTGGACTGTACCGCTTAACTAAGTATATGAGTGTATCTCAGTGTATGTGTGTGCGTGTGTGTGTGTGTGTGTGTGTGTCACTTACCCAATAGAATCTCCACAGTTGCCTCACTCATGTAATCATGACAATCAAATGTGCGTCCATCCTCCGCACGCAGCTTCCGAACCACATTGCGCGAGTTCTCGTTAAACAATTCAATGAAACTCTTTAAGACATTCAAATGGAATGTGGGTGCGATTAGTTTGCGATGAGCCCGCCATTTTTGACCTGATCGAATAGGAATATAAGAAACGAGTAAGATGAGTAGAAAGGAAGAGCTTAAAGGATATATACATACATATCACATATGATCTAAAGAAACTTGTTATATACAAAAATTGAATGCTCAAATTTGATATCGAATATATATTGATATTCCAAATGATCTATACCTTAATAAAACATCTTAGCGAAATATGAAAATTCGAAAATTCGAGATAACCGATTCAGATTGATGTGGAGGGATCGTTGTAAGGCGTATATTCAATTTGATCAAGATATGAATGAATATGACGGAGATGAAAAACTCAAAGATCGTGTTAAAGTTAGAGTGGGAAAGAGAAGGCGAGCGAGAGAGAAAGAGAGTTGTGCCAAAAGCCAGTTAGTTAGAGTTAGATAGGGATGACAATTGCACATCCGATCTTTCATCTCTCACACGCTGCCTCCCTTGCGCTCTCTCGCTCCCTATCTCTCTTTCTCTTTCTCTCGGTGCTATTCTTTGTTTCGTTTATTTATAGCCGCCATTTGTGCGGCGTTGTTGTGCCAACTGTCAGGCTTACAAATCGTTTTATTAATTTATGATTCCATAAACGCAATTTAAATTGCATTAGCTAGTCGACAAAGAGAGAGAGAGAGAGAGAGAGAGAAAGAGAGAGAGAGAGAGAGAGCGCGAGTGGCAGCAAATCAAGCAAGCCTCTTCCACTTAGCACACACATACGCACACACATGGACTCACCTGTGCTGATTAGGAGGCCATCGCCCAGCCAAGGCTTGAAGAACTTGTACTCGGATGCCTTGTCAATGTACACGTGGCTGCTCAGGAGCAGTTCGACGTCGCGCGGATCGTAGATGAAGACGACCAGCTTGGGCCCGATCCACATTTTGGCAATGTGCTCGAAGGGGGTGCTCTTGCGTATGACTGTTTTGAAAACAGCTGGAAATACAGGACACAGGAAACAGGATACAGGCTACAGTATTGATGCAGCTGCTCAGTGAATTGCATTGAACCTACACGAAGCGGGCCCAATCACATCAAACAGATGCCCAACAATGGGCAGGCCACGCGGTCCCGGCAGCCGGGCCGCCAGTTTGTAGAGATGGGCGCGAGACAGTCGCCAGTAGATGTACCAGAGCACCAGGGTGGGCAGCAGCAGCAAGTAGAAGACGCTGCTGGGCGAGCCCACAGCGGCATCTTTCTTCAGCACCTCCATTGAGGTGGAGCACACACTCTCAACTAGCTAGCTGGCCGATACGGGCAAGCGCAAAAAAAAATAAATCACACACAGGAAAAAAAAATAAAAATAAAATAAATGATGAAGAAGCAGAAGTGTACGGACGCACACACACACACACAGGCACAGGCACAGGCACGCACACCCGGGATGCGAGACGCCACTGCGGGCACACTGAGCACTGAGCGTAGGCGGAGACGAGCTCAAGCGCTGAGCTTAAAACATTTTTTTTTATTGCGCGCGCGATTTATTTATTTTTTTCTCTTTTTTTTTTTGTGGCTTTTGTTCTCGGTTTTTTTTTTTTTTTTTGTTATTTATTTTTGTATCTCTTGTTTTGTTCCGGATGCTGCGGATGCTCGTCGCTGCCTGTCCGCCGCGATACTGATACAATTGCCAGCCAGGCGTCGAGCGATGCGCCTCGGCAGCAGCACAACAAATAATAACAGTAGCCACAATAATAATAATAACAGTAAACAGTAATAATAACTCAACTAGTATTATTTACAGAAAGCAAAGAGATTCGAAAAAAGCTGAAATGAAATGGAATGGGAAATGCTCGCCCGACGCTGCACGCTCCACGCTCCGCGCTGTGACTAGTGGCTGGTGACTAGCCGCCGCCGGCAGTGCGCCCGACTTTTATAGCCAACAATGTGGCAAGCGGCAAGCGAATTGGCGAACTGGCGAATTGGCGAACTGGCCGCATGGACGAATTGCCGAATTGACTGAGTGACCAACTGGCGCCGATCGACAGCCAGGCAGCCGGACGTGCAGTCTTTATCAATTTCATTCATTCAAATTGTGGCGCGCATTGCTCCGTCTCGCTCACACACAGGCAAAAACGTTGTCGTCGGGCCTTACCGACTGCTGCATACTCATTCACGGCCCAAACACTGCGGCGCTCCCAATTGGTATATACTTAACCTATATACATACATACATATATACTATTTTAATGCAAATTCATAATTCTCTAGCTCCAAAAGGTTCAAAAATACATTTGTACCTAATTTTTCACTCCCTAAGAGGCGTAAATTTATATATTTATATGTGCCTTACCTTCATGAATTACGTTCGTCAACTCGATTATATATTCCAACTTCATCTACAATGGATTCCGGATTCCGGATTCCGGATTTTCCGACCTCACAGACCACAGTAATATCTTGATAGTTTACGATTCGAATATTCCAGTATTTATAATTCGAGTATATGCTTCAAATTTCCATTTCTCCTGTTTCAATAGCACCGGTTTGCATACAAACATACAGAAAGACAGACAAACTTACGGACAAACGGAGAGACGGTCATACAGCAAGACTTGCATTGCACAAAACCAATATACTCACTTTGGCAATGTGAATGAGTATAGTAAAAGCTCGGCTACTCATTTCCCAAAAGCTTCATTCAAATTCACTCTGTCTCAGTCGCTCGCTATGTCCTTGTCTCTCTCTCTCTCCCCCTCTCTCTCTCTCTCTCCTCCTCTCTCCCTCTCCCTGTCTCAGCTGCAGTTGTTCAGAGTTGATTTGTGCTTAGTTTAAGTCTTTTTTATTTTGTTTATTTTGATTTTGACATTTATGCATGATTATTTTTAGTACTTGTTACCTTAAGCTAAACAAAAAAAAAAACTAATTATATATATGTATATATCTATATATAGATATTCCATCACTTTTTGCCATAATAAGTAAAAACGAGGCGCGGTCAATAAGTTGTCATTTGCCGAGACTAGAATTTGAATTATATTTATGTCCATCAACAGATGAGTCAAAAAAACCTTTTAAATAGAAAAGTCAGATGATATATGAGCTAGTTGAAAATCGTATGAACTCGTGAAAAACTACTCTAATTGGCGCTATAAAATAGCTTGACGTAAATATGCCTGATTATGAGAACGTGTCGAAGCGTTTGACATTGAAATAGTGTCCAGTATTAGGGAAAATGATCTAAGCTATCAAAAATAAGCGAAATTCATATAATATATTGTGTTTTGCTTCTTAATCGTCCTTGAATGAAGCTTAAGGAACCCTGTGAAACTATCGATTTTTATCGATATTTTAAAAAATTAGCGGAGCAATCGCAATACGACCTTCACGCAGAAACACAGATGACAGTGTCCAGCTATGAGCATATGTAAAGGTTCCTCTTGAGGGCTTATGCGGGAGATTGCTCCTGAGCGACCAAGATGCGGACAGCTCTGCTCGTATGAGGGGTTTCTACTCAGCTCATTTTGATTGAGCAGATATATATTCCTTAAGTTCCCAGCTCAGAAGGTTATCAAATCTATTGAGCTAGGAAATTGGCGAATTTTCTTACTTTTACGGGGAAACAAAGAAGTTTATTTTTAGCTACCATCGGAGGTTTCGCTTGCATGCATATAGACATTATCCTAATTACTTATTGATCGGCCCTCGTCTATAGATGTGACCACAGTACGTATAAGCAATACTATTGCCCAGACATTTACAATTAATTAGATTTAGAAATTAGCTTATGGAAGTCGTTGGCTGGACAACACTGGACCACAGGGGCACAGAGCTCACTTATTGCTGTCCATTGATAGAGATACAACTAAACACACACACACACACGCGCACAGTCGTACACATACACACTCACGCACACACACGCACGACCACACACACACAGATACATGAACAGTAAGTAAATGGAAGCATAACAACAACTATATAGAGACATTATGCAAAGCCTAACTAAATACAAAGATATCTCTCTCCCTCTCTCTCTCTCTCTCTCTCTCTCTTTGTCTCTCTCTCACTAACATATGATATTTCTTGGGTTGTGATGTGCCTAGGTCTAAAAGTATGCTATAGTACTAGGTGTTATCGATGTTGATAATGCGCTTAGACGGACGACTCGTAGATGACGATTTGCAGCACCTTGGGCTTGCTGTTCTGCGCCTCCTTCACCTCCTTCAGTATGGCATTCGTGATGGCCTCCAGTGCAGCAATGTCCGAATTGTGCTCGCTCTTCTTGTTGCTATTCCACTTGGGCATGGATACCTGCTGGGACATGATGGCATTTATTATTCAGCACGGTCAGCGTGTGCATTAGCAGTAGCTGCTGCTCACTTCACTTACAGTTAAAACTTTTTGCAAAGTGGTGTAGTCCAGGCCCGTGCCCAGCCGTTTCGCCCAGGCGTCGCAGTGTCTCCGCCATTGGACCCGATAGCTCCTCGCAGGGCAAGGTAAGGCTTGAGGGTGCATACGGGAAGGGGGAGGGTGAGCAGCACACTTACCTGCAGCTTGGCCCAGCTGGTCGCGTACTGGCGACGCACCAGCTCAATGATGGTCGAGGTGAGCGCCAGTCCAATCAGTATATAGAGGGTGCACAGCAGCATATAGTTGGGTTTCTCTGAGCAGCGAGAGCAAGAGAGAGAGAGAGAGAGAGAGAGATTAGCTGTGGAAATGCATTGATTGCGACTAACGCACTGGGCACCAGATCACCGAATCCAATCGTTGTCATTGTTATGAAGCAAAAGTAGAAGCCATCAAAGAACGTCCAGTCATCCTCCCAGAGCAGCAAGAGCCCGGCGCCAGCTGCCAGATAAACACCCAGAAATCCAACGGCCAAAATGGCATAGAACCAGGTCCTTGCCGATGAAGTTTGTGAACTTTGGCTTCGCTGCAATCGATAATAATCGTTATCGTAATCGGCATCGTAATCGTAATTATACTTTGAGGAGCTCCACTTACTTGGCATGTGCTTCCCAAACACAGACACGGCGCTGGCAAAGAGTCGACCCCAGTCGGCGATGACGGTCAGCGTGAAGGGTATTCCAATGAGTGCGAAACAAATGCAAAAGACACGGCCGCTCGTCGTTACGGGCACTATATTGCCATAGCCTGTAAGAGAAAGAGAGACAGAGAGATGAGTGAGTGAAAGGAAGCAATAAAAAGTATTCTACTTGAAGATGCAAAATGATAGATCTGATATATTTTCCAAACCAAACTCTATTCATAACCACATAATAGTTACTTATAATCGTATTTATATAATCTATGCAGCTTATAGGAAAATCTTTGTAGACTCTAGAAACTATTAAAATATTTCTACTGGTATCTGTACCAAGCCAAAATCATTATTTATTTGTTGTAAAGTCAACAGAGCTGCTGCTGATTTTTACAAAAAATAAAATGCCGACTCTTGCGCAGCTGTCACAGCTATACAGTTAATTATAATTAAAATAATAAATGAATTAATTGAATAATAATATTGAACTTCAATTATATAATATTTATAGCTTTAACAAGAAACTGTGTGCAGATATTTAAAAAACTATGTTCATATATTGAACGAGTAGATAAATTGAGAGTGTATCTATGTATGTATGTATACTATACTGCGAAATACCGTAGATTCTAGAACGTTGCCTAACCCACTGTATCTACCGCCTACAACTTGCCTTTCATTCGACTCAGAGCTGACCACTTACCGCATGGTGGTTAACACAGTTGATGAGAAGAACACAGCTTGCAGTATGCTCCAGCGCTCATAGGGCTCTGGAAAGTCTTTATCGGCTACGATAAGCAGCTCGCCCTCGGCCGCCTGTTGTACGGCCTGTTGAGAGAAAAGAGGATGAAACTCGATTAATGATGTATTTATGACTTTGTTTTAATTGATATCTATAACGTCTACGAGCTGCCTAATCAAAATACAATGAAAATAGTTTAAAATAGCTAAAGTTTTTATTGTATTGCTGTAATTTAAAATAAGTCTCAAAATAGGGAAAGGAAACAAATAATTACCGAAAGTGTTTCTCCACGAAAGTCTGACGTCAAGTGTGTCGTAGATATAAATTTGTCTCTACTGACCGGATTATAGGTATATACTATTACTACTACATGACGAGAAAGACTGCGTCCAGACTGCTCGGTTCAGCCTTCTGCCAATCTGATATTCTAAGCATATTTCTATACCACATCAACATTCCAGTCAACAATAGAGCGTGTCAACAGTAATGTAGTAGTTGAGAATCTTGAGTTTCTGGCTCTGAAAACTGTAGAAGATATGTCAGACAATGCCCTTAGATGTATCTGCTTGAGTCTTGTTGATTTTGAGCTGTCACCACAAATATACATAGATTACGCAAACCCAATATGCTCATTTCACTTTCATGTGAATGAGTATACAAATATTAAAGTATCGTATGTAAATG